>JAUIMM010001043.1:0-380000 GCA_031769625.1 Taudactylus pleione | reverse complement strand
GACACGAGTGAGCTTTACTCAAACAAACTCACAAATTTACTAAGAATTGTGTCTGGCCGAGTACTAATCACACTGTGCATCGCAGGGACACGAGTGAGCTTTACTCAAACAAACTCACAAATTTACTAAGAATTGTGTCTGGCCGAGTACTAACCACACTGTGCATCGCAGGGACACGAGTGAGCTTTACTCAAACAAACTCACAAATTTACTAAGAATTGTGTCTGGCCGAGTACTAACAACACTGTGCATCGCAGGGACACGAGTGAGCTTTACTCAAACAAACTCACAAATTTACTAAGAATTGTGTCTGGCCGAGTACTAATCACACTGTGCATCGCAGGGACACGAGTGAGCTTTACTCAAACAAACTCACAAATTTACTAAGAATCGTGTCTGGCCGAGTACTATTCACACTGTGCATCGCAGGGACACGAGTGAGCTTTACTCAAACAAACTCACAAATTTACTAAGAATCGTGTCTGGACGAGTACTAACCACACTGTGCATCGCAGGGACACGAGTGAGCTTTACTCAAACAAACTCACAAATTTACTAAGAATCGTGTCTGGCCGAGTACTAATCACACTGTGCATCGCAGGGACACGAGTGAGCTTTACTCAAACAAACTCACAAATTTACTAAGAATTGTGTCTGGCCGAGTACTAACCACACTGTGCATCGCAGGGACAAGAGTGAGCTTTACTCAAACAAACTCACAAATTTACTAAGAATTGTGTCTGGCCGAGTACTAATCACACTGTGCATCGCAGGGACACGAGTGAGCTTTACTCAAACAAACTCACAAATTTACTATGAATCGTTTGTAACTGAATCGTGTTTTCTGATGGTGTTTGGAATTGTGTCTGCAAGTCTGTCTGCATTCAGTCCTATCTGCTGTCTTGTCGACGGTCCGTTCAGTATCGAAACGACCTCTGTATGAAACTTGAGAGTATGAATAATTGTCCCTCTTCTGATTATTGGGGTGAGTGCCCTCATTTTCTGTGTTTTTCTAGATTGTATTCCAGAGATCTCTAGTGGAGCACCCCATATTGTGCAGATAATTACACTGCATATACACATCGTGTTAGTGATCGCACCTAGCGAGCGGCTCTGAATCAGGCTCTTACATCTCTAGTGGAGCACCCCATATTGTGCAGATAATTACAGTGCATATACACATCGTGCTAGTGATCGCATCTAGCGAGCGGCTCTGAATCAGGCTCTTACATCTCTAGTGGAGCACCCATATTGTGCAGATAATTACACTGCATATACACATCGTGCTAGTGATCGCATCTAGCGAGCGGCTCTGAATCAGGCTCTTACATCTCTAGTGGAGCACCCATATTGTGCAGATAATTACAGTGCATATACACATCGTGCTAGTGATCGCATCTAGCGAGCGGCTCTGAATCAGGCCCTTACATCTCTAGTGGAGCACCCCATATTGTGCAGATAATTATACTGCATATACACATCGTGCTAGTGATCGCATCTAGCGAGCGGCTCTGAATCAGGCTCTTACATCTCTAGTGGAGCACCCCATATTGTGCATATAATTACAGTGCATATACACATCGTGCTAGTGATCGCATCTAGCGAGCGGCTCTGAATCAGGCTCTTACATCTCTAGTGGAGCACCCATATTGTGCAGATAATTACACTGCATATACACATCGTGCTAGTGATCGCATCTAGCGAGCGGCTCTGAATCAGGCCCTTACATCTCTAGTGGAGCACCCCATATTGTGCAGATAATTACAGTGCATATACACATCGTGCTAGTGATCGCATCTAGCGAGCGGCTCTGAATCAGGCCCTTACATCTCTAGTGGAGTACCCCATATTGTGCAGATAATTACACTGCATGTACACATCGTGCTAGTGATCGCATCTAGCGAGCGGCTCTGAATCAGGCTCTTACATCTCTAGTGGAGCACCCCATATTGTGCAGATAATTACAGTGCATATACACATTGTGCTAGTGATCGCATCTAGCGAGCGGCTCTGAATCAGGCTCTTACATCTCTAGTGGAGCACCCCATATTGTGCAGATAATTACACTGCATATACACATCATGCTAGTGATCGCATCTAGCGAGCGGCTCTGAATCAGGCTCTTACATCTCTAGTGGAGCACCCCATATTGTGCAGATAATTACACTGCATATACACATCGTGCTAGTGATCACATCTAGCGAGCGGCTCTGAATCAGGCTCTTACATCTCTAGTGGAGCACCCATATTGTGCATATAATTACAGTGCATATACACATCGTGCTAGTGATGGCATCTAGCGAGCGGCTCTGAATCAGGCTCTTACATCTCTAGTGGAGCACCCCATATTCTGCAGATAATTACAGTGCATATATACATTGTGCTAGTGATCGCATCTAGCGAGCGGCTCTGAATCAGGCTCTTACATCTCTAGTGGAGCACCCCATATTGTGCAGATAATTACAGTGCATATACACATCGTGCTAGTGATCGCATCTAGCGAGCGGCTCTGAATCAGGCTCTTACATCTCTAGTGGAGCACCCCATATTGTGCAGATAATTACAGTGCATATACACATCGTGCTAGTGATCGCATCTAGCGAGCGGCTCTGAATCAGGCTCTTACATCTCTAGTGGCGCACCCCATATTGTGCAGATAATTACAGTGCATATACACATCGTGCTAGTGATCGCATCTAGCGAGCGGCTCTGAATCAGGCTCTTACATCTCTAGTGGAGCACCCCATATTGTGCAGATAATTACAGTGCATATACACATCGTGCTAGTGATCGCATCTAGCGAGCGGCTCTGAATCAGGCCCTTACATCTCTAGTGGAGCACCCCATATTGTGCAGATTATTACAGTGCATATACACATCGTGCTAGTGATCGCATCTAGCGAGCGGCTCTGAATCAGGCTCTTACATCTCTAGTGGAGCACCCCATATTGTGCAGATAATTACAGTGCATATACACATCGTGCTAGTGATCGCATCTAGCGAGCGGCTCTGAATCAGGCTCTTACATCTCTAGTGGAGCACCCCATATTGTGCAGATAATTACACTGCATATACACATCGTGCTAGTGATCGCATCTAGCGAGCGGCTCTGAATCAGGCTCTTACATCTCTAGTGGAGCACCCCATATTGTGCATATAATTACAGTGCATATACACATTGTGCTAGTGATCGCATCTAGCGAGCGGCTCTGAATCAGGCTCTTACATCTCTAGTGGCGCACCCCATATTGTGCAGATAATTACAGTGCATATACACATCGTGCTAGTGATCGCATCTAGCGAGCGGCTCTGAATCAGGCTCTTACATCTCTAGTGGCGCACCCCATATTGTGCAGATAATTACAGTGCATATACACATCGTGCTAGTGATCGCATCTAGCGAGCGGCTCTGAATCAGGCTCTTACATCTCTAGTGGAGCACCCATATTGTGCAGATAATTACAGTGCATATACACATCGTGCTAGTGATCGCATCTAGCGAGCGGCTCTGAATCAGGCTCTTACATCTCTAGTGGAGCACCCCATATTCTGCAGATAATTACACTGCATATACACATCGTGCTAGTGATCGCATCTAGCGAGCGGCTCTGAATCAGGCTCTTACATCTCTAGTGGAGCACCCATATTGTGCATATAATTACAGTGCATATACACATCGTGCTAGTGATCGCATCTAGCGAGCGGCTCTGAATCAGGCTCTTACATCTCTAGTGGAGCACCCCATATTGTGCAGATAATTACAGTGCATATACACATTGTGCTAGTGATCGCATCTAGCGAGCGGCTCTGAATCAGGCTCTTACATCTCTAGTGGAGCACCCCATATTGTGCAGATAATTACAGTGCATATACACATCGTGCTAGTGATCGCATCTAGCGAGCGGCTCTGAATCAGGCTCTTACATCTCTAGTGGAGCACCCCATATTGTGCAGATAATTACAGTGCATATACACATCGTGCTAGTGATCGCATCTAGCGAGCGGCTCTGAATCAGGCTCTTACATCTCTAGTGGCGCACCCCATATTGTGCAGATAATTACAGTGCATATACACATCGTGCTAGTGATCGCATCTAGCGAGCGGCTCTGAATCAGGCTCTTACATCTCTAGTGGAGCACCCCATATTGTGCAGATAATTACAGTGCATATACACATCGTGCTAGTGATCGCATCTAGCGAGCGGCTCTGAATCAGGCTCTTACATCTCTAGTGGAGCACCCCATATTGTGCAGATAATTACAGTGCATATACACATCGTGCTAGTGATCGCATCTAGCGAGCGGCTCTGAATCAGGCTCTTACATCTCTAGTGGAGCACCCCATATTGTGCAGATAATTACAGTGCATATACACATCGTGCTAGTGATCGCATCTAGCGAGCGGCTCTGAATCAGGCTCTTACATCTCTAGTGGCGCACCCCATATTGTGCAGATAATTACAGTGCATATACACATCGTGCTAGTGATCGCATCTAGCGAGCGGCTCTGAATCAGGCTCTTACATCTCTAGTGGAGCACCCCATATTGTGCAGATAATTACAGTGCATATACACATCGTGCTAGTGATCGCATCTAGCGAGCGGCTCTGAATCAGGCTCTTACATCTCTAGTGGAGCACCCCATATTCTGCAGATAATTACAGTGCATATACACATCGTGCTAGTGATCGCATCTAGCGAGCGGCTCTGAATCAGGCTCTTACATCTCTAGTGGAGCACCCCATATTGTGCAGATAATTACAGTGCATATACACATCGTGCTAGTGATCGCATCTAGCGAGCGGCTCTGAATCAGGCTCTTACATCTCTAGTGGAGCACCCCATATTGTGCAGATAATTACAGTGCATATACACATTGTGCTAGTGATCGCATCTAGCGAGCGGCTCTGAATCAGGCTCTTACATCTCTAGTGGAGCACCCCATATTGTGCAGATAATTACAGTGCATATACACATCGTGCTAGTGATCGCATCTAGCGAGCGGCTCTGAATCAGGCTCTTACATCTCTAGTGGAGCACCCCATATTGTGCAGATAATTACAGTGCATATACACATCGTGCTAGTGATCGCATCTAGCGAGCGGCTCTGAATCAGGCTCTTACATCTCTAGTGGAGCACCCCATATTGTGCAGATAATTACAATGCATATACACACATAGGGCCTGATTCAGAGCTGTTCGTAAGCGGCCGCTCGTTCGCTCCGAGCGATGTTCGCACAACTGCGCATGCGTATGGGTTGTAATACGCATGCGCGAACCAGTCATTGCGGTCGGAAATTGTGTGGTCGCAAAATAGCGAGTGCTGCTAATTTGAGTGACAGAATGAGGCGTTTGTGGGTGGTAACAGGGGAAGGTGCTTGAAAACGGGGGAGTGGAGATCCGAACGCAGGCGTGCCTAACGGTCGAAACGGGCGTTTTAAGGGTGTGCATAATTAACAAAGCAGCGTCATTGACCACGTCACTTGGTTGTCTTTTAGCCTGAACTGTTCGCATGATTGCGGTAGGAAAATGTTACCACAAGTACTGCGAGCAGGTCATACGCCTTTCGATGTACTCGATTAATCTAATAAATAGCGGAGATGACGTAGGATGCGAGCGGCCAGGGGGCGTTTTTTTAAAAATAGCGAGCGCATGTTTTGTTCGCTCGTTCAGACATAGAGGCGTCAACAGACCGCAAAGAGTGAGCGCTCTATTTAAATATCCGGCCCTTTTTCTGAACAAGCGAGCGCAAATAGCGTCCTGCTCTGAATCAGGCCCATAGTTGGGCCTGATTCGTGCATGGATCGCAACTGTTAAAGTGCACGCAGATGGCTGATTGTTGCGTACTGTGTACGCATCACAGTGCACGAAGGTATCATTGCGATCACAGAGAGCCATCGCAGAGTGATTGACAGGCCGTGAGCGTTTGTGGATGGTGACGTGGGAGTGGTCAGAGAAACATAGTTGCCTCTGACTGTTTAAAGGCCGTTACATGGACGTGAATAAATTAGCCACTGCGCCGGCATACGCAGCTTGAGCACTTACTGCAGAAAGATGACCAGTTTCCGAATAAGATCTGACCTGCTGTAATTGTGCGTGAGGCTCCGATGTTATGTGTTGGTACCGATGTTTTCGCTGGATTGCAAGTTATTACGGGTGTGAGATAGTGGTAGCGGGCGTCTTTATGTTGGTCTGTGACGGTTTCACATTGCATTCATTCATGTTAAACTTAAGTTCAGTTAATATGGCATGCTGGGGATTGTAGTGCTCCAAGCTCTGCCGAGATAGTATCGCACAAGGTGAACTTAGATACATGAAAATCTCCCTGTGAAGCATATCACAATGTTGTGGCTAAGGACCAGATTCTCTCAACCATCTATGGAATGGGGATAAACGTTAGAAGAGTAGGGGGCCAGCCGGACATGCCTGGTCTACACGGATTATAGTACTTTCTAATCATCCAGTATCTGGCCCTGATAGTTCTCTGCTCACGTACTGTAGCCCCCTGGGCAGCCTGAGGGTACGATTCCATCCCTGCTAGAACACAGGCCTCACAGCCGTCCGGCAGGCAGGGGTACCCTCACTACTTGGCCTATATGAGTCGGACATCCCCTCCTGCAGATACAGCACCACGTGAACCCCTGTCTGTAAGCCCAGGAACGGAGTGCTTCCAGTTTCCCTGCCTCCGGCTACCAGTCGTCTATGCAGTAATTGAAAAGTAAAGGCAATTGAATTACAGCTCAGGGCACAAGTCCAACAAAATTCACTCTCCCCCCCCCCAGTCTACATTCATTGCATCAAGCTCGGCAGGGTTCCGATGTCCGCATGTGTGTTACTGCTGACTCACAGACTAACTTGCACAAGACAGAGAGAGAAAACACACAGACGACTGCTCCATACTAGGTAATGCGCCGAGCCAAGGAACTGCGTCTGCTGTCTTGTGAGACCCTCTGTGTATGGGGGGACTGTGCTGGCTCCTCGATACTTTCACTGGGGGTTCTCGGAGCATCCGCTGGCCTGTTCTTCCTCAGCTGCTGGTAGGGAGAGAACCTCTGTAATATAATCTCCGCTGTATGTGTCATTATATTGCAGCTCAGGGTAAGTTGTATACATGTTTCATGGCCTGAGGGGGGGGTATTATTTAGCTTTTTGCTCTGTCCAGACAGCGATCTGTACGTCTGATGGGGGCAATGTCTGTATAGAGGGGGAGTTATGGCTGTTGTTAGGCTCTTGATTGACAGTTAACCCTTCGGTGCAATGTAGGATAAATGGATGTACGGACTAGCGAGTCTAACTATATATTCTCACTTCAAGTACAAAGAGGGAAGGATCGTTAACCCTTCTGTCACCAGTGGCAGCGTATATACAGGTAGATGGTTTTACATTATGGATCTATATATTGGCTATCAGTGAAATGGGGGGGGGGTGATGGAGACCCTTGTGATAGCTGTAGGAGCGATAAGGGCAGCTCAGATGCTGAGATCATTACATGGTGGTGCAGGACACACGACCAGTCCAAAAAGCCGATCTGCCAATCACAAGTCTCACCTGCAACTGTGATTAACACTCCTGTGCCAGCTCCCGTTACCGGGGAAATCCTTGTGTCCTGTCTGTCATTACTTAGTCTCATTTTATTACTGGTTCCCACTTGTAAAGCATTATTGAATATGCTGCCACTGTGTGTGTGTATATGTATATATATATATATATATATATATATATATGTGTGTTAATAAATAAGTGTGAGCCAACTCATAGGTTCCCAGCCAAGTGGCTGCTCTTCTTGCTGCTCCTGGCACAGTGAGAGCTGAGGAAAGCAGCGCCTCCTGTGTGATAAGATGGGCGGTGAGGGGAAGCTGTTAGTATGACAGAACATAGCGCTGCAACTTGTCTCACCTCCTGCAGTATGACATCTGTGAGCATGTCTGCACGCTGTACTGTGTGGCCATATGCTGCAGTCTCTTAGTGTGTGAGCATGTCTGCACGCTGCACTGTGTGGCCATATGCTGCAGTCTCTTAGTGTGTGAGCATGTCTGTACGCTGTACTGTGTGGCCATATGCTGCAGTCTCTTAGTGTGTGAGCATGTCTGCACGCTATACTGTGTGGCCATATTCTGCAGTCTCTTAGCGTGTGAGCATGTCTGCACACTGTACTGTGTGGCCATATGCTGCAGTCTCTGTGTGCTATACTGTGTGGCCATATGCTGCAGTCTCTTAGTGTGTGAGCATGTCTGCACGCTGTACTGTGTGGCCATATGCTGCAGTCTCTTAGCGTGTGAGCATGTCTGCACGCTGTACTGTGTGGCCATATGCTGCAGTCTCTGTGTGCTATACTGTGTGACCATATGCTGCAGTCTCTTAGTGTGTGAGCATGTCTGCACGCTGTACTGTGTGGCCGTATGCTGCAGTCTCTTAGTGTGTGAGCATGCCTGCACGCTGTACTGTGTGGCCATATGCTGCAGTCTCTGTGTGCTATACTGTGTGACCATATGCTGCAGTCTCTGTGTGCTATACTGTGTGGCCATATTCTGCAGTCTCTTAGTGTGTGAGCATGTCTGCAAACTATACTGTGTGGCCATATGCTGCAGTCTCTTAGTGTGTGAGCATGTCTGCACGCTATACTGTGTGGCCATATGCTGCAATCTCTTAGCGTGTGAACATGTCTGAACGCTATACTGTGTGGCCACATGCTGCAGTCTCTTAGCGTGTGAACATGTCTGCCCTCTGTACCGTGTGTCCATATGCTACAGTCTCTAAGCGTGTGAGCATGTCTGCACGCTGTACTGTGTGGCCATATGCTGCAGTCTCTTAGCGTGTGAGCATGTCTGCACGCTGTACTGTGTGGCCATATGCTGCAATCTCTTAGTGTGTGAGCATGTCTGCACGCTGTACTGTGTGGCCATATGCTACAGTCTATTAGCGTGTGAACATGTCTGCACGCTATACTGTGTGGCCATATGCTACAGTCTATTAGCGTGTGAACATGTCTGCACGCTATACTGTGTGGCCATATTTTGCAGTCTCTTAGCATGTGAACATGTCTGCACGCTATACTGTGTGGCCATATTTTGCAGTCTCTTAGCGTGTGAACATGTCTGCACGCTATACTGTGTGGCCATATTCTGCAGTCTCTTAGCGTGTGAACATGTCTGCACGCTATACTGTGTGGCCATATTTTGCAGTCTCTTAGCGTGTGAACATGTCTGCACGCTATACTGTGTGGCCATATTCTGCAGTCTCTTAGCGTGTGAACATGTCTGCACGCTATACTGTGTGGCCATATTCTGCAGTCTCTTAGCGTGTGAGCATGTCTGCACGCTATACTGTGTGGCTATATGCTGCAGTCTCTTAGCGTGTGAACATGTCTGCACGCTATACTGTGTGGCTATATGCTGCAGTCTCTTAGCGTGTGAACATGTCTGCACGCTATACTGTGTGGCCATATTCTGCAGTCTCTTAGCGTGTGAGCATGTCTGCACGCTATACTGTGTGGCCATATGCTGCAGTCTCTTAGCGTGTGAGCATGTCTGCACGCTGTACTGTGTGTCCATATGCTGCAGTCTCTTAGCGTGTGAACATGTCTGCACACTATACTGTGTGGCCATATGCTGCAGTCTCTTAGTATGTGAGCATGTCTGCACGCTATACTCTGTGGCCATATTCTGCAGTCTCTTAGCGTGTGAGCATGTCTGCACGCTGTACTGTGTGGCCATATGCTGCAGTCTCTTAGCGTGTGAGCATGTCTGCACGCTATACTGTGTAGCCATATGCTGCAGTCCCTTAGCGTGTGAGCATGTCTGCCCTCTGTACTGTGTGGCCATATGCTGAAGTCTCTTAGTGTGTGAGCATGTCTGCAAGCTATACTGTGTGGCCATATGCTGCAGTCTCTTAGCGTGTGAGCAGGTCTGCACGCTGTACTGTGTGGCCATATTCTGCAGTCTCCTAGCGTGTGAGCATGTCTGCACACTATACTGTGTGGCCATATTCTGCAGTCTCTTAGCGTGTGAGCATGTCTGCACGCTATACTGTGTAGCCATATTCTGCAGTCTCTTAGCGTGCGAACATGTCTGCACGCTATACTGTGTGGCCATATGCTGCAGTCTCTTAGCGTGTGAGCATGTCTGCACACTGTACTGTGTGGCCATATTCTGCAGTCTCTTAGCATGTGAACATGTCTGCACGCTATACTGTGTGGCCATATTCTGCAGTCTCTCAGCGTGTGAACATGTCTGCACGCTATACTGTGTAGCCATATGCTGCAGTCTCTTAGCATGTGAAGATGTCTGCACGCTATACTGTGTAGCCATATGCTGCAGTCTCTTAACATTTGAACATGTCTGCACGCTATACTGTGTAGCCATATGCTGCAGTCTCTTAGCGTGTGAACATGTCTGCACACTATACTGTGTAGCCATATGCTGCAGTCTCTTAGCATGTGAACATGTCTGCACGCTATACTGTGTAGCCATATGCTGCAGTCTCTTAACATTTGAACATGTCTGCACACTATACTGTGTAGCCATATGCTGCAGTCTCTTAGCGTGTGAACATGTCTGCACGCTATACTGTGTGGCCATATTCTGCAGTCTCTTAGCATGTGAACATGTCTGCACGCTATACTGTGTAGCCATATTCTGCAGTCTCTTAGCGTGCGAACATGTCTGCACGCTATACTGTGTGGCCATATGCTGCAGTCTCTTAGCATGTGAACATGTCTGCACGCTATACTGTGTAGCCATATGCTGCAGTCTCTTAGCATGTGAACATGTCTGCACACTATACTGTGTGGCCATATGCTGCAGTCTTAGCATGTCAACATGTCTGCATACTGTACAGTGTGGCCATATGCTGTAGTCTCTTATTGCGGAATTTTTTTTTTACACGCTATGCTGTGTTAATATTTTGCAGTCTCTTAGCATATGAACATGTCTACTGGCTATACTGTGTGGTCATATTGCTGTGTCTTAGGGGTCAATTTACTAAAGTGAGAAGTATTAGAAATGAGTTTTAGAAGAGATGTTGCCCATAGCAACCAATCAGATTCTAGCTATTATCTTCTAGAAGGTGATAGTTACATGTTAAGTAGAATCTGATTGGTTGCTATGGGCGACATCTATTCTAAAAATCACTTCTAAAAACTCTCACTTTAGTAAATATACCCCCTTAGTGTGTGAATGTCTGCATTCTATACTGTGTGTCCATACGCTGCAGTCTCATAGCGTGTGAGCATGTCTGCCCTCTGTACCGTGTGTCCATATGCTGCATTCTCTTAGCGTGTGAATATGTCTGCATGCTATACTGTATGGCCATATGCTGCATTCTCTTAGCGTGCGAATATGTCTGCATGCTATACTGTATGGCCATATGATGCAGTCTCTTAGCATTTGAACATGTCTGCACACTATACTGTGTGGCCACATGATGTAGTATCTCAGTGTGCAAACATGTCTGCATACTTTACTGTGGCCATATGCTGCATTCTCTTAGCGTGTGAATATGTCTGCATTCTATACTGTGTGGCCATATGCTGCAGTCTCTAGATTGTAAACATGTCTGCATGCTATACTGTGTGGCCATATGCTGCAGTGTCTTAGATGGGAACATGTCTGCACACTATACTATGTGTCAGTATGTTGCAGTTTTTTAGCGTGCGAACATTTCTGCATGCTATACTGTGTGGCCATATGCTGCAGTGCCTTAATGGATGAACATGTCTGCACACTATACTGTGTGTCCATATGCTGTAGTCTCTTAGTGTGTTAATATGTCTGCATGCTATACTGTGAGGCCATATACTGCATTCTCTTAGTGTGTAATCATGTCTGCACGCTATACTGTGTGGCCATATGCTCCAGTGTCTTAGCATGTGAACATGTCTGCATGCTTTACTGTGTATTAATATGTTGCAGTCTCTGTGTGCTGTACGGTGTGACCATATCCTGCAGTCTCTGTGTGCTGTACTGTGTGACCATATGCTGCAGTCTCTGTGCTGTACGGTGTGACCATATGCTGCAGTCTCTGTGCTGTACGGTGTGACCATATGCTGCAGTCTCTGTGCTGTACGGTGTGACCATATGCTGCAGTCTCTGTGCTGTACGATGTGACCATATGCTGCAGTCTCTGTGTGCTGTACTGTGTGACCATATGCTGCAGCCTGTGTGTGATATATTGTGTGACCATATGCTGCTGTCTCTGTGTGCTACACTGTGTGACCATATGCTGCAGTCTCTGTGTGCTATACTGTGTGACCATATGCTGCAGTCTCTGTGTGCTCTACTGTGTGACCATATGCTGCCGTCTCTGTGTGCTGTACTGTGTGACCATATGCTGTAGTCTCTGTGTGCTGTACTGTGTGACCATATGCTGCCGCCTCTGTGTGCTATACTGTGTGACCATATGCTGCAGTCTCTGTGTGCTATACTGTGTGACCATATGCTGCAGTCTCTGTGTGCTATACTGTGTGACCATATGCTGCCGTCTGTGTGCTGTACTGTGTGACCATATGCTGTAGTCTCTGTGTGCTGTACTGTGTGACCATATGCTGCTGTCTCTGTATGCTGTACTGTGTGACCATATGCTGCAGTCTCTGTGTGTGATATATTGTGTGACCATATGCTGCAGTCTCTGTGTGCTACACTGTGTGACCGTATGCTGCAGTCTCTGTGTGCTATACTGTGTGACCATATGCTGCAGTCTCTGTGTGCTATACTGTGTGACCATATGCTGCAGTCACTGTGTGCTGTACTGTGTGACCATATGCTGCAGTCTCTGTGTGCTGTACTGTGTGACCATATGCTGCAGTCTCTGTGTGCTACACTGTGTGACTGTATGCTGCAGTCTCTGGGTGCTGTACGGTGTGACCATATGCTGCAGTCTCTGTGTGCTATACGGTGTTACCATATGCTGCAGTCTCTGTGTGCTATACTGTGTTACCATATGCTGCAGTCTCTGTGTGCTGTACTGTGTGACCATATGCTGCAGTCTCTGTGTGCTGTACAGTGTGACCATATGCTGCAGTCTCTGTGTGCTGTACTGTGTGACCATATGCTGCAGTCTTTGTGTGCTGTACTGTGTGACCATATGCTGCAGTCTCTTAGCATGTGAACATGTCTGCACGCTATACTGTGTAGCCATATTCTGCAGTCTCTTAGCGTGCGAACATGTCTGCACGCTATACTGTGTGGCCATATGCTGCAGTCTCTTAGCATGTGAACATGTCTGCACGCTATACTGTGTAGCCATATGCTGCAGTCTCTTAGCATGTGAACATGTCTGCACACTATACTGTGTGGCCATATGCTGCAGTCTTAGCATGTCAACATGTCTGCATACTGTACAGTGTGGCCATATGCTGTAGTCTCTTATTGCGGAATTTTTTTTTTACACGCTATGCTGTGTTAATATTTTGCAGTCTCTTAGCATATGAACATGTCTACTGGCTATACTGTGTGGTCATATTGCTGTGTCTTAGGGGTCAATTTACTAAAGTGAGAAGTATTAGAAATGAGTTTTAGAAGAGATGTTGCCCATAGCAACCAATCAGATTCTAGCTATTATCTTCTAGAAGGTGATAGTTACATGTTAAGTAGAATCTGATTGGTTGCTATGGGCGACATCTATTCTAAAAATCACTTCTAAAAACTCTCACTTTAGTAAATATACCCCCTTAGTGTGTGAATGTCTGCATTCTATACCGTGTGTCCATACGCTGCAGTCTCATAGCGTGTGAGCATGTCTGCCCTCTGTACCGTGTGTCCATATGCTGCATTCTCTTAGCGTGTGAATATGTCTGCATGCTATACTGTATGGCCATATGCTGCATTCTCTTAGCGTGCGAATATGTCTGCATGCTATACTGTATGGCCATATGATGCAGTCTCTTAGCATTTGAACATGTCTGCACACTATACTGTGTGGCCACATGATGTAGTATCTCAGTGTGCAAACATGTCTGCATACTTTACTGTGGCCATATGCTGCATTCTCTTAGCGTGTGAATATGTCTGCATTCTATACTGTGTGGCCATATGCTGCAGTCTCTAGATTGTAAACATGTCTGCATGCTATACTGTGTGGCCATATGCTGCAGTGTCTTAGATGGGAACATGTCTGCACACTATACTATGTGTCAGTATGTTGCAGTTTTTTAGCGTGCGAACATTTCTGCATGCTATACTGTGTGGCCATATGCTGCAGTGCCTTAATGGATGAACATGTCTGCACACTATACTGTGTGTCCATATGCTGTAGTCTCTTAGTATGTTAATATGTCTGCATGCTATACTGTGAGGCCATATACTGCATTCTCTTAGTGTGTAATCATGTCTGCACGCTATACTGTGTGGCCATATGCTCCAGTGTCTTAGCATGTGAACATGTCTGCATGCTGTACTGTGTATTAATATGTTGCAGTCTCTGTGTGCTGTACGGTGTGACCATATCCTGCAGTCTCTGTGTGCTGTACTGTGTGACCATATGCTGCAGTCTCTGTGCTGTACGGTGTGACCATATGCTGCAGTCTCTGTGCTGTACGGTGTGACCATATGCTGCAGTCTCTGTGTGCTGTACTGTGTGACCATATGCTGCAGTCTCTGTGCTGTACGGTGTGACCATATGCTGCAGTCTCTGTGTGCTGTACTGTGTGACCATATGCTGCAGTCTCTGTGTGCTGTACTGTGTGACCATATGCTGCAGCCTGTGTGTGATATATTGTGTGACCATATGCTGCTGTCTCTGTGTGCTACACTGTGTGACCATATGCTGCAGTCTCTGTGTGTTATACTGTGTGACCATATGCTGCAGTCTCTGTGTGCTGTACTGTGTGACCATATGCTGCCGTCTCTGTGTGCTGTACTGTGTGACCATATGCTGTAGTCTCTGTGTGCTGTACTGTGTGACCATATGCTGCCGCCTCTGTGTGCTATACTGTGTGACCATATGCTGCAGTCTCTGTGTGCTATACTGTGTGACCATATGCTGCAGTCTCTGTGTGCTATACTGTGTGACCATATGCTGCCGTCTGTGTGCTGTACTGTGTGACCATATGCTGTAGTCTCTGTGTGCTGTACTGTGTGACCATATGCTGCTGTCTCTGTATGCTGTACTGTGTGACCATATGCTGCAGTCTCTGTGTGTGATATATTGTGTGACCATATGCTGCAGTCTCTGTGTGCTACACTGTGTGACCGTATGCTGCAGTCTCTGTGTGCTATACTGTGTGACCATATGCTGCAGTCTCTGTGTGCTATACTGTGTGACCATATGCTGCAGTCACTGTGTGCTGTACTGTGTGACCATATGCTGCAGTCTCTGTGTGCTGTACTGTGTGACCATATGCTGCAGTCTCTGTGTGCTACACTGTGTGACTGTATGCTGCAGTCTCTGGGTGCTGTACGGTGTGACCATATGCTGCAGTCTCTGTGTGCTATACGGTGTTACCATATGCTGCAGTCTCTGTGTGCTATACTGTGTTACCATATGCTGCAGTCTCTGTATGCTGTACTGTGTGACCATATGCTGCAGTCTCTGTGTGCTGTACAGTGTGACCATATGCTGCAGTCACTGTGTGCTGTACTGTGTGACCATATGCTGCAGTCTCTGTGTGCTGTACTGTGTGACCATATGCTGCAGTCTCTGTGTGCTATACTGTGTGACCATATGCTGCAGTCTCTGTGTGCTATACTGTGTGACCATATCCTGCAGTCTCTGTGTGCTATACTGTGTGACCATATGCTGCAGTCTCTGTGTGCTGTACTGTGTGACCATATGCTGCAGTCACTGTGTGCTGTACGGTGTGACCATATGCTGCAGTCTCTGTGTGCTATGCGGTGTGACCATATGCTGCAGTCTCTGTGTGCTATACTGTGTGACCATATGCTGCAGTCTCTGTGTGCTGTACTGTGTGACCATATGCTGCCGTCTCTGTGTGCTGTACTGTGTGACCATATGCTGCAGTCTCTGTGTGCTATTCTGTGTGACCATATGCTGCAGTCACTGTGTGCTGTACGGTGTGGCCATATGCTGCAGTCTCTGTGTGCTGTACTGTGTGACCATATGCTGCAGTCTCTGTGTACTGTAGTGTGACCATATGCTGCAGTCTCTGTGTGCTATACTGTGTGACCATATGCTGCAGTCTCTGTGTGCTATGCTGTGTGACCATATGCTGCAGTCTCTGTGTGCTATGCTGTGTGACCATATGCTGCAGTCTCTGTGTGCTGTACTGTGTGACCATATGCTGCACTGTGTGCTGTACTGTGTGACCATATGCTGCAGTCACTGTGTGCTGTACGGTGTGACCATATGCTGCAGTCTCTGTGTGCTGTACTGTGTGACCATATGCTGCAGTCTCTGTGTGCTATACTGTGTGACCATATGCTGCAGTCTCTGTGTGCTGTACTGTGTGACCATATGCTGCAGTCTCTGTGTGCTATACTGTGTGACCTTATGCTGCAGTCTCTGTGTGCTGTACTGTGTGAGCATATGCTGCAGTCACTGTGTGCTATACTGTGTGACCATATGCTGCTGTCTCTGTGTGCTATACTGTGTGACCATATGCTGCAGTCTCTGTGTTCTAATGTTTGACATATGCTGCTGTCTCTGTGTGCTATACTGTGTGACCGTATGCTGCAGTCTCTGTGTGCTGTACGGTGTGACCGTATGCTGCAGTCTCTGTGTGCTGTACTGTGTGACCGTATGCTGCAGTCTCTGTGTGCTGTACTGTGTGACCGTATGCTGCAGTCTCTGTGTGCTGTACTGTGTGACCGTATGCTGCAGTCTCTGTGTGCTATACTGTGTGACCATATGCTGCAGTCTCTGTGTGCTGTACTGTGTGACCGTATGCTGCAGTCTCTGTGTGCTGTACGGTGTGACCGTATGCTGCAGTCTCTGTGTGCTGTACGGTGTGACCGTATGCTGCAGTCTCTGTCTGCTGTACTGTGTGACCGTATGCTGCAGTCACTGTGTGCTGTACTGTGTGACCGTATGCTGCAGTCTCTGTGTGCTGTACTGTGTGACCATATGCTGCAGTCTCTGTGTGCTGTACGGTGTGACCATATGCTGCAGACTCTGTGTGCTGTACGGTGTGACCATATGCTGCAGTCTCTGTGTGCTGTACAGTGTGACCATATGCTGCAGTCTCTGTGTGCTGTACTGTGTGACCATATGCTGCAGTCTCTGTGTGCTGTACTGTGTGACCATATGCTGCAGTCACTGTGTGCTGTACTGTGTGACCATATGCGACCATATGCTGCAGTCTCTGTGTGCTGTACTGTGTGACCATATGCTGCAGTCTCTGTGTGCTGTACTGTGTGACCATATGCTGCAGTCACTGTGTGCTGTACTGTGTGACCATATGCTGCAGTCACTGTGTGCTATACTGTGTGACCATATGCTGCAGTCACTGTGTGCTGTACTGTGTGACCATATGCTGCAGTCACTGTGTGCTGTACTGTGTGACCATATGCTGCAGTCTCTGTGTGCTGTACTGTGTGACCATATGCTGCAGTCTCTGTGTGCTGTACTGTGTGACCATATGCTGCAGTCACTGTGTGCTGTACTGTGTGACCATATGCTGCAGTCACTGTGTGCTATACTGTGTGACCATATGCTGCAGTCACTGTGTGCTATACTGTGTGACCATATGCTGCAGTCTCTGTGTGCTGTACTGTGTGACCATATGCTGCAGTCACTATGTGCTATGCTGTGTGACCATATGCTGCAGTGTCTGTGTGCTGTACTGTGTGACCATATGCAGCAGTGTCTGTGTGCTGTACTGTGTGACCATATGCTGCAGTCACTGTGTGCTATACTGTGTGACCATATGCTGCAGTCACTGTGTGCTGTACTGTGTGACCATATGCTGCAGTCTCTGTGTGCTGTACTTTGTGACCATATGCTGCAGTCTCTGTGTGCTATACTGTGTGACCATATGCTGCAGTCACTGTGTGCTGTACTGTGTGACCATATGCTGCAGTCACTGTGTGCTGTACTGTGTGACCATATGCTGCAGTCTCTGTGTGCTATACTGTGTTACCATATGCTGCAGTTTCTGTGTGCTGTACTATGTGACCATATGCTGCAGTCTCTGTGTGCTGTACTGTGTGACCATATGCTGCAGTCACTGTGTGCTGTACTGTGTGACCATATGCAGCAGTGTCTGTGTGCTGTACTGTGTGACCATATGCTGCAGTCACTGTGTGCTATACTGTGTGACCATATGCTGCAGTCACTGTGTGCTGTACTGTGTGACCGTATGCTGCAGTCACTGTGTGCTGTACGGTGTGACCGTATGCTGCAGTCTCTGTGTGCTGTACTGTGTGACCGTATGCTGCAGTCTCTGTGTGCTGTACTGTGTGACCATATGCTGCAGTCACTGTGTGCTGTACTGTGTGACCATATGCTGCCGTCTCTGTGTGCTATACTGTGTGACCATATGCTGCCGTCACTGTGTGCTGTACTGTGTGACCATATGCTGCCGTCACTGTGTGCTGTACTGTGTGACCATATGCTGCCGTCTCTGTGTGCTGTACTGTGTGACCATATGCTGCCGTCTCTGTGTGCTCTTCTGTGTGACCATATGCTGCAGTCACTGTGTGCTATACTGTGTGACCATATGCTGCAGTCTCTGTGTGCTATACTGTGTGACCATATGCTGCAGTCACTGTGTGCTATACTGTGTGACCATATGCTGCAGTCACTGTGTGCTATACTGTGTGACCATATGCTGCAGTCTCTGTGTGCTGTACTGTGTGACCATATGCTGCAGTCTCTGTGTACTGTACTGTGTGACCATATGCTGCAGTCACTGTGTGCTATACTGTGTGACCATATGCTGCAGTCACTGTGTGCTGTACTGTGTGACCATATGCTGCAGTCACTGTGTGCTGTACTGTGTGATCATATGCTGCAGTCACTGTGTGACCATATGCTGCAGTCACTGTGTGCTATACTGTGTGACCATATGCTGCAGTCACTGTGTGCTGTTCTGTGTGACCATATGCTGCAGTCACTGTTTGCTATAGTGTGTGACCATATGCTGCAGTCACTGTGTGCTATACTGTGTGACCTTATGCTGCAGTCACTGTGTGCTATACTGTGTGACCTTATGCTGCAGTCACTGTGTGCTGTACTGTGTGGCCATATGCTGCAGTCACTGTGTGCTGTACTGTGTGACCATATGCTGCAGTCTCTGTGTGCTATACTGTGTGACCATATGCTGCCGTCTCTGTGTGCTATACTGTGTGACCATATGCTGCCGTCTCTGTGTGCTGTACTGTGTGACCATATGCTGCAGTCACTGTGTGACCATATGCTGCAGTCTCTGTGTGCTATACTGTGTGACCATATGCTGCAGTCTCTGTGTGCTATACTGTGTGACCATATGCTGCAGTCTATGTGTGCTGTACTGTGTGACCATATGCTGCAATCTCTGTGTGCTATACTGTGTGACCATATGCTGCAGTCTCTGTGTGCTGTACTGTGTGACTAAATGCTGCAGTCTGTGTGTGCTATACTGTGTGACCTTATGCTGCAGTCTCTGTGTGCTGTACTGTGTGACCATATGCTGCCGTCACTGTGTGCTGTACTGTGTGACCATATGCTGCAGTCTCTGTGTGCTGTACTGTGTGACCATATGCTGCAGTCACTGTGTGCTGTACTGTGTGACCATATGCTGCAGTCACTGTGTGCTGTACTGTGTGACCATATGCTGCAGTCTGTGTGTGCTGTACTGTGTGACCATATGCTGCAGTCTCTGTGTGCTGTACTGTGTGACCATATGCTGCCGTCACTGTGTGCTATACTGTGTGACTATATGCTGCAGTCTCTGTGTGCTGTACTGTGTGACCATATGCTGCAGTCACTGTGTGCTGTACTGTGTGACCATGTGCTGCAGTCTGTGTGTGCTGTACTGTGTGACTATATGCTGCAGTCTCTGTGTGCTGTACTGTGTGACCATATGCTGCAGTCACTGTGTGCTATACTGTGTGACCATATGCTGCAGTCTCTGTGTGCTGTACTGTGTGACCATATGCTGCAGTCTCTGTGTGCTGTACTGTGTGACTAAATGCTGCAGTCTCTGTGTGCTATACTGTGTCAATATGTTGCCATCTCTTAGAGTGTGAATATGTCTCTCCGTTATACTGTGTGGCCATATGCTTCAGATTCCTAGCGTGTGCACATTTCTGCATGATATATATATACTGTGTGTCTATTCCTGCTTGATATATATACTGTGTGTCTGTTCCTGCATGAAATATATACTGTTGGCCAAATGTAATAGGGTGAGAGATCCTGACACTTTTTAAACTTTGCCAATGTAATAGAGTCCAAAAACAAAGTAACAGAGGGAACGTGCATATTATTTTAGACTTAAAAAACTCTCACGATTTAAAATCTCATTCAGATGTTTTCCCATTTTGAAGATAAAACTCAACCAATGTGACAGGTTACTGCTAATCTCTCACATTTTCTATACTCTCACCCTATTACATTTGGCCCTGTGTGTCTGTTCCTGCATGATATATATATACTGTGTGTCTGTTCCTGCATGATATATATATACTGTGTGTCTGTTCCTGCATGATATATATATACTGTGTGTCTGTTCCTGCATGATATATATATACTGTGTGTCTGTTCCTGCATGATATATATATACTGTGTGTCCGTTTCTGCATGATATATATACTGTGTGTCTGTTCCTGCATGATATATATATACTGTGTGTCCGTTTCTGCATGATATATATACTGTGTGTCCGTTTCTGCATGATATATATACTGTGTGTCTGTTCCTGCATGATATATATACTGTGTGTCTGTTCCTGCATGATATATATATACTGTGTGTCCGTTTCTGCATGATATATATATACTGTGTGTCCGTTTCTGCATGATATATATATACTGTGTGTCTGTTCCTGCATGATATATATACTGTGTGTCTGTTCCTGCATGATATATATATACTGTGTGTCTGTTCCTGCATGATATATATATACTGTGTGTCCGTTTCTGCATGATATATATATACTGTGTGTCTGTTCCTGCATGATATATATATACTGTGTGGCCGTTTCTGCATGATATATATACTGTGTGTCTGTTCCTGCATGATATATATATACTGTGTGTCCGTTTCTGCATGATATATATATACTGTGTGGCCGTTTCTGCATGATATATATATACTGTGTGTCCGTTTCTGCATGATATATATACTGTGTGTCTGTTCCTGCATGATATATATATACTGTGTGTCCGTTTCTGCATGATATATATACTGTGTGTCTGTTCCTGCATGATATATATATACTGTGTGTCCGTTTCTGCATGATATATATACTGTGTGTCCGTTTCTGCATGATATATATACTGTGTGTCTGTTCCTGCATGATATATATACTGTGTGTCTGTTCCTGCATGATATATATATACTGTGTGTCCGTTTCTGCATGATATATATATACTGTGTGTCCGTTTCTGCATGATATATATATACTGTGTGTCTGTTCCTGCATGATATATATACTGTGTGTCTGTTCCTGCATGATATATATATACTGTGTGTCTGTTCCTGCATGATATATATATACTGTGTGTCCGTTTCTGCATGATATATATATACTGTGTGTCTGTTCCTGCATGATATATATATACTGTGTGGCCGTTTCTGCATGATATATATACTGTGTGTCTGTTCCTGCATGATATATATATACTGTGTGTCCGTTTCTGCATGATATATATATACTGTGTGGCCGTTTCTGCATGATATATATATACTGTGTGTCCGTTTCTGCATGATATATATACTGTGTGTCCGTTTCTGCATGATAAATATATACTGTGTGGCCGTTTCTGTATGATATATATATACTGTGTGGCCGTTTCTGCATGATAAATATATACTGTGTGGCCGTTTCTGCATGATATATATATACTGTGTGGCCGTTTCTGCATGATATATATACTGTGTGTCCGTTTCTGCATGATATATATATACTGTGTGTCCGTTTCTGCATGATATATATATACTGTGTGGCCGTTTCTGCATGATATATATATACTGTGTGTCCGTTTCTGCATGATATATATATACTGTGTGTCCGTTTCTGCATGATATATATATACTGTGTGTCCGTTTCTGCATGATATATATATACTGTGTGTCCGTTTCTGCATGATATATATACTGTGTGTCCGTTTCTGCATGATATATATATACTGTGTGTCCGTTTCTGCATGATATATATACTGTGTGTCCGTTTCTGCATGATATATATATACTGTGTGGCCGTTTCTGCATGATATATATACTGTGTGTCCGTTTCTGCATGATATATATATATATACTGTGTGGCCGTTTCTGCATGATATATATACTGTGTGTCCGTTTCTGCATGATAAATATATACTGTGTGTCCGTTTCTGCATGATATATATATACTGTGTGGCCGTTTCTGCATGATATATATACTGTGTGTCCGTTTCTGCATGATAAATATATACTGTGTGTCCGTTTCTGCATGATATATATATACTGTGTGTCCGTTTCTGCATGATATATATATACTGTGTGGCCGTTTCTGCATGATATATATATACTGTGTGGCCGTTTCTGCATGATATATATATACTGTGTGTCCGTTTCTGCATGATATATATATACTGTGTGTCCGTTTCTGCATGATATATATATACTGTGTGTCCGTTTCTGCATGATATATATATACTGTGTGTCCGTTTCTGCATGATATATATACTGTGTGTCCGTTTCTGCATGATATATATACTGTGTGTCCGTTTCTGCATGATAAATATATACTGTGTGTCCGTTTCTGCATGATATATATATACTGTGTGTCCGTTTCTGCATGATATATATACTGTGTGGCCGTTTCTGCATGATATATATATACTGTGTGTCCGTTTCTGCATGATATATATATACTCTGTGTCCGTTTCTGCATGATATATATATACTCTGTGTCCGTTTCTGCATGATATATATATACTGTGTGGCCGTTTCTGCACGCTGTACTGTTTGGCCATACGCTGCAATCTGTCTGATGCAAATCAGTTACATGCTGTTAGTATGCACTTACACTGCTGTATATTACGCCAGCTGGCACCATGTAATACTGATAGCGTGTTCATCCCCATGAGTTACCGTTTTGTACACAGAACGATTTCAGGAACTAAGCTCCAGAAAGACCTGATGTGCCCTATTCTAATCCCTATAAATTCTACATAACAGTGTGTGTGTATATATAGCACGTATCATATACAATGTGGCTACAACTTCTCAAGTGTCCCTGACAGGTCATGTTTTCAGGATTACTTTAATCATGCACCAGTGAGTTAATCTATGTTGCTGTGTCAGTAATTGCATTGCCCATAGACTGAGGTTCATGCTCTTACCCAGCTCTGCACAAAGTCACAGACATTTTTTGGCCTGGAATAATAATCATGACCATACAACCTTTCATTAAGCAGCAGTGACCTCACTGAGGCATGAGGCACTGTGTACCCCAAAGAAGTCACACAGTGAGTAAAGTTGGCTTTCATAACCATAAGTCTGAAAACTGGTGGTGTCCACTGGTTATCTGTGTGAGGGCTGGTTATAGGATGCATTCTGTATTGTGAGATATGTACTCCCCGGTATTAGATTAACCTCGCCATTCCACACCGCGACAATTCCATCATCAGCATTCATTTTCCTTTTGGCTTTAATAAATGACCCCTATAAATTGCGCCAGGTTCATGCAATCTGTGTAGAACATTAGTGTCAGCTCCTAAGTTCATTATGAGGGTGAGGGGCTTCTGTGGCCATGACACCGGTTTCGCGGTCTGCCAGTGAACGTTGCGGCTTGACCCACCTTTCCCGTCAGCGCCCTCTGATTTCACTGCTGAAGTCACAGAAAAGGCCCTAAGGGTCCCATTTCTGAATGATCACATTTACAATGCAATCTGGGTATGACCTTACCGCCCATGATCGCATTGCAAAATGCCATCATAGCGCCAGGATGTACCATCCGCCTGCAGACACAGGGGCCCGTCCCTGCGATGTGCCCGGGGCGGGTTCTGGGGGTTCCCTCCGCCGGCTAATTATGTGATGTGTAGCATATAGGCTACAGCGGCTGACGTAATTTTCAGTTGGGGTGCCCTGCGTCCAACATGTGGACCCCCAGAGTGTTAGGGACCTGCTCAATAAGGTGACCTTGACGCTGGTGGGCAGGCCGGTATCATTGGCCACTGATATGCCAGCTACCTCTGATATTATAGATAATTACAAAATACATGTAAAAGTGAGCAGTAATGATGGCATAGTGCATCTGCAACTTCTATTCCTGTGTATATAACTGTACAATCTCAGCATTGCTATTAGGGTGTGCAGTCTAGAGCCCCCTCCCCATGTTAGCTGCGGGGGACAATCTCCGGAAGTTCCCCTATAAATGCCTATGGGGGAGATGGCTGCCGGCGGGAATGGAATGGTCACAGCGGGTATCAGAGATATCATACATCTGGGGGAAACGGAATATTTTTGACTATTCCCCGAGAATGGGTGTTTTCAGGGACTAAGCCGCAAATATATAATAATAAATGGGCCCCTAAGGGAGGCGCTGCGGAGTGCTGGTACTTACCGTATGTCAGATCGCATGCATGGAGGTGCCGTATACGGTATGCTCAGCGGCACGCAGCTATGTGACCGCTCCGCCCCTAACCATACGCTTGGATACATAGCCGCCATAATTATCAGCAGCCTTATCCTTGGGGCAACAGGTCTGCCTGAGAACAGGTGTATCTTCACGTGCGCACAACTCTGCATAGGCCGCAATTCCATCAACTCGCCCTTACCAGGCAACATAGGTGACCATCCAGCTACGCCCTTTCAGCTTGAAGTCGGGATGTGACTGCGCTGACTTGGCATCGCCTGTAGACGCCCGCGCTCGGCTCTGAAGTATGTGCAGTGTAGAAACACACAAGTTAGGTTTGCAAAACTGACCTGCGTTGAGGTCGGCATCAGCCCCTAAGAGCGCAGACGGCAAGCGAACAAAACCGGCGGAAACACTGGCATCATTATTTAGTTGTGAGAATTTGGGGCCTCCGGCTGGTCAGAGGCTACTACACTATACAGCCTGCCTGGCACACGTGGTGTAGGTGTAAGTAAGGGGGCCCCATTCACTAACACCTCTGTGACAGGTCCGCAATGCGCTGATTTCCTGACACACAAACATTTGTTCTGTCCCATAAGGGCCCCTTGTGTCCTGTGAGTTACTGTAGCCCCTGTTACATGCCGCTCGGACACCATACATTTTATAACCTGCGGCCCTGCAGACCTCTAGTGGCGATTATTTGTCCCCCGACCTTTCCGCGATGCCATTTTATACTTCATCAGGGTGTTCTTTACGCCGTAAAGCGGTTTCGGTGTAAATTTCAGATGATGAGAGGATTACGGCTTAGGCAGCGTATTAATAACTAATATAGAACGCCACCTACGCTGTTAGATATATATGTATATATACAGTATATATATATATATATAATATAGTGGAATTAGTCTCGTTGTCTGTGCATCCCAGGGCAGTCTCTGTATAATACAGAAACAATGATAGTATATACATTTGGTAAATAATACCTGTATAATTAGTAGTAGTGACATCATCAGTTATGTATCCCTTTGCCTGCACCACAGAGGAGCTATGTCTTACTTACTGTAATAAATAGAACACATTATGACCCTGGGGTCAGCTGAGTGTGTAGCATGCAGTAGGCTTCACTAGGAAGTTCCTGAGAATAGTTTTGCATTCTGTCTCCAGACTGGAAGATCCTAACCAAGTTTTAGCGGAACCTGTTGGTGCTTATTGGTTCAAGTGTCACCAAATTTAAAACGATTGACTGTTACGGTGTTTCCAGACTGTCATTTCATTAGGAAGCGGTGCCTCATGCCTCACTAGTACCTAAATAATTGAAAGGCTGAAAATAATACTTAATTGACCTTGTGCCGCTTTATGTGAAAAATAAAGGTGAGAAAATCCCCCCTCCCCCCATTAAATATCTAATTGCAGGTAAGCGTGGAGGTCAGCTGCCCGGGGGGCAATTATAGGGAAAAGTTATCAGTCTCCTCTGCTTTCCTAACATTGGCACAAAAGGTGATTGACAGCTGAGCTTTCCAAGAGATTCCGCAGCAGTGCTGTTCTCTCTGGTGGGGGGGATACAACATTGGTTTTCTACGCTGCAAATACTGGAATAATTTTCAAATATTCCGATTAAAAACTACTCCCCAACCTTTCCCCCTTTCCCAACTTAGTGTAGTGTAGTGTAGCTGTGTGATGTGCAGGAGGAATATTGGAGCTATGGCACCCTGTAGCTGCTGTGGGCACTCTATCCGCCTCTCCCCATCAATAAGACATCAGCTATTACCTTCACCTGATGTGCAAAAAACAACAGTGAGGACTCCTGTCTCCCCTCCCTCCTTTAAACTGTTATTGCAGATAAACCTCCCATGCTTCCCCCTTGTGTCTGGGATCCGGCTGCAGAGCAGATGTCAGGCTGTAGGGGCGAGACATCCGAACACAAACTCCCACTCCTGAAAGTATGGAGACCAGGGGGCTGGCAGCAGCAGCACACAGGAATATGAGGTCCTGGACTTTCTCCAGCCCCAGCAAATGATGCCTCCTGCTAAATCCCCCCCTCCCCATCCTGCCTCCGCCGCAGGAGTTAAACACCCTCTGTGCCAGCTCTGCAGACTGTTTGGAATAGTTTAAATGCTTTGACACTCTGGACTGGATGGCAGAGGAGGTAGTTTACAGTGTCATTCATATGCAAAGCTGCGCTATAAATTTTCCGGCTGCCTGTGTTGCTGTGCCACCCCAGAGCACTCCATCAGCGCACAGTACAGTAATCCTGCCATCTTTGTTTGCATTGCAGTGACTCATCCGAATTCTGTCTTGTACCAACACTGAGAGCATTATTCTGGCACTGATCTTCCTCAGCCCAGAACTGGCATTTACTCCAGGTCTCTAATCAAAGGGCTCTATTCATTGCGGAGAGCAGGCTGAATGTGAATCTGCATCCGGCCCAGTCATTGACATGCTGTGCACTGCTGTGGGGATTTTCTGATTTTTCTCTTTTTTTTTTTGACTTGCTAAAACCCTGAGATAGAAAAACAGAGCTTTTTCCTGAGGCTGATATATCTCTTCTCTCTCTCTCTTCCCTCCCTCGGCGCTTTATTTTACTTAGCGAGGAAAAAGGGCTGAACGTGGGACGTGGAAGGACCTTCTCTCCCCCCCTCTGGTGTCTGGATACTCTGGGACCTGTTCGGGATTTTTTAAGGTACGTTCCTGGCTGCCGGGCAGGTGGTATGGTACTAGTTCCCAACACTCACAGGCTCTGCTCTTTATATCTATCTGTGTCTGTGTGTGTCTCTGTGTGTATATGTGTGTCTGTCTGTTTGTGTGTCCGTGTGTATATTTGTGTCTGTGTGTTGTGTGTGTGTGTGTGTCTGTGTGTGTGTATGTGTTGTGTGTGTGTGTCTGTGTGTGTGTGTGTCTGTGTGTGTGTGTCTGTGTATGTGTGTGTGTGTGTCTGTGTGTGTATGTGTGTGTGTGTCTGTGTATGTGTGTGTGTATGTGTGTGTGTATGTGTGTGTATGTGTGTGTGTGTCTGTGTATGTGTGTGTCTGTGTATGTGTGTGTGTCTCTGTGTGTATATGTGTGTCTGTCTGTTTGTGTGTCTGTGTGTGTATCTGTGTGTCTGTCTGTTTGTGTGTCTGTGTGTGTATCTGTGTGTATGTGTGTGTCTGTGTGTATCTGTGTGTGTGTCTCTGTGTGTATATGTGTGTGTCTGTGTCTGTGTGTATATTTGTGTCTGTGTGTGTGTGTGTCTGTGTATGTGTGTGTCTGTGTGTGTGTGTCTGTGTGTGTCTGTGTGTATATTTGTGTCTGTGTGTGTGTGTGTCTGTGTATGTGTGTGTGTGTCTGTGTGTGTCTGTGTATGTGTGTGTATGTGTGTGTGTGTGTCTGTGTATGTGTGTGTGTCTGTGTGTGTGTCTGTGTATGTGTGTGTGTGTATGTGTGTGTGTGTGTGTGTGTGTGTGTGTGTGTGTTTATTCTGCAGACAGGAGATTTGGGACAGAACCCCCCTTCCCCTAGCCTGTCTGTCTGTGCCTCTCTATACTCTCTCGCTGTCTACTTGCTTTTCACAGACTCGGAGACACAATAGTTTGATTCTCGCCTTTCCCTGACTAGAATACGTGGAGCGGTCTAAGGGATATTTTAGCTGTTACCCTCTATCTATATAATCGCTGATCCCAGGTCTCCACTAACTCTCCTGTCATTGGCATGGCAATGCTAACAGACAGGATGTTGGGGTGGGGGAGCTGTGCCCGGCTGGCAATGGCATTCGCCCTGTCCTGGAGACTGGCATGCAGGGAATGCCCTATAGTCTGAGAGGCTCAGATCGGTAGGATTAGTATGGGACTGTACTGCTGACTTTTCCCCATGAATGCAGCAATAAAGGTAACTCCACCAGCTGAGGCGGCTGGGCTATTGTCCTGACATAGCCTGCTGTGAGGTCATTTCATGTAATATCATAACACAGTCTGGGGCTATATACCGGAGTTGTGTTCTGTGTAAGATATGACAGGTCCTCCGTGAGCTGCATAAGCCTTAGATCCAGACACTGTCGCACAGGAGAGTAACGGGGGGGGGGGCATTATTGGGCTCCTGTCTGACTCCACACAGCATCCTTCCACTTTGGTCAACTCTCCTCTGTTTTTAGTTTATTAAATCTTTCACAAAGCAGAGATCATAGAAGTCTCCCCAAGTACAAGTACAGAGGTTCAGCCTCCACCCTCCCCGCCGGCTATTAAAAATTTAGAATCCTCTGTTCGCACTGCAGCATGTTCTGTAATGCCCACTCAGATCATTCCGACAGCGGCGGTGCCACATGAACCCGCGGACTCAGCAGCAGGGACCACAGGCTGGCTGATGGTATTGACCCCCACCCCCTTCCCTTGTCCTGGCACCTCTCTGGATGTCATCGCAAAGTAAGACCGGACGTGTTTACATCCCGAACTCTTTGTAGTTCGTCCGATTCGTTGTTGGGGATTTCGGAGATTCCTTTAATGTGCCCATATCTTCCCGGTGGGAGGGGGTCTTGTGGCGATAATCCGTGACATGTAAGTAAGAGCAGCGCGAGACCTTTTCTGTGACATCTCCATTGTCCATTTGTTTTCCCATTACTGGAGCTGATTAACCCCTTCTATACCCTGATAGCTTCAGAATCCTGGTCCTCCAGTGCGGCCTGACATTGCTCCCACCGGTCTATAAATGAAGTTTACACCTGTGACAGTGTTTATGGGCATGCCAGCCACAGTCATAAAGGGTTTTACGCCTCATTTCAGATGTAGATTATGAGATTGGAAGATAAGGACTCTTGTATTAAATGTGTTATTTTATCTCTGTAATAGCCTTTCATGTGCATGAGTTCCTCCTCCAAGGTCTTTATACAGAGAGTGGGTGGTCAGGGCTCCTCACCCCTGGACCTGTTCCTAATATCCAGACTCTGGTGACCATAGAGAGAGAGCTGGGAGCATGGAGAGTCCAGGCTGTGCCCCCATGACAAAACTTCACAGCGAATCGCCTCCATTCCTTCCGCCATCAGATTAGAGGTCCCCGGTGTGGTGCAGATATTCCCGAATACCGAGGTACTTGTAGGCATGTACCCGAAACACCTGAATGGCTCCGAAATCAAGAACACTCCTTTGTGTTTGTGGTGAACAAACGGTGCCTCATTGATCCTGCAGGGAGGTGAGGACGGGAACAAAGGGTGCCTCATTGATCCTGCAGGGAGGTGAGGACGGGAACAAAGGGTGCCTCATTGATCCTGCAGGGAGGTGAGGACGGGAACAAACGGTGCCTCATTGATCCTGCAGGGAGGTGAGGACGGGAACAAACGGTGCCTCATTGATCCTGCAGGGAGGTGAGGACGGGAACAAACGGTGCCTCATTGATCCTGCAGGGAGGTGAGGACGGGAACAAACGGTGCCTCATTGATCCTGCAGGGAGGTGAGGACGGGAACAAACGGTGCCTCATTGATCCTGCAGGGAGGTGAGGATGGGAACAAACGGTGCCTCATTGATCCTGCAGGGAGGTGAGGACGGGAACAGCAGCAGAATCGGACTCCTCAGTGGCCGGAGATTATGATCAGACTCGTTTCCCTGTGTGTCACCCTTTAATCTCTGCAGTGTTCGGCTGTTATCCACTTGTGGCGCCTGTTGTTTAGGTGGATAGGTGTGTGGACTGTTTCTATAGAGAAACCAGTGTCGTCAGTATCATTTATTATTCCATACGATTGTGCAGCGCAGCTGGATTTATTACTCTATACGGTTACTCTCTATTGCCTGGGTTTGGAAATTTGTTTTCTCAGCTCTAAAACAGCATTTTTTGTTTCCTAGTTCTATACAGACGGATCAAAATTGTTTTAAAATAGTTACTAATATATATGTAAAATGTCTGTGTGTACATACAGTATAGACAGACATGACTGATAACATAGAGCAATAGCTTGCTCTCGGGTACACAGCAAACACTAATGTGAGCTGTCCCTGTGCTTTTGTGTTCATAGATATAACATGAAACATGTAAAGCACTTTGTGGGCTTGTCTGACACAAATCGGACCTGCGTCACAAGGTGGCAGAGGACTGACTACAATAAACCCCACTCCATCTGAGGCATTATAGAACCCATCTCGCCAAACATATATATCTACACCATTGTATCCAGGCTGTGACACACAGTTTAGCAGTACTGTACAAAAAAGAAACATGTTTACCAAGAGCTTACCATCTAATACTTATTTCTTAAACTGTTTGAGCAAAATGTGTGTAAACGATAGGGAAGAAGCAACTTCCAGCAGCATAATAAGGGGTGGGAAATGGTGGGGAACTTAGAAGCCGCAGCGCACAGGTCTGAGAGCCGCCGGGAGCTGTAGGGAGCCAGGAACGAATGGACTCTGGGATCTGATAGCTGGAGATGTCTCATTACACAGCAGATGTCACTTTCCTGTCAGGGCGCTCTCATTCCTCGCTGGCCAGGAGCGATGAGTCAGTGCTGAGTCCATGAGTGTTAGCATAAGCTGCAGAGCCACAACATATTGCATGTGTGAGGCGCAATAACGAGGCAGAGCCATTTAGAGCCTTTTCCTGTGAACTTGGGCATTGGGCTGAGCTCCGTGCCAGCACACATAATAATCCTCCATCTGCTTCACATCCCGTGTGTCTAGTAGGATGTTGGTAATAGGTTCTCTCCTACTGAAGAGTTCTGCACAAGCTTCTGCTAAGCTGCGGTTCTCCAGCAGGACCTCTGATCTAGCCAGTCATCCTGATGCCAAACTTACATACAGTGTCCTTCCCTACTTTCTGCACTGTCTCCTGGTTCTGTACTGTCCCCTCGTTCTGTACTGTCCCCTCATGCTGTACTGTCCTCATGCTGTACTGTACTCTCATTCTGTACTGTCCCCTCATTCTGTACTGTCCCCTCATTCTGTACTGTCCCCTGGTTCTGTACTGCCCCCTCGTTCTGTATTGTCCTCTCATTCAGTACTGTTCCCTCATGCTGTACTGTCCTCTCATTCTGTACTGTATTGCCCCCCCATGCTGTACTGTACTGTCCCCTCATTCTGTACTGTTCCCTCATGCTGTACTGTCCTCATGCTGTACTGTCCCCTCTTTCTGTACTGTCCTCTCATGCTGTATTGCCCCCCCATGCTGTACTGTACTGTCCCCTCATTCTGTACTGTTCCCTCATGCTGTACTGTCCTCGTGCTGTACTGTACTGTCCCCTCATTCTGTACTGTTCCCTCATGCTGTACTGTCCTCTCATGCTGTACTGTCCTCATGCTGTACTGCCCTCTCATTCTGTACTGTCCCTTCATTCTGTACTGTCCCCTGGTTCTGTATTGTCCTCTCATTCAGTACTGTTCCCTCATGCTGTACTGTCCTCTCATTCTGTACTGTATTGCCCCCCCATGCTGTACTGTACTGTTCCCTCATGCTGTACTGTCCTTGTGCTGTACTGTCCCCTCATGCTGTACTGTCCTCTCATGCTGTACTGTACTGTCCCCTCATTCTGTACTGTACTGTCCCCTCATGCTGTACTGTACTGTCCCCTCATTCTGTACTGTTCCCTCATGCTGTACTGTCCTCTCATGCTGTACTGTCCTCATGCTGTACTGCCCTCTCATTCTGTACTGTCCCTTCATTCTGTACTGTCCCCTGGTTCTGTATTGTCCTCTCATTCAGTACTGTTCCCTCATGCTGTACTGTCCTCTCATTCTGTACTGTATTGCCCCCCCATGCTGTACTGTACTGTTCCCTCATGCTGTACTGTCCTTGTGCTGTACTGTCCCCTCATGCTGTACTGTCCTCTCATGCTGTACTGTACTGTCCCCTCATTCTGTACTGTACTGTCCCCTCATGCTGTACTGTACTGTCCCCTCATTCTGTACTGTTCCCTCATGCTGTACTGTCCCCTCATGCTGTACTGTACTCTCATGCTGTACTGTCCTCTAATGCTGTACTGTCCCCTCATGCTGTACTGTCCCCTCATGCTGTACTGTCCTCTCATTCTGTACTGTTCCCTCATTCTGTACTGTTCCCTCATGTTGTACTGTCCTCTCATGTTGTACTGTCCCCTCATGCTGTACTGTCCCCTCATGCTGTACTGTCCCCTCATACTGTACTGTCCTCTCATTCTGTACTGTCCCCTCATTCTGTACTGTCCTCTCATGCTGTACTGTCCCCTCATACTGTACTGTCCCCTCATACTGTACTGTCCTCTCATGCTGTACTGTCCTCTCATGCTGTACTGTCCCCTCATGCTGTACTGTCCCCTCATGCTGTACTGTCCTCTCATGCTGTACTGTCCCCTCATACTGTACTGTCCCCTCATGCTGTACTGTCCCCTCATGCTGTACTGTCCCCTCATGCTGTACTGTCCTCTCATGCTGTACTGTCCCCTCATGTTGTACTGTCCACTCATGCTGTACTGTCCCCTCATGTTGTACTGTCCCCTCATGCTGTACTGTCCTCTCATACTGTACTGTCCCCTCATACTGTACTGTCCCCTCATGCTGTACTGTCCTCTCATGCTGTACTGTCCCCTCATGCTGTACTGTCCCCTCATACTGTACTGTCCCCTCATTCTGTACTGTCCTCTCATGCTGTACTGTCCCCTCATACTGTACTGTCCCCTCATACTGTACTGTCCTCTCATGCTGTACTGTCCTCTCATGCTGTACTGTCCCCTCATGCTGTACTGTCCCCTCATGCTGTACTGTCCTCTCATGCTGTACTGTCCCCTCATACTGTACTGTCCCCTCATGCTGTACTGTCCCCTCATACTGTACTGTCCTCTCATACTGTACTGTCCTCTCATGCTGTACTGTCCCCTCATGCTGTACTGTCCTCTCATGTTGTACTGTCCTCTCATGCTGTACTGTCCCCTCATGCTGTACTGTCCCCTCATACTGTACTGTCCCCTCATACTGTACTGTCCCCTCATGCTGTACTGTCCTCTCATGCTGTACTGTCCCCTCATGCTGTACTGTCCTCTCATGCTGTACTGTCCCCTCATGCTGTACTGTCCTCTCATGCTGTACTGTCCCCTCATGCTGTACTGTCCTCTCATGCTGTACTGTCCCCTCATGCTGTACTGTCCCCTCATGCTGTACTGTCGTAACATTCTTTGCTGTACTGTCCTCTCATGCTGTACTGTCCCCTCATGCTGTACTGTCCTCTCATGTTGTACTGTCCCCTCATGCTGTACTGTCCCCTCATGCTGTACTGTCGTAACATTCTTTGTTGTACTGTCCTCTCATGCTGTACTGTCCCCTCATGCTGTACTGTCCCCTCATGCTGTACTGTCCCCTCATACTGTACTGTCCCCTCATGCTGTACTGTCCCCTCATGCTGTACTGTCCCCTCATACTGTACGGTCCCCTCATGCTGTACTGTCCCCTCATGCTGTACTGTCCTCTTATACTGTACTGTCCCCTCATGCTGTACTGTCCCCTAATACTGTACTGTCCACTCATGCTGTACTGTCCCCTCATGCTGTACTGTCCTCTCATACTGTACTGTCCCCTCATGCTGTACTGTCCCCTCATGCTGTACTGTCCTCTCATACTGTACTGTCCCCTCATGCTGTACTGTCCTCATGCTGTACTGTCCTCTCATGCTGTACTGTCCCCTCATGCTGTACTGTCCCCTCATACTGTACGGTCCCCTCATGCTGTACTGTCCCCTCATACTGTACTGTCCCCTCATGCTGTACTGTCCCCTCATACTGTACTGTCCACTCATGCTGTACTGTCCCCTCATGCTGTACTGTCCTCTCATACTGTACTGTCCCCTCATGCTGTACTGTCCCCTCATGCTGTACTGTCCCCTCATACTGTACGGTCCCCTCATGCTGTACTGTCCCCTCATACTGTACTGTCCCCTCATGCTGTACTGTCCCCTCATACTGTACTGTCCCCTCATGCTGTACTGTCCCCTCATGCTGTACGGTCCCCTCATGCTGTACTGTCCCCTCATACTGTACTGTCCCCTCATGCTGTACTGTCCCCTCATACTGTACGGTCCCCTCATGCTGTACGGTCCCCTCATACTGTACTGTCCCCTCATGCTGTACTGTCCTCTCATGCTGTACTGTCCCCTCATGCTGTACTGACCCCTCATACTGTACTGTCCCCTCATGCTGTACTGTCCCCTCATGCTGTACTGTCCTCTCATACTGTACTGTCCCCTCATGCTGTACTGTCCCCTCATGCTGTGCTGTACTGTCCCCTCATGCTGTACTGTCCTCTCATACTGTACTGTCCCCTCATGCTATACTGTCCCCTCATGCTATACTGTCCTCTCATGCTGTACTGTCCCCTCATGCTGTACTGTCCCCTCATGCTGTACTGTCCTCTCATGCTGTACTGTCCCCTCATGCTGTACTGTCCTCTCATACTGTACTGTCCCCTCATGCTATACTGTCCCCTCATGCTGTACTGTCCTCTCATGCTGTACTGTCCCCTCATGCTGTACTGTCCCCTCATGCTGTACTGTCCTCTCATGCTGTACTGTCCTCTCATGCTGTACTGTCCCCTCATGCTGTACTGTCCTCTCATGCTGTACTGTCCCCTCATGCTATACTGTCCCCTCATGCTGTACTGTCCTCTCATGCTGTACTGTCCCCTCATGCTGTACTGTCCCCTCATGCTGTACTGTCCTCTCATGCTGTACTGTCCCCTCATGCTGTACTGTCCTCTCATACTGTACTGTCCCCTCATGCTATACTGTCCCCTCATGCTATACTGTCCCCTCATGCTGTACTGTCCCCTCATGCTGTACTGTCCCCTCATGCTGTACTGTCCTCTCATGCTGTACTGTCCCCTCATGCTGTACTGACCTCTCATGCTGTACTGTCCCCTCATGCTGTACTGTCCTCTCATGTTGTACTGTCCCCTCATGCTGTACTGTCCTCTCATGTTGTACTGTCCTCTCATACTGTACTGTCCCCTCATACTGTACTGTCCTCTCATGCTGTACTGTCCCCTCATGCTGTACTGTCCCCTCATACTGTACTGTCCCCTCATGCTATACTGTCCCCTCATGCTGTACTGTCCTCTCATGCTGTACTGTCCCCTCATGCTGTACTGTCCCCTCATGCTGTACTGTCCCCTCATACTGTACTGTCCTCTCATGCTATACTGTCCCCTCATGCTGTACTGTCCTCTCATACTGTACTGTCCCCTCATGCTATACTGTCCCCTCATGCTGTACTGTCCTCTCATGCTGTACTGTCCCCTCATGCTGTACTGACCTCTCATACTGTACTGTCCTCTCATGCTATACTGTCCTCTCATACTGTACTGTCCCCTCATGCTATACTGTCCTCTCATACTGTACTGTCCCCTCATGCTGTGCTGTACTGTCCCCTCATGCTGTACTGTCCTCTCATACTGTACTGTCCCCTCATGCTATACTGTCCCCTCATGCTATACTGTCCTCTCATGCTGTACTGTCCCCTCATGCTGTACTGTCCCCTCATGCTGTACTGTCCTCTCATGCTGTACTGTCCTCTCATACTGTACTGTCCCCTCATGCTGTACTGTCCTCTCATACTGTACTGTCCCCTCATGCTATACTGTCCCCTCATGCTGTACTGTCCTCTCATGCTGTACTGTCCCCTCATGCTGTACTGTCCCCTCATGCTGTACTGTCCTCTCATGCTGTACTGTCCTCTCATGCTGTACTGTCCCCTCATGCTGTACTGTCCTCTCATACTGTACTGTCCCCTCATGCTATACTGTCCCCTCATGCTGTACTGTCCTCTCATGCTGTACTGTCCCCTCATGCTGTACTGTCCCCTCATGCTGTACTGTCCTCTCATGCTGTACTGTCCCCTCATGCTGTACTGTCCTCTCATACTGTACTGTCCCCTCATGCTATACTGTCCCCTCATGCTGTACTGTCCCCTCATGCTGTACTGTCCCCTCATGCTGTACTGTCCCCTCATGCTGTACTGTCCTCTCATGCTGTACTGTCCCCTCATGCTGTACTGACCTCTCATGCTGTACTGTCCCCTCATGCTGTACTGTCCTCTCATGTTGTACTGTCCCCTCATGCTGTACTGTCCTCTCATGTTGTACTGTCCTCTCATACTGTACTGTCCCCTCATACTGTACTGTCCTCTCATGCTGTACTGTCCCCTCATGCTGTACTGTCCCCTCATACTGTACTGTCCCCTCATGCTATACTGTCCCCTCATGCTGTACTGTCCTCTCATGCTGTACTGTCCCCTCATGCTGTACTGTCCCCTCATGCTGTACTGTCCCCTCATACTGTACTGTCCTCTCATGCTATACTGTCCCCTCATGCTGTACTGTCCTCTCATACTGTACTGTCCCCTCATGCTATACTGTCCCCTCATGCTGTACTGTCCTCTCATGCTGTACTGTCCCCTCATGCTGTACTGACCTCTCATACTGTACTGTCCTCTCATGCTATACTGTCCTCTCATACTGTACTGTCCCCTCATGCTATACTGTCCTCTCATACTGTACTGTCCTCTCATGCTATACTGTCCTCTCATACTGTACTGTCCCCTCATACTGTACTGTCCCCTCATGCTGTACTGTCCCCTCATACTGTACTGTCCTCTCATGCTATACTGTCCTCTCATACTGTACTGTCCCCTCATGCTATACTGTCCTCTCATACTGTACTGTCCTCTCATGCTATACTGTCCTCTCATACTGTACTGTCCCCTCATGCTATACTGTCCCCTCATGCTGTACTGTCCTCTCATGCTGTACTGTCCCCTCATGCTGTACTGTCCCCTCATACTGTACTGTCCCCTCATGCTGTACTGTCCCCTCATGCTGTACTGTCCCCTCATGCTGTACTGTCCCCTCATACTGTACTGTCCACTCATGCTGTACTGTCCCCTCATGCTGTACTGTCCTCTCATACTGTACTGTCCCCTCATGCTGTACTGTCCCCTCATGCTGTACTGTCCCCTCATACTGTACGGTCCCCTCATGCTGTACTGTCCCCTCATACTGTACTGTCCCCTCATGCTGTACTGTCCCCTCATACTGTACTGTCCCCTCATGCTGTACTGTCCCCTCATGCTGTACGGTCCCCTCATGCTGTACTGTCCCCTCATACTGTACTGTCCCCTCATGCTGTACTGTCCCCTCATACTGTACGGTCCCCTCATGCTGTACGGTCCCCTCATACTGTACTGTCCCCTCATGCTGTACTGTCCTCTCATGCTGTACTGTCCCCTCATGCTGTACTGACCCCTCATACTGTACTGTCCCCTCATGCTGTACTGTCCCCTCATGCTGTACTGTCCTCTCATACTGTACTGTCCCCTCATGCTGTACTGTCCCCTCATGCTGTGCTGTACTGTCCCCTCATGCTGTACTGTCCTCTCATACTGTACTGTCCCCTCATGCTATACTGTCCCCTCATGCTATACTGTCCTCTCATGCTGTACTGTCCCCTCATGCTGTACTGTCCCCTCATGCTGTACTGTCCTCTCATGCTGTACTGTCCCCTCATGCTGTACTGTCCTCTCATACTGTACTGTCCCCTCATGCTATACTGTCCCCTCATGCTGTACTGTCCTCTCATGCTGTACTGTCCCCTCATGCTGTACTGTCCCCTCATGCTGTACTGTCCTCTCATGCTGTACTGTCCTCTCATGCTGTACTGTCCCCTCATGCTGTACTGTCCTCTCATGCTGTACTGTCCCCTCATGCTATACTGTCCCCTCATGCTGTACTGTCCTCTCATGCTGTACTGTCCCCTCATGCTGTACTGTCCCCTCATGCTGTACTGTCCTCTCATGCTGTACTGTCCCCTCATGCTGTACTGTCCTCTCATACTGTACTGTCCCCTCATGCTATACTGTCCCCTCATGCTATACTGTCCCCTCATGCTGTACTGTCCCCTCATGCTGTACTGTCCCCTCATGCTGTACTGTCCCCTCATGCTGTACTGTCCTCTCATGCTGTACTGTCCCCTCATGCTGTACTGACCTCTCATGCTGTACTGTCCCCTCATGCTGTACTGTCCTCTCATGTTGTACTGTCCCCTCATGCTGTACTGTCCTCTCATGTTGTACTGTCCTCTCATACTGTACTGTCCCCTCATACTGTACTGTCCTCTCATGCTGTACTGTCCCCTCATGCTGTACTGTCCCCTCATACTGTACTGTCCCCTCATGCTATACTGTCCCCTCATGCTGTACTGTCCTCTCATGCTGTACTGTCCCCTCATGCTGTACTGTCCCCTCATGCTGTACTGTCCCCTCATACTGTACTGTCCTCTCATGCTATACTGTCCCCTCATGCTGTACTGTCCTCTCATACTGTACTGTCCCCTCATGCTATACTGTCCCCTCATGCTGTACTGTCCTCTCATGCTGTACTGTCCCCTCATGCTGTACTGACCTCTCATACTGTACTGTCCTCTCATGCTATACTGTCCTCTCATACTGTACTGTCCCCTCATGCTATACTGTCCTCTCATACTGTACTGTCCCCTCATGCTGTGCTGTACTGTCCCCTCATGCTGTACTGTCCTCTCATACTGTACTGTCCCCTCATGCTATACTGTCCCCTCATGCTATACTGTCCTCTCATGCTGTACTGTCCCCTCATGCTGTACTGTCCCCTCATGCTGTACTGTCCTCTCATGCTGTACTGTCCTCTCATACTGTACTGTCCCCTCATGCTGTACTGTCCTCTCATACTGTACTGTCCCCTCATGCTATACTGTCCCCTCATGCTGTACTGTCCTCTCATGCTGTACTGTCCCCTCATGCTGTACTGTCCCCTCATGCTGTACTGTCCTCTCATGCTGTACTGTCCTCTCATGCTGTACTGTCCCCTCATGCTGTACTGTCCTCTCATACTGTACTGTCCCCTCATGCTATACTGTCCCCTCATGCTGTACTGTCCTCTCATGCTGTACTGTCCCCTCATGCTGTACTGTCCCCTCATGCTGTACTGTCCTCTCATGCTGTACTGTCCCCTCATGCTGTACTGTCCTCTCATACTGTACTGTCCCCTCATGCTGTACTGTCCCCTCATGCTGTACTGTCCCCTCATGCTGTACTGTCCCCTCATGCTGTACTGTCCTCTCATGCTGTACTGTCCCCTCATGCTGTACTGACCTCTCATGCTGTACTGTCCCCTCATGCTGTACTGTCCTCTCATGTTGTACTGTCCCCTCATGCTGTACTGTCCTCTCATGTTGTACTGTCCTCTCATACTGTACTGTCCCCTCATACTGTACTGTCCTCTCATGCTGTACTGTCCCCTCATGCTGTACTGTCCCCTCATACTGTACTGTCCCCTCATGCTATACTGTCCCCTCATGCTGTACTGTCCTCTCATGCTGTACTGTCCCCTCATGCTGTACTGTCCCCTCATGCTGTACTGTCCCCTCATACTGTACTGTCCTCTCATGCTATACTGTCCCCTCATGCTGTACTGTCCTCTCATACTGTACTGTCCCCTCATGCTATACTGTCCCCTCATGCTGTACTGTCCTCTCATGCTGTACTGTCCCCTCATGCTGTACTGACCTCTCATACTGTACTGTCCTCTCATGCTATACTGTCCTCTCATACTGTACTGTCCCCTCATGCTATACTGTCCTCTCATACTGTACTGTCCTCTCATGCTATACTGTCCTCTCATACTGTACTGTCCCCTCATACTGTACTGTCCCCTCATGCTGTACTGTCCCCTCATACTGTACTGTCCTCTCATGCTATACTGTCCTCTCATACTGTACTGTCCCCTCATGCTATACTGTCCTCTCATACTGTACTGTCCTCTCATGCTATACTGTCCTCTCATACTGTACTGTCCCCTCATGCTATACTGTCCCCTCATGCTGTACTGTCCTCTCATGCTGTACTGTCCCCTCATGCTGTACTGTCCCCTCATACTGTACTGTCCCCTCATGCTGTACTGTCCTCTCATGCTGTACTGTCCCCTCATGCTGTACTGTCCCCTCATGCTGTACTGTCCCCTCATGCTGTACTGTCCTCTCATGCTGTACTGTCCCCTCATACTGTACTGTCCCCTCATGCTGTACTGTCCCCTCATGCTGTACTGTCCCCTCATACTGTACTGTCCTCTCATGCTGTACTGTCCCCTCATGCTGTACTGACCTCTCATGCTGTACTGACCTCTCATGCTGTACTGTCCCCTCATGCTGTACTGTCCTCTCATGTTGTACTGTCCTCTCATACTGTACTGTCCCCTCATACTGTACTGTCCTCTCATGCTGTACTGTCCCCTCATGCTGTACTGTCCCCTCATGCTGTACTGTCCTCTCATGTTGTACTGTCCTCTCATACTGTACTGTCCCCTCATACTGTACTGTCCTCTCATGCTGTACTGTCCCCTCATGCTGTACTGTCCCCTCATACTGTACTGTCCCCTCATACTGTACTGTCCCCTCATGCTATACTGTCCCCTCATGCTGTACTGTCCCCTCATACTGTACTGTCCTCTCATGCTGTACTGTCCCCTCATGCTGTACTGTCCCCTCATACTGTACTGTCCCCTCATACTGTACTGTCCCCTCATGCTATACTGTCCCCTCATGCTGTACTGTCCTCTCATGCTGTACTGTCCCCTCATGCTGTACTGTCCTCTCATGCTGTACTGTCCCCTCATGCTGTACTGTCCTCTCATGCTGTACTGTCCCCTCATGCTGTACTGTCCCCTCATGCTGTACTGACCTCTCATGCTGTACTGTCCCCTCATGCTGTACTGTCCCCTCATGCTGTACTGTCCCCTCATGCTGTACTGTCCTCTCATGCTGTACTGTCCCCTCATGCTGTACTGTCCCCTCATGCTGTACTGTCCTCTCATGCTGTACTGTCCCCTCATGCTGTACTGTCCCCTCATACTGTACTGTCCTCTCATACTGTACTGTCCCCTCATGCTATACTGTCCCCTCATGCTGTACTGTCCTCTCATGCTGTACTGTCCTCTCATGCTGTACTGTCCCCTCATGCTGTACTGTCCCCTCATGCTGTACTGACCTCTCATGCTGTACTGTCCTCTCATGCTGTACTGTCCCCTCATGCTGTACTGTCCTCTCATGCTGTACTGTCCCCTCATACTGTACTGTCCCCTCATGCTGTACTGTCCTCTCATGCTGTACTGTCCCCTCATGCTGTACTGTCCCCTCATGCTGTACTGTCCTCTCATGCTGTACTGTCCCCTCATGCTGTACTGTCCCCTCATGCTGTACTGTCCTCTCATACTGTACTGTCCCCTCATGCTGTACTGTCCCCTCATGCTGTACTGTCCTCTCATGCTGTACTGTCCTCTCATGCTGTACTGTCCCCTCATGCTGTACTGTCCCCTCATGCTGTACTGTCCCCTCATACTGTACTGTCCTCTCATACTGTACTGTCCCCTCATGCTATACTGTCCCCTCATGCTATACTGTCCCCTCATGCTGTACTGTCCTCTCATGCTGTACTGTCCTCTCATGCTATACTGTCCCCTCATACTGTACTGTCCTCTCATGCTGTACTGTCCCCTCATGCTGTACTGTCCCCTCATGCTGTACTGACCTCTCATGCTGTACTGTCCTCTCATGCTGTACTGTCCCCTCATGCTGTACTGTCCTCTCATGCTGTACTGTCCCCTCATACTGTACTGTCCCCTCATGCTGTACTGTCCTCTCATGCTGTACTGTCCCCTCATGCTGTACTGTCCCCTCATGCTGTACTGTCCCCTCATGCTGTACTGTCCCCTCATGCTGTACTGTCCTCTCATACTGTACTGTCCCCTCATGCTGTACTGTCCCCTCATGCTGTACTGTCCTCTCATACTGTACTGTCCCCTCATGCTGTACTGTCCCCTCATGCTGTACTGTCCTCTCATGCTGTACTGTCCCCTCATGCTGTACTGTCCCCTCATGCTGTACTGTCCCCTCATACTGTACTGTCCCCTCATGCTGTACTGTCCCCTCATGCTGTACTGTCCTCTCATGCTGTACTGTCCCCTCATGCTGTACTGTCCTCTCATACTGTACTGTCCCCTCATGCTGTACTGTCCCCTCATGCTGTACTGTCCTCTCATGCTGTACTGTCCCCTCATACTGTACTGTCCCCTCATACTGTACTGTCCCCTCATGCTATACTGTCCCCTCATGCTGTACTGTCCCCTCATGCTGTACTGTCCTCTCATGCTGTACTGTCCCCTCATGCTGTACTGTCCTCTCATGCTGTACTGTCCCCTCATGCTATACTGTCCTCTCATGCTGTACTGTCCCCTCATGCTATACTGTCCCCTCATGCTGTACTGTCGTAACATTCTTTGCTGTACAAATGAACTGTTCTGTCCTCTCAATCTTTCCTTATATTATGTATTGTGATTCCTATTATGTTATATTGTAGCTCCAGCTTTTTACTGACTCCGCAAAGTGTCTGTCTGGCACAGTAGTATCCTCTCTCCCGATTTGTGGCTCTGTCCAGTGCACTCCCTATTTGTTTTAATGGCAGTAATGCATCTGTAATGCTTGTGATGTGTTCCAGTTCAGACATTTGCATGTTATATGAAGAACGGTATAACTTTTACAGATATGAAACCTGCTGTAGGGTTCATTACACAGTAATCAGTCTGGAATACTGTACATAAAAGTGAAGTTTAGTTTAGGTCCTGTAAAGTGCAGCATTTATTCCATGTTGTAGTGCAATGTTGTGTTTGTGCGTTGGCTTCCTCTCATACCTGTATAAATGCATGCGTCCCCAATATGTAACACCATAGCAAACAATAACTGTAGGGATGATTCATTATCAACCACTGAAGGGTTAATATGATGTATATTTATCACTAATTATAAGAAATATTAAATTTTTTATTCCTTTCCCCCCCAGATGTGAGCTGTCTCGGATACGATTTTATTGAATGTCTAAGGACTCTGCAGCAAGCGCCCAGCCATGTCACAGATGTTACACATAGAGATACCTAACTTTGGGAACACCGTCTTGGGCTGCCTGAATGAGCAAAGGCTCCTGGGACTGTACTGCGATGTCTCCATAGTGGTGAAAGGTCAATCATTCAAGGCACACCGCGCGGTCCTGGCGGCGAGCAGCCTGTACTTTAGAGACTTATTCAGCGGGAACAGTAAAAGCGCGTTTGAATTGCCGGCCACTGTCCCTCCGGCATGTTTTCAGCAAATACTCTCATTTTGCTACACTGGAAAGCTGACCATGGCGGCGAGCGAGCAGCTGGTGGTGATGTACACGGCAGGGTTCCTTCAAATCCAGCACATTGTTGAGCGAGGTACAGACTTGATGTTCAAGGTGAGCTCGCCCCATTGTGACTCTCAGACTACTATGATCGAAGAGACCAGTTCGGAGCCACAGAGTCCCTGCAACCAGACGCAGGCTTCCGCAGCGCCCTACGTCATGTCCCCTTCTATGCCCATCCCACTGTTAACACGAGTGAAAAATGAAAGTCTGGAGGTTCAGCCCATCGCTCTGCCCAACCTGCCAGGCAAGAGGTCGGTGGAGACCCAGAACAGAGACAATGCTGGTGGTCCCGTTTCTGTAGTTGCTCCACCAAAGCTTCCCCGAGTCTCTTACTACGGCATGTCTAGCTTAGCTGCGCTGTTCCCCAACATGCAACAAGTGCCGTATTCCCAAGGAGAGCGCACAAGCCCCGGCGCAAGCAGTATTCCAACCACTGACAGCCCCACGTCCTACCACAACGAAGAAGACGAGGAGGATGATGAGGCCTATGACACCATGGTGGAAGACCACTACGGACAGATGTACATCAAATCCACCGGCGGCTACACAGGTACCCAATTTTCCTTCCCTGTGGTCTGTCCTTGGTTCCTTGTTGTTATGTCCATCATTCGCCTGCTCCACAGTGTGGTCATTACATATGGACTCATGATTGTGTTAAGGGCACCCTCAACCTTAATGGATTTACAGAGGTTGTGTACAACCCACCCTTATTCCATTCTGCCCAATCATGTGGAAAATCGGACCCCTCTGCCAACTTCAGCAACATGAAATGAGTAATGACAGACTGGTCCCTCATGCTCTGATATAGATTATTATTATTATTATTATTATTATCCTTTATTTATATGGCGCCACAAGGGTTCCGTAGCGCCTTACAAAGTACATAAACAAATGAGCACACAAGAAAACAGTTATTAACAAACAATGCAGGACAAATACACGATTTATACACTGCTGTATAACACTTAAATAAGCAGCATGGAGTCAGCAACCAAGGGTTAGGTGCTGCTGTAAATGAAAGTAGGAGTAAGTGAAGGAGAAGCACGTGAGGGAAGAGGGCCCTGCTCGTGAGAGCTTACTTTCTAAAGGGGAGGGGGCAGACAAACAGGGGTGACACAGATGGGTTGGATTGTGAGGAAAGAACACAGAGTAGTGGGTTAGGATGAGAGCTGGAAAGCTTTGAGGAAGAAAGGGCCCTTGAGAGCCCATTTGAAGATTAGGAGCCAAGAAACAAAGTTAACATGGAATTTTGAGTTAAGGCCAGGGGGACAAGGAAAGTCAGCTACTCGAGGAAGTTGGAAAGGGCAACTGATATGAGCATTGAATGCAGATAATGAAGTGGAGAGTTTAGAATGTAAGAGTTGGTGGGAGTGACCAGATGATAGAAGTACCCCAACACCAACACTGTGGCAACCTCCAGGCCAGGGAGTGTGAAAGAATGTGAGGCCCTCAAAGGAGATAGCTGCAGGAGAAGTGGTGTCAGATGGGTAAGTTCAGGATTTGGTGATGGCTAGGAAATTGAAGGAGTTGAATATGAAGCCGTAATGGACAGGGGCCAGTTGATTACAGACAGGACTGACTTTCCAGAGGAGACTGGAGAGAGGGACAGAGTTGGGAGGAGAGAGAAGGAGATTGTTAGGGTTGCTGTAGCGTGGGGTTGAGATTGATTTAGAGCAGGGGGGTAAGGAGAATGTGAGTATGTGGTGGGCTTCTGAGTGAGGAAGGGTGACAGCAGGTGGTGGGCAAGGTGGAGGTTTAGTGTGATGTGGGTTGAGAAGAAGAGTTGTAACTTGGAGAAAAGGGAGGTTGCAGGGCTTAGGAGTAACGGGAAATGTGGTGAAGAGTACTAGATGGGATGAATGGAGATAGAGGAGAGGAAGGAGGGAGATTAGAAAGTGGAGGAGACTATGAAGGGAGAAAAGAAATGGGAACTGGTGGTAGAGGAAAGTATTATGTAGCTTCTGAGTGAGGGGGGAGCAGAAGAAAAGAGACATTGCGTAGATGAGGGATTAGGGGGGGAGAAAGCAGCAGTAGTAGTAGTGATGATGATAATGAGATACAGGAATAGTACAGTTAAAATGTCTAAAAATCAGATAAAAGGAAGAACAGTGTTAGATGTAAAGGCACAACTACAATAGCATATAATAAACAAAATGAGGTTAGAGCTGTTAAAGTTGCAGGACTTTAAAATAAGGATAAAGCATTCTTATAGATGAGAAGGTGTTAAACAATGGCAGATACTACAGTGGTGTAGAGATAAACGGAAAGTGGTACAGGAATAATATAAACAGTGTAGGGTCAAAAAACATACATTCAAAAATTAAAATGCAGCAATCCAACTGGTAGTTGCTTGCAATGTTGAAGTAGGGTGTTGGCAAAAGGTGTATTGAGGTTATAATGAAAGCTGGTGGCTGAGTTGCAGGGTATCCAGACGCTCAGGAGAGCCTTTTCAATTGTTTTCAAGTTTTAAAGAGTTCTTTTTTAAATGTTGTCTTCCTGTCTTCTTCCTGTTTAACTCCTGTCTAACTCTTTAAATTTTGCTGTGCATATAATACCACTTAGAAAAAAACACTTTGAAATAAAAACATATGCAGCCTTATAACAGGTCTGCAACCTGTACTCTACTAAATAGATCCTCCAGGATGCCAACCACTTACTAATGTGTGAGCCCCGTCCTCACATAGTGGCCATAGCTCGTTGCCATGTCCCCTCCTAGATCTCCTCTCTGGGATCTCGCATGATGTGAAAAGGAGAATGGAGGCAGCAGGAAGCCACAGACTGAGAGTTATATACTGGGAGGAGCAGGGTCCCCAGCAGCACAGAGTATATCAGGAGATGAGTGATGTGTCAGTGAGGACAGGGCTGCATGTGACAGGGGCAGTGACATGATGTGAGGAGGGGAATGGAGGCAGCAGGAAGTCACAGACTGAGAGTTATATAGTGGGAGGAGCAGGGTCCCCAGCAGCACAGAGTATATCAGGAGATGAGGGATGTGTTAGTAAGGACAGGGCTGCATGTGACAGGGGCAGTGACATGATGTGAGGAGAGGAATGGAGGCAGCAGGAAGTCACAGGCTGAGAGTTATATATTGGGAGGAGCAGGGTCCCCAGCAGCACAGAGTATATCAGGAGATGAGTGATGTGTTAGTGAGGACAGGACTGCATGTGACAGGGGCAGTGACATGATGTGAGGAGGGGAATGGGGGCAGCAGGAAGTCACAGACTGAGAGTTATATAGTGAGGGGAGCAGGATCCCCAGCGGCTCAGAGTATATGAGGAGATGTGAGGCTGCTGTCACACTGATACATCCAGAATGTGTATGTGGTGTCAGAGATATGCTGTGTCTTGGTATAAGGGCCGTATCTGGCACCTATTTTGGGAAAGTGTCTGAGTGATGGGGCCTATATTCACCTAATATGATTCTGCTTAGATTGCAGGTGTAAATACTTATATATACAGTATATGTGCTGCAAACAGAAAGGGGCTGATGTAGAGGTGACCGTTCACCTGTTAGTGCAGCGGACCCTGTGTGTTTTCGCATTGCGCATGCCCTGGAATCACGCATACACAAGTAGAAGTGACGCAGAGCCATACGCATGGTAAGCACATCTACACTTATGGCTGGGGGGGTTACTGGGCTGTAATGGAGCGCTGTCCTGTGCATGGTTGCGCAGTTATGTAAATGCGCCTGTTTACAACTTATTTGCAGCAAGTACAAGCTGGCACATGTTTCCCCGATGGTAATGTTGGGTACCAAACTAAGCGTACGGAGAGGTAGCGATGTGTATGACTTTGCATATTGGCGAATAAACGCATTTATTTGCGTGCACGCAATGCCGGAGCGATTACATGTGTTTGGTGTTCTACTCAGCAGCAGCCACAATTTATGGACGTTGCCTCTTACAGTTCCTCCTTCCCCCCATATATCTTGTCTGCCCCTGTATGGCAAGTTCTGAGCCTTGTTCTTAGAAAACTTTCACCTGGTAACCCTGAAATGTTCATCATACTTTTTGTTTATTGGCCAAAGCAACCAATCAGCTTCTACCTGTCAGTTATCTCCAGTCAGCTTCTACCTGTCAGTTATCTCCAATCAGCTTCTACCTGTCAGTTATCTCCAATCAGCTTCTACCTGTCAGTTATCTCCAATCAGCTTCTACCTGTCAGTTATCTCCAATCAGCTTCTACCTGTCAGTTATCTCCAATCTGCTTCTACCTGTCAGTTCTCTCCAATCAGCTTGTGTCAGTTATATCCAATCTGCTTCTACCTGTCAGTTATCTCCAATCAGCTTCTACCTGTCAGTTATCTCCAATCAGCTTCTACCTGTCAGTTATCTCCAATCAGCTTCTACTTGTCAGTTATCTCCAATCAGCTTCTACCTGTCATTTATCTCCAATCAGCTTCTACCTGTCAGTTATCTCCAATCAGCTTCTACCTGTCATTTATCTCCAATCAGCTTCTACCTGTCAGTTATCTCCAATCAGCTTCTACCTGTCAGTTATCTCCAATCTGCTTCTACCTGTCAGTTCTCTCCAATCAGCTTGTGTCAGTTATCTCCAATCTGCTTCTACCTGTCAGTTATCTCCAATCAGCTTCTACCTGTCAGTTATCTCCAATCTGCTTCTACCTGTCAGTTATCTCCAATCAGCTTCTACCTGTCAGTTATCTCCAATCAGCTTCTACCTGTCAGTTATCTCCAATCAGCTTCTACCTGTCAGTTATCTCCAATCAGCTTCTACCTGTCAGTTATCTCCAATCAGCTTCTACCTGTCATTTATCTCCAATCAGCTTCTACCTGTCATTTATCTCCAATCAGCTTCTACTTGTCAGTTATCTCTAATCAGCTTCTACCTGTCAGTTATCTCCAATCAGCTTGTGTCAGTTATCTCCAATCAGCTTCTACCTGTCAGTTATCTCCAATCAGCTTCTACCTGTCACTTATCTCCAATCAGCTTGTGTCAGTTATCTCCAATCAGCTTCTACCTGTCAGTTATCTCCAATCAGCTTCTACCTGTCAGTTATCTCCAATCAGCTTCTACCTGTCAGTTATCTCCAATCAGCTTCTACCTGTCAGTTATCTCCAATCAGCTTGTGTCAGTTATCTCCAATCAGCTTCTACCTGTCAGTTATCTCCAATCAGCTTCTACCTGTCAGTTATCTCCAATCAGCTTCTACCTGTCAGTTATCTCCAATCAGCTTCTACCTGTCAGTTATCTCTAATCAGCTTCTACTTGTCAGTTATCTCCAATCAGCTTCTACCTGTCATTTATCTCCAATCAGCTTCTACTTGTCAGTTATCTCCAATCAGCTTCTACCTGTCATTTATCTCCAATCAGCTTCTACCTGTCAGTTATCTCCAATCAGCTTCTACCTGTCAGTTATCTCCAATCTGCTTCTACCTGTCAGTTCTCTCCAATCAGCTTGTGTCAGTTATCTCCAATCTGCTTCTACCTGTCAGTTATCTCCAATCAGCTTCTACCTGTCAGTTATCTCCAATCAGCTTCTACCTGTCAGTTATCTCCAATCAGCTTCTACCTGTCAGTTATCTCCAATCAGCTTCTACCTGTCAGTTATCTCCAGTCAGCTTCTACCTGTCAGTTATCTCCAATCAGCTTCTACCTGTCAGTTATCTCCAATCAGCTTCTACCTGTCATTTATCTCCAATCAGCTTCTACCTGTCATTTATCTCCAATCAGCTTCTACCTGTCAGTTATCTCCAATCAGCTTGTGTCAGTTATCTCCAATCAGCTTCTACCTGTCAGTTATCTCCAATCAGCTTGTGTCAGTTATCTCCAATCAGCTTCTACCTGTCAGTTATCTCCAATCAGCTTCTACCTGTCACTTATCTCCAATCAGCTTGTGTCAGTTATCTCCAATCAGCTTCTACCTGTCAGTTATCTCCAATCAGCTTCTACCTGTCAGTTATCTCCAATCAGCTTCTACCTGTCAGTTATCTCCAATCAGCTTGTGTCAGTTATCTCCAATCAGCTTCTACCTGTCAGTTATCTCCAATCAGCTTCTACCTGTCAGTTATCTCCAATCAGCTTCTACCTGTCAGTTATCTCCAATCAGCTTGTGTCAGTTATCTCTAATTAGCTTCTACCTGTCAGTTATCTCCAATCAGCTTCTACCTGTCAGTTATCTCCAATCAGCTTCTACCTGTCAGTTATCTCCAATCAGCTTCTACCTGTCAGTTATCTCCAATCAGCTTCTACCTGTCAGTTATCTCCAATCAGCTTGTGTCAGTTATCTCTAATCAGCTTCTACCTGTCAGTTATCTCCAATCAGCTTCTACCTGTCAGTTATCTCCAATCAGCTTCTACCTGTCAGTTATCTCCAATCAGCTTCTACTTGTCAGTTATCTCCAATCAGCTTGTGTCAGTTATCTCCAATCAGCTTCTACCTGTCAGTTATCTCCAATCAGCTTCTACCTGTCAGTTATCTCCAATCAGCTTCTACCTGTCAGTTATCTCCAGTCAGCTTCTACCTGTCAGTTATCTCCAATCAGCTTGTGTCAGTTATCTCCAATCAGCTTCTACCTGTCAGTTATCTCCAATCAGCTTCTACCTGTCAGTTAACTCCAATCAGCTTCTACCTGTCAGTTAACTCCAATCAGCTTCTACCTGTAAGTTATCTCCAATCAGCTTCTACCTGTCAGTTATCTCCAATCAGCTTCTACCTGTCAGTTATCTCCAATCAGCTTGTACCTGTCAGTTATCTCCAATCAGCTTCTAATGGTGGGTACACACCTAAGCGATATATCTGCAGATGATGGTCATTCATACACACTGAACAACCATCAACTGCATGCTGCAGCGGGTCCCGGCGGCTAGGGGGCGGGTCGGGGGCGTGTGTGTACGGGCGGTCTGCAGATATATCTGTCCATGGGCTGTACAGCGCAGCCAACGCCGTTCACAAACATATCGCCGGTACACACTGGCCGACGGGCAGCAGATATATTGTCCGACCAATTGATCGGACAATATATCTGTCAGTGTGTACCCAGCATAATTGTCCGTTATCTATCACAGTCTGTGAAATGACAGAAGCTGATTGGTTGCTTTCTCCACTTTATCTCGATGCTGGACTCGATACATCCCCTAAGTATTAGAGCAGAAATTCAGTCATTGTAATATTATTATGATAATCGTATGTATAATATATAATAATAATCCCCCCACTAGCTGTACTGTCCTGGATTTCCGTCGCTTGGGAGAAGCCTCGGTAGCCGCCATTTCTCCTGCTGCTATTGGGTAGAAAGTTGGCGTCCTCTAATGCTTATGGCAGTATCCACGTTCCACGGTCTGCTCTATGTTGTAGTTCGGCTGCCGAGTTTGAGTATCCATGCCACTGGTTAAGATGTTCCTGTTGTCGGCAAAGTGGAGGCAGCCACCTGTGAGCTGAATCAATATTCATGAGTGTGCAGCCAAGTAATCATCTAAATGTGTATGCCATCAATGAGGCACGAGGCTCTTTGCCTCTTAGTGATGTCACCTGTTCCTACTGAATGATTGGCCGTATAGTGGTTTAATCCACAAAAAGTTTAAGTAACATTTACACTTAACAAATGATCCTGAAAGTCAAATCTATAAATTGGGTCTAAACCCTCAAATTTGTTGACTGGGGCGGCCATAACGCCCTCTCTGACAGTATATTTATCCTTCCCTTATACTATTATCTAGTCCTCAGGTCCCCAAACAGGGCATGTTTTCCAGGTCTCCTCACATAATTACTAGTGAAATAATTAGCTGGACCTGTGGTTCTTTTAAAATGTGTCAGTGAGTAATGAATACACCTGTGCACCTGCTGGGTGACCTGCAAAACGTGAACTGTGTGGGGTCGTGAGGACCGAGTTTGAGAACCACTGATCTAGTCCACAGGTTCTTAAACGCGGTCCTCAGGACCCCAAACAGTGCATGTTTTCCAGGTCTCCTCACAGAATCAATGAAATTATTAGCTTCACATGTGGATTTTTTAAAATGTGTCAGTGAGTAATGAATACACCTGTGCTCCTGCTGGGTGACCTGGGAAATGTGTCAGTGAGTAATGAATACACCTGTGCTCCTGCTGGGTGACCTGGGAAATGTGTCAGTGAGTAATGAATACACCTGTGCACCTGCAGGGTGACCTGGGAAATGTGTCAGTGAGTAATGAATACACCTGTGCTCCTGCTGGGTGACCTGGGAAATGTGTCAGTGAGTAATGAATACACCTGTGCACCTGCTGGGTGACCTGGGAAATGTGTCAGTGAGTAATGAGTACACCTGTGCTCCTGCTGGGTGACCTGGGAAATGTGTCAGTGAGTAATGACTACACCTGTGCACCTGCTGTGTGACCTGGGAAATGTGTCAGTGAGTAATGAATACACCTGTGCTCCTGCTGTGTGACCTGGGAAATGTATCAGTGAGTAATGATTACACCTGTGCACCTGCTGGGTGACCTGGGAAATGTGTCGGTGAGTAATGATTACACCTGTGCACCTGCTGGGTGACCTGGGAAATGTGTCGGTGAGTAATGATTACACCTGTGCACCTGCTGGGTGACCTGGGAAATGTGTCAGTGAGTAATGCCTACACCTGTGCACCTGCTGGGTGACCTGGGAAATGTATCAGTGAGTAATGAGTACACCTGTGCTCCTGCTGGGTGACCCGCAAAACGTGACCTGTGTGTTGTCCTAAGGACCGAGTTTGAGAACCTCTGATCTAGTCCGTACTCCCTGTCCCCGGGTTCTCTGGCCCTGCTGATCAGTACTATGAGCAGTAACGCAGCAATGTGTATACGCCATGTACTGCAATGGTCTCCTGCTTTGCACTTTCTGTACTGTGTGAGGCGCTGCGGAAACCTTGTGGCGTCATATAAATAAAGGATAACAATTATAATAATACTGATATGGCAGCAAGTAGTTGGTCTCAGTGATATCACTATCCACAGAATAGCTGCTGTCACTCTTCCTAGTTCAAGCCTGGCCAACCTGTGGCTCTTCATCTGTTGTGAAACTACAAGTTCCAGCATGCCCTGCCACTGTTTTAGCTTTTCCTAATAGCAAAACTGTGTCAGGGCATGCTGGGACTTGTAGTTTCAGGAGAGCCAGAGGTTGGCCAGGTCTGGCCTAGCTGATGGGTGCACAGGGTTATTGCAGAGCGTGCTCCTCTCCCAGTCCCCTGACACTTTGCGCACTGGTTAGACGCTATGTGCGATTCGCAGGACTTTTCTTCCTTCCTATGAGTTAGTCGGATGTCCTCACATATGTAAGTGTCAGGGGAACGTTACACAACCTGCACACGCTGCACAATCTGGCCAAACAAAAGATGACAATAATACATACATTGCCGTTTTCAGTCGTCATCTATCGCATAAGAACCAGTGGCGTGCATTATGTCATGTGACTGAGGCGTCGCCCTAAGCTCTGGTATTGGTCTTCCTGTCAGACATGTAATGGCCGCCTTGTGTACCGTCTGCTGCCACCATATTGTCTGGGTAAGTCACTATATCATGAACACTCGGGATAGTGAAATGCGTTTTTGGGAGGAGTATATATATATATATATATGTGCTGTGTCCTTTCCAGGCAATGGTCTGTCATGAGGGTGTGAGTGTGCACATCTGTCCCCGGTGCAGCTGGTTGTGGTTTTATTAATTAGCAAAGTAACTTATTACACGTTGTCATTATGGGGTATTGTGTTTAGAATTTTGAGGACAAAAATGAATTTATTCCATTTTGGAATAAGGCTGTAACATAACAAAATGTGGAAATAGTGAAGCGTTGTGAATACTTTCCGGATGCACTGTATATATAATAAGAGCAGATGCTGAGAATTACATCCAGCACACACAGTGATAGAAGTGGTACTGTGCTCAAGTCCATATATAAGAGCGGATGCTGAGAATTACATCCAGCACACACAATGATAGAAGTGGTACTGTGCTCACGTCCATATATAAGAGCGGATGCTGAGAATTACATCCAGCACACACAGTGATAGAAGTGGTACTGTGCTCAAGTCCATATATAAGAGCGGATGCTGAGAATTACATCCAGCACACACAATGATAGAAGTGGTACTGTGCTCACGTCCATATATAAGAGCGGATGCTGAGAATTACATCCAGCACACACAGTGATAGAAGTGGTACTGTGCTCATGTCCATATATAAGAGCGGATGCTGAGAATTACATCCAGCACACACAATGATAGAAGTGGTACTGTGCTCAAGTCCATATATAAGAGCGGATGCTGAGAATTACATCCAGCACACACAATGATAGAAGTGGTACTGTGCTCACGTCCATATATAAGAGCGGATGCTGAGAATTACATCCAGCACACACAGTGATAGAAGTGGTACTGTGCTCATGTCCATATATAAGAGCAGATGCTGAGAATTACATCCAGCACACACAATGATAGAAGTGGTACTGTGCTCACGTCCATATATAAGAGCGGATGCTGAGAATTACATCCAGCACACACAATGATAGAAGTGGTACTGTGCTCACGTCCATATATAAGAGCAGATGCTGAGAATTACATCCAGCACACACAATGATAGAAGTGGTACTGTGCTCACGTCCATATATAAGAGCACATGCTGAGAATTACATCCAGCACACACAGTGATAGAAGTGGTACTGTGCTCATGTCCATATATAAGAGCAGATGCTGAGAATTACATCCAGCACACACAGTGATAGAAGTGGTACTGTGCTCACGTCCATATATAAGAGCGGATGCTGAGAATTACATCCAGCACACACAGTGATAGAAGTGGTACTGTGCTCACGTCCATATATAAGAGCGGATGCTGAGAATTACATCCAGCACACACAATGATAGAAGTGGTACTGTGCTCACGTCCATATATAAGAGCGGATGCTGAGAATTACATCCAGCACACACAATGATAGAAGTGGTACTGTGCTCACGTCCATATATAAGAGCAGATGCTGAGAATTGCATCCAGCACACACAATGATAGAAGTGGTACTGTGCTCACGTCCATATATAAGAGCGGATGCTGAGAATTACATCCAGCACACACAATGATAGAAGTGGTACTGTGCTCACGTCCATATATAAGAGCGGATGCTGAGAATTACATCCAGCACACACAATGATAGAAGTGGTACTGTGCTCACGTCCATATATAAGAGCAGATGCTGAGAATTACATCCAGCACACACAATGATAGAAGTGGTACTGTGCTCACGTCCATATATAAGAGCGGATGCTGAGAATTACATCCAGCACACACAATGATAGAAGTGGTACTGTGCTCACGTCCATATATAAGAGCGGATGCTGAGAATTACATCCAGCACACACAATGATAGAAGTGGTACTGTGCTCATGTCCATATATAAGAGCAGATGCTGAGAATTACATCCAGCACACACAATGATAGAAGTGGTACTGTGCTCACGTCCATATATAAGAGCAGATGCTGAGAATTACATCCAGCACACACAATGATAGAAGTGGTACTGTGCTCACGTCCATATATAAGAGCGGATGCTGAGAATTACATCCAGCACACACAATGATAGAAGTGGTACTGTGCTCACGTCCATATATAAGAGCGGATGCTGAGAATTACATCCAGCACACACAATGATAGAAGTGGTACTGTGCTCACGTCCATATATAAGAGCGGATGCTGAGAATTACATCCAGCACACACAATGATAGAAGTGGTACTGTGCTCACGTCCATATATAAGAGCGGATGCTGAGAATTACATCCAGCACACACAATGATAGAAGTGGTACTGTGCTCACGTCCATATATAAGAGCGGATGCTGAGAATTACATCCAGCACACACAATGATAGAAGTGGTACTGTGCTCACGTCCATATATAAGAGCAGATGCTGAGAATTACATCCAGCACACACAATGATAGAAGTGGTACTGTGCTCACGTCCATATATAAGAGCGGATGCTGAGAATTACATCCAGCACACACAATGATAGAAGTGGTACTGTGCTCACGTCCATATATAAGAGCAGATGCTGAGAATTACATCCAGCACACACAATGATAGAAGTGGTACTGTGCTCACGTCCATATATAAGAGCGGATGCTGAGAATTACATCCAGCACACACAATGATAGAAGTGGTACTGTGCTCACGTCCATATATAAGAGCGGATGCTGAGAATTACATCCAGCACACACAATGATAGAAGTGGTACTGTGCTCATGTCCATATATAAGAGCAGATGCTGAGAATTACATCCAGCACACACAATGATAGAAGTGGTACTGTGCTCATGTCCATATATAAGAGCAGATGCTGAGAATTACATCCAGCACACACAATGATAGAAGTGGTACTGTGCTCATGTCCATATATAAGAGCAGATGTTGAGAATTACATCCAGCACACACAATGATAGAAGTGGTACTGTGCTCACGTCCATATATAAGAGCGGATGCTGAGAATTACATCCAGCACACACAGTGATAGAAGTGGTACTGTGCTCATGTCCATATATAAGAGCGGATGCTGAGAATTACATCCAGCACACACAATGATAGAAGTGGTACTGTGCTCACGTCCATATATAAGAGCGGATGCTGAGAATTACATCCAGCACACACAATGATAGAAGTGGTACTGTGCTCACGTCCATATATAAGAGCGGATGCTGAGAATTACATCCAGCACACACAATGATAGAAGTGGTACTGTGCTCACGTCCATATATAAGAGCGGATGCTGAGAATTACATCCAGCACACACAATGATAGAAGTGGTACTGTGCTCACGTCCATATATAAGAGCGGATGCTGAGAATTACATCCAGCACACACAATGATAGAAGTGGTACTGTGCTCACGTCCATATATAAGAGCGGATGCTGAGAATTACATCCAGCACACACAATGATAGAAGTGGTACTGTGCTCACGTCCATATATAAGAGCGGATGCTGAGAATTACATCCAGCACACACAATGATAGAAGTGGTACTGTGCTCACGTCCATATATAAGAGCAGATGCTGAGAATTACATCCAGCACACACAGTGATAGAAGTGGTACTGTGCTCACGTCCATATATAAGAGCAGATGCTGAGAATTACATCCAGCACACACAATGATAGAAGTGGTACTGTGCTCACGTCCATATATAAGAGCAGATGCTGAGAATTACATCCAGCACACACAGTGATAGAAGTGGTACTGTGCTCACGTCCATATATAAGAGCAGATGCTGAGAATTACATCCAGCACACACAGTGATAGAAGTGGTACTGTGCTCACGTCCATATATAAGAGCAGATGCTGAGAATTACATCCAGCACACACAGTGATAGAAGTGGTACTGTGCTCACGTCCATATATAAGAGCAGCTGCTGAGAATTACATCCAGCACACACAGTGATAGAAGTGGTACTGTGCTCATGTCCATATATAAGAGCAGATGCTGAGAATTACATCCAGCACACACAGTGATAGAAGTGGTACTGTGCTCACGTCCATATATAAGAGCAGCTGCTGAGAATTACATCCAGCACACACAGTGATAGAAGTGGTACTGTGCTCACGTCCATATATAAGAGCGGATGCTGAGAATTACATCCAGCACACACAGTGATAGAAGTGGTACTGTGCTCATGTCCATATATAAGAGCAGATGCTGAGAATTACATCCAGCACACACAGTGATAGAAGTGGTACTGTGCTCATGTCCATATATAAGAGCAGATGCTGAGAATTACATCCAGCACACACAGTGATAGAAGTGGTACTGTGCTCATGTCCATATATAAGAGCAGATGCTGAGAATTACATCCAGCACACACAATGATAGAAGTGGTACTGTGCTCATGTCCATATATAAGAGCAGATGCTGAGAATTACATCCAGCACACACAGTGATAGAAGTGGTACTGTGCTCATGTCCATATATAAGAGCGGATGCTGAGAATTACACTCAGCACACACAATGATAGAAGTGGTACTGTGCTCATGTCCATATATAAGAGCAGATGCTGAGAATTACATCCAGCACACACAATGATAGAAGTGGTACTGTGCTCATGTCCATATATAAGAGCAGATGCTGAGAATTACAGTCAGCGTATATTATTATTATCATTTATTTATTTATATGGCGCCACAAGTGTTCCGCAGCGCCGTACACAGTACATAACCAAATAGGGGACTTATAGTACAATACAGGACATGGATAATATACATTGATTCCTTAGCGACCATAACACCCACATAAGCAGCAGAACATAAGCACCAGGTGTTAGGTGCCCTAGTGGGGGGTAAGAAGTAGATGAGAGTAGAGAAGGAGAAGCACAAGAGGGTAGAGGGCCCTGCACGTAAGAGCTTACATTCTAAATATACATAATACATAGTAAGAGCAGATGCTGAGAATCCAGCGCACAGAATAAGAGAAGTTGTACCGTGAGTGTGCCCATATACTCATAGGACCTCATTCAGACCCGATCGCGGTCGATGTTTAGGCCCTGCACACACGCAGCGGCCGTACTGCGCGTGCGCCAACCCCGGAGCAAGAGAGAAATTCTCTTGCTCCAGGACTCACTACAAAAGGGGCGGCTGTCAATGTTGATCGACAGCTCGCCCCGTTTTGTAGGCAAGGCGGGGGGGTGGTTTCACAAACGGAGGCGTTCCTGCCGTTTTGTGGGCGGCCGCACTGACATCAGCAGTGATGTCAGTGGGGAGCTTCCTTCTCAATCAGAGCAGGAAGCTCCCTGGGGCTTGAGGTTGCCGAGACTCAACCTTAGGGTCTCGTCGCAAGCCCCGATGGTCGCGATGGTCTTGACCATCGCGACCATCAACCTGGTCGGTCGCTAAAGCTGTGGGTGGTAACCCACAGCTTAGCTAGCATCCAGGAGACCGCACTTCAAAATACAAGCGGCCGCCCACATTCAGAACGAGCGCTCGCATTTTGCGAGCGCCTCTGAATGAGGGCCATAGTGAGAGCAGATTCTGAGCATTGCGTCCTGTATACACAACAAGAGAGGTGGTACTGGGAGAGAGAACGCGCTGCACCCAGCACAGAGAGCAGCACCCGCTCAGCACCTGGTTTATTTGCCCCACGGTTGGCATAGATGTCACAAATGATACAGGAGGGGCAGGTGGCTTACCATCATCATCTTATTAGTAAATCCTGGCAGCTTCATGTTTGGACCAATCCCAAAATATGTGTTTTGTTTTAGCAAATAAAAGTGTCTGAAGGGATTGTTGTTAGTGAGCGGACGGACGCGGTGTCCTAGGAGCTGCGCTTTGTGTGAGTGTCGGGAGGGTGCAGGTGAGGATTGTGCGGCTTTGGCTGTAACACTCCTGTATTTGCTGTAATGTCCTGGCCATGGCGGCTGTAATCTCCCTGTGCCCCTCCTGCCTGTGTTTACACAACAGGACAGAGCGCCAGCAATCACTGCGCCTAATTACAGTCTCAGGACAGGGACATCCCTGCACCAGTTACTCTATATTCTGCACCTTATAGATATTCCGTTCTAGAACTGCGGTCTTCCAGCTGTTGGGGAACTACAAGACCTGATAGCCTCTGTGAGCTCTTGCCTGCCGCCGCAGAATGTCTGGGAGTCTCTCGCAGTTTGGGGACCCAGAGTCCTGGGAGAGCAGAGTACCTGTGCTCCTCATAGTGACTGTAGGAGAGAGTAATGTGTAATTACAGTATATCTATGTGTATGGCATTCCCTCCTCATTACCCTGTGTAGCAGTGCTCCTCATAGTGACTGTAGGAGAGGGTGATGTGTAATTATATCTGTGTGTATGACATTCCCCCCTCATTACCCTGTGTAGCAGTGCTCCTCATAGTGACTGTAGGAGAGGGTGATGTGTAATTATATCTGTGTGTATGGCATTCCCCCCTCATTACCCTGTGTAGCAGAGCTCCTCATAGTGACTGTAGGAGAGGGTGATGTGTAATTATATCTGTGTGTATGACATTCCCTCCTCATTACCCTGTGTAGCAGTGCTCCTCATAGTGACTGTAGGAGAGGGTGATGTGTAATTATATCTGTGTGTATGACATTCCCTCCTCATTACCCTGTGTAGCAGTGCTCCTCATAGTGACTGTAGGAGAGGGTGATGTGTAATTATATCTGTGTGTATGGCATTCCCCCCTCATTACCCTGTGTAGCAGTGCTCCTCATAGTGACTGTATTAGAGGGTGATGTGTAATTACAGTATAACTATGTGTATGGCATTCCCCCCTCATTACCCTGTGTAGCAGAGCTCCTCATAGTGACTGTAGGAGATGGTGATGTGTAGTTATATCTGTGTGTATGGCATTCCCCCCTCATTACCCTGTGTAGCAGTGCTCCTCATAGTGACTGTAGGAGAGGGTGATGTGTAATTATATCTGTGTGTATGGCATTCCCCCCTCATTACCCTGTGTAGCAGAGCTCCTCATAGTGACTGTAGGAGAGGGTGATGTGTAATTATATCTGTGTGTATGACATTCCCTCCTCATTACCCTGTGTAGCAGTGCTCCTCATAGTGACTGTAGGAGAGGGTGATGTGTAATTATATCTGTGTGTATGGCATTCCCTCCTCATTACCCTGTGTAGCAGTGCTCCTCATAGTGACTGTATTAGAGGGTGATGTGTAATTACAGTATATCTGTGTGTATGGCATTCCCCCCTCATTACCCTGTGTAGCAGTGCTCCTCATAGTGACTGTAGGAGAGGGTGATGTGTAATTATATCTGTGTGTATGACATTCCCTCCTCATTACCCTGTGTAGCAGTGCTCCTCATAGTGACTGTAGGAGAGGGTGATGCGTAATTATAGCTGTGTGTATGGCATTCCCCCCTCATTACCCTGTGTAGCAGAGCTCCTCATAGTGACTGTAGGAGAGAGTAATGTGTAATTACAGTATAACTATGTGTATGGCATTCCCCCCTCATTACCCTGTGTAGCAGTGCTCCTCATAGTGACTGTAGGAGAGGGTGATGTGTAATTATATCTGTGTGTATGGCATTCCCCCCTCATTACCCTGTGTAGCAGAGCTCCTCAAAGTGACTGTAGGAGAGGGTGATGTGTAATTATATCTGTGTGTATGACATTCCCTCCTCATTACCCTGTGTAGCAGAGCTCCTCATAGTGACTGTAGGAGAGGGGGATGTGTAATTATATCTGTGTGTATGGCATTCCCTCCTCATTACCCTGTGTAGCAGTGCTCCTCATAGTGACTGTATTAGAGGGTGATGTGTAATTACAGTATATCTGTGTGTATGGCATTCCCCCCTCATTACCTTGTGTAGCAGAGCTCCTCATAGTGACTGTAGGAGAGGGTGATGTGTAATTATATCTGTGTGTATGGCATTCCCTCCTCATTACCCTGTGTAGCAGAGCTCCTCATAGTGACTGTAGGAGAGGTGATGTGTAATTACAGTATACCAGTGAGTATGACATTCCCTCCTCATTACCCTGTGTAGCAATGCTCCTCATAGTGACTGTATTAGAGGGTGATGTGTAATTACAGCATAACTATGTGTATGGCATTCCCTCCTCATTACCCTGTGTAGCAGTGCTCCTCATAGTGACTGTATTAGAGGGTGATGTGTAATTACAGTATATCTGTGTGTATGGCATTCCCCCCTCATTACCCTGTGTAGCAGAGCTCCTCATAGTGACTGTAGGAGAGAGTAATGTGTAATTACAGTATATCTATGTGTATGGCATTCCCCCCTCATTACCCTGTGTAGCAGTGCTCCTCATAGTGACTGTAGGAGAGGGTGATGTGTAATTACAGTATACCAGTGTGTATGGCATTCCCTCCTCATTACCCTGTGTAGCAGTGCTCCTCATAGTGACTGTAGGAGAGGGTGATGTGTAATTACAGTATACCAGTGTGTATGGCATTCCCCCCTCATTACCCTGTGTAGCAGTGCTCCTCATAGTGACTGTAGGAGAGGGTGATGTGTAATTATATCTGTGTGTATGGCATTCCCTCCTCATTACCCTGTGTAGCAGTGCTCCTCATAGTGACTGTAGGAGAGAGGGATGTGTAATTATATCTGTGTGTATGGCATTCCCCACTCATTATCCTGTGTAGCAGTGCTCCTCATAGTGACTGTAGGAGAGGGTGATATGTAATTATATCTGTGTGTATGGCATTCCCCCCTCATTACCCTGTGTAGCAGTGCTCCTCATAGTGACTGTAGGAGAGGGGGATGTGTAATTATATCTGTGTGTATGGCATTCCCCCCTCATTACCCTGTGTAGCAGTGCTCCTCATAGTGACTGTATTAGAGGGGGATGTGTAATTATATCTGTGTGTATGGCATTCCCCCCTCATTACCCTATGTAGCAGTGCTCCTCATAGTGACTGTAGGAGAGGTGATGTGTAATTACAGTATATCTATGTGTATGGCATTCCCCCCGCATTACCCTATGTAGCAGAGCTCCTCATAGTGACTGTAGGAGAGGGTGATGTGTAATTACAGTATACCAGTGTGTATGGCATTCCCTCCTCATTACCCTGTGTAGCAGTGCTCCTCATAGTGACTGTAGGAGAGGGTGATGTGTAATTATATCTGTGTGTATGGCATTCCCCCCTCATTACCCTGTGTAGCAGTGCTCCTCATAGTGACTGTAGGAGAGGGTGATGTATAATTATAACTATGTGTATGGCATTCCCTCCTCATTACCCTGTGTAGCAGTGCTCCTCATAGTGACTGTAGGAGAGGGTGATGTGTAATTATATCTGTGTGTATGGCATTCCCCCCTCATTACCCTGTGTAGCAGTGCTCCTCATAGTGACTGTAGGAGAGGGTGATGTATAATTATAACTATGTGTATGGCATTCCCTCCTCATTACCCTGTATAGCAGTGCTCCTCATAGTGACTGTAGGAGAGGGTGATGTGTAATTATATCTGTGTGTATGGCATTCCCCCCTCATTACCCTGTGTAGCAGTGCTCCTCATAGTGACTGTATTAGAGGGGGATGTGTAATTATATCTGTGTGTATGGCATTCCCTCCTCATTACCCTGTGTAGCAGTGCTCCTCATAGTGACTGTAGGAGAGGGTGATGTGTAATTACAGTATATCTATGTGTATGGCATTCCCCCCTCATTACCCTGTGTAGCAGTGCTCCTCATAGTGACTGTAGGAGATGGTGATGTATAATTATATCTGTGTGTATGGCATTCCCCCCTCATTACCCTGTGTAGCAGAGCTCCTCATAGTGACTGTTGGAGAGGGTCATGTGTAATTACAGTATATCTGTGTGTATGGCATTCCCCCCTCATTACCCTGTGTAGCAGAGCTCCTCATAGTGACTGTAGGAGAGGGGGATGTGTAATTATATCTGTGTGTATGGCGTTCCCTCCTCATTACCCTGTGTAGCAGAGCTCCTCATAGTGACTGTAGGAGAGGGTGATGTGTAATTACAGTATATCTGTGTGTATGGCATTCCCCCCTCATTACCCTGTGTAGCAGTGCTCCTCATAGTGACTGTAGGAGAGGGTGATGCGTAATTATATCTGTGTGTATGGCATTCCCCCCTCATGACCCTGTGTAGCAGTGCTCCTCATAGTGACTGTAGGAGAGGGTGATGTGTAATTATATCTGTGTGTATGGCATTCCCCCCTCATGACCCTGTGTAGCAGTGCTCCTCATAGTGACTGTATTAGAGGGGGATGTGTAATTATATCTGTGTGTATGGCATTCCCTCCTCATTACCCTGTGTAGCAGTGCTCCTCATAGTGACTGTAGGAGAGGTGATGTGTAATTACAGTATATCTATGTGTATGGCATTCCCCCCTCATTACCCTGTGTAGCAGTGCTCCTCATAGTGACTGTAGGAGAGGGTGATGTATAATTATATCTGTGTGTATGGCATTCCCTGCTCATTACCCTGTGTAGCAGAGCTCCTCATAGTGACTGTTGGAGAGGGTGATGTGTAATTACAGTATATATGTGTGTATGGCATTCCCCCCTCATTACCCTGTGTAGCAGTGCTCCTCATAGTGACTGTAGGAGAGGGTGATGTGTAATTATATCTGTGTGTATGGCATTCCCCCCTCATGACCCTGTGTAGCAGTGCTCCTCATAGTGACTGTAGGAGAGGGTGATGTGTAATTATATCTGTGTGTATGGCATTCCCCCCTCATGACCCTGTGTAGCAGTGCTCCTCATAGTGACTGTAGGAGAGGGTGATATGTAATTATATCTGTGTGTATGACATTCCCCCCTCATAACCCTGTGTAGCAGAGCTCCTCATAGTGACTGTAGGAGAGGGGGATGTGTGTATATCTGTGTGTATGGCATTCCCCCCTCATGACCCTGTGTAGCAGTGCTCCTCATAGTGACTGTAGGAGAGGGTGATGTGTAATTATATCTGTGTGTATGGCATTCCCTCCTCATTACCCTGTGTAGAAGTGCTCCTCATAGTGACTGTAGGAGAGGGTGATGTAAAATTATATCTGTGTGTATGGCATTCCCTCCTCATTACCCTGTGTAGCAGTGCTCCTCATAGTGACTGTAGGAGACGGTGATGTGTAATTATATCTGTGTGTATGGCATTCCCTCCTCATTACCCTGTGTAGCAGTGCTCCTCATAGTGACTGTAGGAGAGGGAGATGTGTAATTATATCTGTGTGTATGGCATTCCCTCCTCATTACCCTGTGTAGCAGTGCTCCTCATAGTGACTGTAGGAGAGGGTGATGTGTAATGACAGTATATCTGTGTGTATGGCATTCCCTCCTCATTACCCTGTGTAGCAGTGCTCCTCATAGTGACTGTAGGAGAGGGTGATGTGTAATTATATCTGTGTGTATGGCATTCCCCCCTCATTACCCTATGTAGCAGTGCTCCTCATAGTGACTGTATTAGAGGGTGATGTGTAATTACAGTATATCTATGTGTATGGGATTCCCTCCTCATTACCCTGTGTAGCAGTGCTCCTCATAGTGACTGTAGGAGAGGGTGATGTGTAATTATATCTGTGTGTATGGCATTCCCCCCTCATTACCCTGTGTAGCAGAGCTCCTCATAGTGACTTTAGGAGAGGGTGATGTGTAATTATATCTGTGTGTATGGCATTCCCTCCTCATTACCCTGTGTAGCAGTGCTCCTCATAGTGACTATAGGAGAGGGTGATGTGTAATTATATCTGTGTGTATGGCATTCCCCCCTCATTACCCTGTGTAGCAGTGCTCCTCATAGTGACTGTAGGAGAGGGTGATGTGTAATTACAGTATATCTGTGTGTATGGCATTCCCCCCCTCATTACCCTGTGTAGCAGAGCTCCTCATAGTGACTGTAGGAGAGAGGGATGTGTAATTATATCTGTGTGTATGGCATTCCCCCCTCATTATCCTGTGTAGCAGTGCTCCTCATAGTGACTGTAGGAGAGGGTGATATGTAATTATATCTGTGTGTATGGCATTCCCCCCTCATTACCCTGTGTAGCAGTGCTCCTCATAGTGACTGTAGGAGAGGGTGATGTGTAATTATATCTGTGTGTATGGCATTCCCCCCTCATTACCCTGTGTAGCAGTGCTCCTCATAGTGACTGTAGGAGATGGTGATGTGTAATTATATCTGTGTGTATGGCATTCCCTCCTCATTACCCTGTGTAGCAGTGCTCCTCATAGTGACTGTTGGAGATGGTGATGTGTAATTATATCTGTGTGTATGGCATTCCCTCCTCATTACCCTGTGTAGCAGTGCTCCTCATAGTGACTGTAGGAGAGGGTGATGTGTAATTATATCTGTGTGTATGGCATTCCCCCCTCATTACCCTGTGTAGCAGTGCTCCTCATAGTGACTGTAGGAGAGGGTGATGTGTAATTATATCTGTGTGTATGGCATTCCCCCCTCATTACCCTGTGTAGCAGTGCTCCTCATAGTGACTGTATTAGAGGGGGATGTGTAATTATATCTGTGTGTATGGCATTCCCTCCTCATTACCCTGTGTAGCAGTGCTCCTCATAGTGACTGTAGGAGAGGGTGATGTGTAATTACAGTATATCTATGTGTATGGCTTTCCCTCCTCATTACCATGTGTAGCAGAGCTCTTCATAGTGACTGTATTAGAGGGTGATGTGTAATTGCAGTATATCTGTGTGTATGGCATTCCCCCCTCATTACCCTGTGTAGCAGTGCTCCTCATAGTGACTGTAGGAGAGGGTGATGTATAATTATATCTGTGTGTATGGCATTCCCCCCTCATTACCCTGTGTAGCAGAGCTCCTCATAGTGACTGTTGGAGAGGGTGATGTGTAATTACAGTATATCTGTGTGTATGGCATTCCCCCCTCATTACCCTGTGTAGCAGAGCTCCTCATAGTGACTGTAGGAGAGGGGGATGTGTAATTATATCTGTGTGTATGGCATTCCCTCCTCATTACCCTGTGTAGCAGAGCTCCTCATAGTGACTGTAGGAGAGGGTGATGTGTAATTATATCTGTGTGTATGGCATTCCCTCCTCATTACCCTGTGTAGCAGAGCTCCTCATAGTGACTGTTGGAGAGGGTGATGTGTAATTATATCTGTGTGTATGGCATTCCCTCCTCATTACCCTGTGTAGCAGTGCTCCTCATAGTGACTGTAGGAGAGGGTGATGTGTAATTATATCTGTGTGTATGGCATTCCCCCCTCATTACCCTGTGTAGCAGTGCTCCTCATAGTGACTGTAGGAGAGGGTGATGTGTAATTATATCTGTGTGTATGGCATTCCCCCCTCATTACCCTGTGTAGCAGTGCTCCTCATAGTGACTGTATTAGAGGGGGATGTGTAATTATATCTGTGTGTATGGCATTCCCTCCTCATTACCCTGTGTAGCAGTGCTCCTCATAGTGACTGTAGGAGAGGGTGATGTGTAATTACAGTATATCTATGTGTATGGCTTTCCCTCCTCATTACCCTGTGTAGCAGAGCTCTTCATAGTGACTGTATTAGAGGGTGATGTGTAATTACAGTATATCTGTGTGTATGGCATTCCCCCCTCATTACCCTGTGTAGCAGTGCTCCTCATAGTGACTGTAGGAGAGGGTGATGTATAATTATATCTGTGTGTATGGCATTCCCCCCTCATTACCCTGTGTAGCAGAGCTCCTCATAGTGACTGTTGGAGAGGGTGATGTGTAATTACAGTATATCTGTGTGTATGGCATTCCCCCCTCATTACCCTGTGTAGCAGAGCTCCTCATAGTGACTGTAGGAGAGGGGGATGTGTAATTATATCTGTGTGTATGGCATTCCCTCCTCATTACCCTGTGTAGCAGAGCTCCTCATAGTGACTGTAGGAGAGGGTGATGTGTAATTATATCTGTGTGTATGGCATTCCCCCCTCATGACCCTGTGTAGCAGTGCTCCTCATAGTGACTGTAGGAGAGGGTGATGTGTAATTATATCTGTGTGTATGGCATTCCCCCCTCATGACCCTGTGTAGCAGTGCTCCTCATAGTGACTGTAGGAGAGGGTGATGTGTAATTATATCTGTGTGTATGGCATTCCCCCCTCATTACCCTGTGTAGCAGTGCTCCTCATAGTGACTGTAGGAGAGGGTGATGTGTAATTATATCTGTGTGTATGACATTCCCCCCTCATTACCCTGTGTAGCAGAGCTCCTCATAGTGACTGTAGGAGAGGGTGATGTGTAATTATATCTGTGTGTATGGCATTCCCCCCTCATGACCCTGTGTAGCAGAGCTCCTCATAGTGACTGTAGGAGAGGGTGATGTGTAATTATATCTGTGTGTATGACATTCCCCCCTCATTACCCTGTGTAGCAGAGCTCCTCATAGTGACTGTAGGAGAGGGTGATGTGTAATTATATCTGTGTGTATGGCATTCCCCCCTCATTACCCTGTGTAGCAGAGCTCCTCATAGTGACTGTAGGAGAGGGTGATGTGTAATTATATCTGTGTGTATGGCATTCCCCCCTCATTACCCTGTGTAGCAGAGCTCCTCATAGTGACTGTAGGAGAGGGTGATGTGTAATTATATCTGTGTGTATGGCTTTCCCTCCTCATTACCCTGTGTAGCAGAGCTCCTCATAGTGACTGTAGGAGAGGGTGATGTGTAATTACAGTATATCTTTGTGTATGGCATTCCCCCCTCATTACCCTGTGTAGCAGTGCTCCTCATAGTGACTGTAGGAGAGGGTGATGTGTAATTATATCTGTGTGTATGGCATTCCCCCCTCATTACCCTGTGTAGCAGTGCTCCTCATAGTGACTGTAGGAGAGGGTGATGTGTAATTATATCTGTGTGTATGACATTCCCCCCTCATTACCCTGTGTAGCAGAGCTCCTCATAGTGACTGTAGGAGAGGGTGATGTGTAATTATATCTGTGTGTATGGCATTCCCCCCTCATGACCCTGTGTAGCAGAGCTCCTCATAGTGACTGTAGGAGAGGGTGATGTGTAATTATATCTGTGTGTATGACATTCCCCCCTCATTACCCTGTGTAGCAGAGCTCCTCATAGTGACTGTAGGAGAGGGTGATGTGTAATTATATCTGTGTGTATGGCATTCCCCCCTCATTACCCTGTGTAGCAGAGCTCCTCATAGTGACTGTAGGAGAGGGTGATGTGTAATTATATCTGTGTGTATGGCATTCCCCCCTCATTACCCTGTGTAGCAGAGCTCCTCATAGTGACTGTAGGAGAGGGTGATGTGTAATTATATCTGTGTGTATGGCTTTCCCTCCTCATTACCCTGTGTAGCAGAGCTCCTCATAGTGACTGTAGGAGAGGGTGATGTGTAATTACAGTATATCTTTGTGTATGGCATTCCCCCCTCATTACCCTGTACCCACGTAGGATAATGCAGTGATTTGGCTCTATCCTCAGAAGGATTAATCTGGGGAAAAGTTAGCAACACACTTGGGGATCAGTTAGCTCAGATGCTGCTATTCAGACGCAAGTCTCCGCGTTTCCTCCACTCCCGGATCAGCCAACGACCTCACACATACTGACTGTACTGTACGCGGTTAGCCGACCCAAATTACCACTCTGCGCCATCAAATCCAATCTGAATTCAGACCGAACTGTAATATTTATCTAATATATAACGATTTGAAAATTTGATGTTTCTTTTTTTTAATTGCTATAGAAATATTGGCTTTTGGGTTCCGTGTGCATAGAATTTATTTTTTATTAAAATTAATTTAACCCGACCGCAGTAATCAGGAAAACGGTCTGACTAATATACTTTGTGTTATTATTATTCGCCATGATGAAAGTCTTTTTGTCTTTATTTGACTTCTAGTCTATATATAACGCTAGACAGTTTGAAGTGTAGGATAGGTGAAGTTCGGCGATGACACGTGAAGGAGTTAATTGAAGCCTCTGGCGTATCCTCACGCGCTCCGCGGATAATGTTTATTTACATACACACTGTGGCAGATGTTTTAACTTTTCCAGCAGATCTGAAGAGATGAAATACGAGTATTTATAAACCGAGCAACTTGTGACAAGAGCGAGGTCTAAAAAAGGACAGATCAGGACGGTTCCGGGCGGTAATAAGAGCGTCTTCTCCCTAGGAATTTATAGGACAGAGAAACCAGGAGGAGCTGCCATTCGGGAGAACATAATGTAACCTGTCCTACTATCCCATATTTGCCTCAGAGATTAACCCCTTTCATCCCTTTGTCTACAGCTTGGATCTGACGCCTCTGGCTGATATGAGGCTTTTATTTTATGTTTTTATTGGAGTTGCAATGAGCATATTACATTATTTGTCACAATAAGGTACATACCAGTGACAATATTACTCACAATATAAAATTGTCACAGTATTCATAAAGAAGAATTCAGCGTGTCACCTCGGTATTGCATTTATACAAAGAGCAATAGATACATGTAACATTGAAATATATTATAACGCTGGCTAGCACTGGGTCTAATCCGTAGATGTACGTAATCCCAATATCTACGCACAACTCATGTTTTTAGATCGGCGCAGAAGCCGCACTGCTCATGTGCAGATCTGGGGTTGCGATGTCTCTCACGGTGCCCCGAATGCTGCAGTATGATTGGCCTGCTGCTGGCGTCCCAGGGGGGGGGGGGGGGAGGGGTGGGTGACACTGAGCGTCCCAGAGAGTTTGGGCGTCTCAGCTCCGTTTTCTGGGTGTGGTCAGTTGCTGTGATGTTGGACGCAGCTCCGCTGGCCCCCGGCAGATGTCCGATGGTCACGCAGCGTCTTTGGATCAGAGAAGCTGGCAGTGGATGTCTTTTTACTTAAGACGCCTCCTGCAGCTTTTGCGTATTGTAGCATAGCCACTGCGCACAATGGCGGCTGTGATACTGCGTTAGTTACTAGCAAAGTGCAAATGTGCCATAATCTGTGGTTGCCGGTAGCTGTCCTGAGCTTCCTACAGCGACAGGTTCATAGTTCATGTCTCCGCCATCCACCAGCTGTACCGCACCACCGATAGCCGCGCAGAAATGGCAGTCGCCAATAGCTGCATTATTGCTGGCGGCTGATAACGCTTACAGTAGTCACACCCACATGCCCCGGCACCGACTGCAATTATTGTGGCAAACTTTCAGGAATTGTGTTGTTCTGGAAGAAATTCCCCCGTCATATTTCTGATGAATAACGAGGGACGTGTCAGCTGTAGCTTCTGTGTCTGTCTCCAGCAGACGTCACAATCAGGGCCTGATTCTCTGCTGTTACAGGAGTACTTACTTATTTAATGCTGGGAGAAGCGCTTGTTGTTGGGGTGTTTGGAACCTGCTGGATGCAGAATGCTGTCTAGTAAGTAAGAAATGCATAGCACCACCTGCAGGCGTCCAGCGTGTACTGCACCTTAGCGATGTTTCAGCCATGTTTCTTCTGTATAATAACGTTTGCTAGTGATAGACGACTCAGAGGAAAGCAGAGGGGAATGTTTCCACAAAGCATTCACCTCACTCCGCATTTCTCTGAAATGTTTTGCAGGTGGATAAGGGTTCCCAGTCCTTACAATACACCCAACAGCAGAATGACTTAACCGTCATCGTTCCGTCACTTAGTGTAATACAAATGCACAAATATGAAGAGCAAAAACAGAACCGGAAGACTGGTCCTCCAGACCGTCATACCCTTGCGCAAAAGATCTGCACAACCTCGCTCAATTCTAGTCTTATGTATGAACGTCTTAGTTAATGTTTGTTGATTTGGATGCTGTTAAACACAGGATATTTTGTCATCTTTCCGAGATGTTGCCGTCGTCTCTGCTAAGTGTTAGGATGGATAATGTGTGTTTAATACTTGTATACATTGGCAACAGTGCCCAGCCCATAAATACTCCATCTGGCAAAGCCCTAATGAAGCCTCTTTTGTCACCTCACAGAGCGGAAGCCGCCCTTATGCAAAATGGAAGCAACCAGGAGAATTCAGACAATGGTGGGCAAGAGACAAAGGGGTCCACACAATGGGGTGCAGACAAAGAGATCCAGACAATGGGGTACAGACAAGCGGTCCACATGATGGGGTGTAGACAAGGGGTATCACAGAATGGAGTGCAGAAAAGGAGTACAGACACAGAGGTCCAGACAAGGGGTACCACACAGTGGTTTACAGACAAGAGGGTCCAGCAATGGTGTTCCAGACATAGAGTACAGGTGAGGGTGGCTGAGGAGAGACACATGTGGGGTGTGTAGGGGTTTGCAGATTTCCGGTGTGGTATTACAGGGAATGTACATTACCGGTCACCTTCCCATTATCAGTGATTATCTTGGCTGTTGGTTGCCACCTTTGGTCTGTGCCAGTTGGAAGCGTGTTCCCCGTTATTTACCCCTACAGATCCCCCTTATCTGCTCCCCAGACAGTGTGTGTATCACAGCTATATTACACATACATGTACCTAGAATGCTGTATAAATCAGCACCTCAGCGCTGGGAGCATGGGGTATAAATCAGGACCTCAGCGCTGGGAGCATGGGGTATAAATCAGCACCTCAGCGCTGGGAGCATGGGGTATAAATCAGCACCTCAGCGCTGGGAGCATGGGGTATAAATCAGGACCTCAGCGCTGGGAGCATGGGGTATAAATCAGGACCTCAGCGCTGGGAGCATGGGGTATAAATCAGGACCTCAGCGCTGGGAGCATGGGGTATAAATCAGCACCTCAGCGCTGGGAGCATTGGGTATAAATCAGCACCTCAGCGCTGGGAGCCTGGGGTATAAATCAGCACCTCAGCGCTGGGAGCCTGGGGTATAAATCAGCACCTCAGCGCTGGGAGCATGGGGTATAAATCAGCACCTCAGCGCTGGGAGCATGGGGTATAAATCAGCACCTCAGTGCTGGGAGTATGGGGTATAAATCAGGACCTCAGCGCTGGGAGCATGGGGTATAAATCAGGACCTCAGCGCTGGGAGTATGGGGTATAAATCAGGACCTCAGCGCTGGGAGCATGGGGTATAAATCAGGACCTCAGCGCTGGGAGCATGGGGTATAAATCAGCACCTCAGCGCTGGGAGCATGGGGTATAAATCAGCACCTCAGCGCTGGGAGCATGGTGTATAAATCAGGACCTCAGCGCTGGGAGCATGGGGTATAAATCAGCACCTCAGCGCTGGGAGTATGGGGTATAAATCAGCACCTCAGCGCTGGGAGTATGGGGTATAAATCAGGACCTCAGCGCTGGGAGCATGGGGTATAAATCAGCGCTGGGAGTATGGGGTATAAATCAGCACATCAGCGCTGGGAGCATGGGGTATAAATCAGGACCTCAGCGCTGGGAGCATGGGGTATAAACTAGCACCTCAGCGCTGGGAGTATGGGGTATAAATCAGGACCTCAGCGCTGGGAGCATGGTGTATAAATCAGGACCTCAGCGCTGGGAGCATGGGGTATAAATCAGCACCTCAGCGCTGGGAGCATGGGGTATAAATCAGGACCTCAGCGCTGGGAGCATGGGGTATAAATCAGGACCTCAGCGCTTGGAGCATGGGGTATAAATCAGGACCTCAGCGCTGGGAGCATGGGGTATAAATCAGCACCTCAGCGCTGGGAGCATGGGGTATAAATCAGCACCTCAGCGCTGGGAGCATGGGGTATAAATCAGCACCTCAGCGCTGGGAGCATGGGGTATAAATCAGCACCTCAGTGCTGGGAGTATGGGGTATAAATCAGGACCTCAGCGCTGGGAGCATGGGGTATAAATCAGCACCTCAGCACTGGGAGCATGGGGTATAAATCAGGACCTCACCACTGGGAGCATGGGGTATAAATCAGCACCTCAGCGCTGGGAGTATGGGGTATAAATCAGGACCTCAGCGCTGGGAGTATGGGGTATAAATCAGCACCTCAGCGCTAGGAGTATGGGGTATAAATCAGGACCTCAGCGCTAGGAGTATGGGGTATATATCAGGACCTCAGCGCTGGGAGCATGGGGTATAAATCAGCACCTCAGCGCTGGGAGTATGGGGTATAAATCAGCACCTCAGTGCTGGGAGTATGGTGACTCTGCTGACCTTCCCCACTGACAAAGATTGTTCCACAAAAACTATTATCTGGACTTAACTGATTGAACAAAGTATAACTTTCTCTCCCTGTGTGTATATCTCCCCAAGCACCCACTCTGCCCCCTTTCTCTCTCTCTCTTTCTCTCTCTCTCTCTCCTTACTTTCTGTTTCATCCCCGATTTGCTCCCCAACTCTCTCTCTTTATCCCCATCTCTCATGCTCTCTCCCTCTATCTTTTTCAACTCCCTTTCCCATCCCTTCTCTTTATATTCCTTTTGCCCCTTTCTGTCTCTTTTCTCAATTCATTCTCATCCTTCGCTTCCCGTTCTCCATCACCCTGCTTCTGTCTTTGCCCTCTATTCCCTCTTTCTCAGTAACCCATTCTGTCTCTCTGACACCTCTCTCTCCCCACTTTGACACCTCCCATTCTCTCTCCCCCATTCTCTGACACCTCCCATTCTCTCTCCCCCATTCTCTGAAACCTCCCATTCTCTCTCCCCACTCTCTGACACCTCCCATTCTCTCTCTCCATTCTCTGACACCTCCTTTCTCTCTCTCCCCAGTCTCTCTGACACCTCCCATTCTCTCTCTCTCCCCACTCTCTGACACCTCCCATTCTCTGACACCTCCTTTCTCTCTCTCCCCACTCTCTGACACCTCCCATTCTCTCGCTCTCCCCACTCTCTGACACCTCCCATTCTCTCTCCCCCTTCTCTGACACCTCCCATTCTCTCTCTCTCTCCCCCCTCTGACACCTCCCATTCTCTCCCCCATTCTCTGACACCTCCCATTCTCTCTCCCTACTCTCCCTGACACCTCCCATTGTCTCTCTCCCCACTCTCTCTGACACCTCCCATTCTCTCTCTCCCCCACTCTCTCTGACACCTCCCATTTTATCTCCCCCATTCCATGACACCTCCCATTCTCTCTCCCCCTTTCTGACACCTCCCATTCTCTCTCCCCCATTCTCTGACACATCTCATTCTCTCTCTCCCCAATGTCTCTGACACCCTCATTCTCTGTCTCCCATTCTCTGACACCTCCCATTCTCTCTCCACCATTCTCTCTGACACCCCCCATTCTCTCTCCCCCATTCTCTGACACCTCCCATTCTCTCTCTCCCCACTCTCTCTGACACCCTCATTCTCTCTCCCCCATTCTCTCTCCCCCATTCTCTGACACCTCCCATTCTCTGACACCTCCCATTCTCTCTCCCCATTCTCTGACACCTCCCATTCTCTCTCCCCCATTCTCTGACACCTCCCATTCTCTCTCCCCCATTCTCTGATACCTCCCATTCTCTCTCCCCCATTCTCTGACACCTCCCATTCTCTCTCCCCCACTCTCTCTGACACCTCCCATTCTCTCTCCTCCCATTCTCTCTGACACCACCCATTGTCTGTTCCCACTCTCTCTGACACCTCCCACTCTCTCTCCCCCATTCTCTCTTCTCCCCACTCTCTCTGACACCTCCCATTCTCTCTCTCCCCTTTCTCTTTCCCACACTCTCTCCCCCATTCTCTCTTCTCCCCACTCTCTCTGACACCCCTCATTCTCTCTCTCCCCCATTCTCTGACACCTCCCATTCTCTAGCCACATTCTCTCTCCCCCATTCTCTCTTCTCCCCACTCTCTCTGACACCTCCCATTCTCTCTCTCCCCATTCTCTGACACCTCCCATTCTCTCTCCCCGCCATTCTCTGACACCTCCCGTTCTCTCTCCCCCAGTCTCTCTGACATCTCCCATTCTCTCTCCCCCACTCTCTATCCCCCATTCTCTCTTCTCCCCACTCTCTCTGACACCTCCCATTCTCTCTCCCCCCCATTCTCTTACACCTCCCATTCTCTCTCCCCCCAGTCTTTCTGACACCTCCCATTCTCTCTCCTCATTTCTCTGACACCTCCCATTCTCTCTCCCCCATTCTCTGACACCTCCCATTCTCTCTCCCCCATTCCCTTTGACAACTCCCATTCTCTCTCCCCACTCTCTCTGACACCTCCCATTATCTTCCCCCACTCTCTCTGACACCTCCCATTCTCTCTCCCCCATTCTCTACACCTCCCTTTTTCTCTCCCCCCACTCTCTCTGACACCTCCCATTCTCCCCTCACTCTCTCTGACACCTCCCACTCTCTCTCCCCCATTCTCTCTTCTCCCCATTCTCTGACACCTCCCATTATCTTCCCCCACTCTCTCTGACACCTCCCATTATCTCCCCCCACTCTCTCTGACACCTCCCATTCTCTCACCCCCATTCTCTAACACCTCCCTTTTTCTCTCCCCCCACTCTCTCTGACACCTCCCATTCTCGCCTCACTCTCTCTGACACCTCCCACTCTCTCTCCCCATTCTCTCTTCTCCCCACTCTCTGACACCTCCCATTCTCTCTGTCCCCCATTCTCTGACACCTCCCATTCTCTCTCCCCCACTCTCTCTCCCCCATTCTCTCTTCTCCCCACTCTGACACCTCCCATTCTCTCTCCCCCATTCTTTCTTCTCCCCACTCTCTCTGACACCCCTCATTCTCTCTCTCCCCCATTCTCTGACACCTCCCATTCTCTAGCCACATTCTCTCTCCCCCATTCTCTCTTCTCCCCACTCTCTCTGACACCTCCCATTCTCTCTCTCCCCATTCTCTGACACCTCCCATTCTCTCTCCCCCCCATTCTCTGACACCTCCCATTCTCTCTCCCCCAGTCTCTCTGACATCTCCCATTCTCTCTCCCCCATTCTCTCTCCCCCACTCTCTATCCCCCATTCTCTCTTCTCCCCACTCTCTCTGACACCTCCCATTCTCTCTCTCCCCCATTCTCTGACACCTCCCATTCTCGCTCCCCCCCATTCTCTGACACCTCCCATTCTCTCTCCCCCAGTTTCTCTGACATCTCCCATTCTCTCTCCCCCACTCTCTATCCCCCATTATCTCTTCTCCCCACTCTCTCTGATACCTCCCATTCTCTCTCTCCCCCATTCTCTGACACCTCCCATTCTCTCTCCCCCCCATTCTCTGACACCTCCCATCCTCTCTCCCCCCAGTCTCTCTGACATCTCCCATTCTCTCTCCCCCACTCTCTATCCCCCATTCTCTCTTCTCCCCACTCTCTCTGACACCTCCCATTCTCTCTCTCCCCATTCTCTGACACCTCCCATTCTCTCTCCCCGCCATTCTCTGACACCTCCCGTTCTCTCTCCCCCAGTCTCTCTGACATCTCCCATTCTCTCTCCCCCACTCTCTATCCCCCATTCTCTCTTCTCCCCACTCTCTCTGACACCTCCCATTCTCTCTCCCCCCCATTCTCTTACACCTCCCATTCTCTCTCCCCCCAGTCTTTCTGACACCTCCCATTCTCTCTCCTCATTTCTCTGACACCTCCCATTCTCTCTCCCCCATTCTCTGACACCTCCCATTCTCTCTCCCCCATTCCCTTTGACAACTCCCATTCTCTCTCCCCACTCTCTCTGACACCTCCCATTATCTTCCCCCACTCTCTCTGACACCTCCCATTCTCTCTCCCCCATTCTCTACACCTCCCTTTTTCTCTCCCCCCACTCTCTCTGACACCTCCCATTCTCCCCTCACTCTCTCTGACACCTCCCACTCTCTCTCCCCCATTCTCTCTTCTCCCCATTCTCTGACACCTCCCATTATCTTCCCCCACTCTCTCTGACACCTCCCATTATCTCCCCCCACTCTCTCTGACACCTCCCATTCTCTCACCCCCATTCTCTAACACCTCCCTTTTTCTCTCCCCCCACTCTCTCTGACACCTCCCATTCTCGCCTCACTCTCTCTGACACCTCCCACTCTCTCTCCCCATTCTCTCTTCTCCCCACTCTCTGACACCTCCCATTCTCTGTCCCCCATTCTCTGACACCTCCCATTCTCTCTCCCCCACTCTCTCTCCCCCATTCTCTCTTCTCCCCACTCTGACACCTCCCATTCTCTCTCCCCCATTCTTTCTTCTCCCCACTCTCTCTGACACCCCTCATTCTCTCTCTCCCCCATTCTCTGACACCTCCCATTCTCTAGCCACATTCTCTCTCCCCCATTCTCTCTTCTCCCCACTCTCTCTGACACCTCCCATTCTCTCTCTCCCCATTCTCTGACACCTCCCATTCTCTCTCCCCCCCATTCTCTGACACCTCCCATTCTCTCTCCCCCAGTCTCTCTGACATCTCCCATTCTCTCTCCCCCATTCTCTCTCCCCCACTCTCTATCCCCCATTCTCTCTTCTCCCCACTCTCTCTGACACCTCCCATTCTCTCTCTCCCCCATTCTCTGACACCTCCCATTCTCGCTCCCCCCCATTCTCTGACACCTCCCATTCTCTCTCCCCCAGTTTCTCTGACATCTCCCATTCTCTCTCCCCCACTCTCTATCCCCCATTATCTCTTCTCCCCACTCTCTCTGATACCTCCCATTCTCTCTCTCCCCCATTCTCTGACACCTCCCATTCTCTCTCCCCCCCATTCTCTGACACCTCCCATCCTCTCTCCCCCCAGTCTCTCTGACATCTCCCATTCTCTCTCCCCCACTCTCTATCCCCCATTCTCTCTTCTCCCCACTCGCTCTGACACCTCCCATTCTCTCTCTCCCCCATTCTCTGACACCTCCCATTCTCTCTCCCCCCCATTCTCTGACACCTCCCATTCTCTCTCCCCCCAGTCTCTCTTGACACCTCCCATTCTCTCTCCCCATTTCTCTGACACCTCCCATTCTCTCTCCCCCATTCTCTGACACCACCCATTCTCTCCCCCATTCTCTGACACCTCCCATTCTCTCTTCCCACTCTCTCTGACACCTCCCATTCTTTCTCCCCCATTCTCTCTGACACCTCCCATTCTCTCTCCCCACTCTCTGACACCTGCCATCCTCTCTCCCCCATTCTCTGACACCTCCCATTCTCTCTCCCCCCACTCTCTGACACCTCCCATTCTCTCTCCCTCCACTCTCTCTGACATCTCCCATTCTCTCTCCTCCATTCTCTCTTCTCCCCTTTCTCTTCCTCCTCTATGCCACTCTTCCTCTCTCTACCCCCTTTCTCTCTCTCTGTTCTAGCTCTGCTCTCTCTCTCTGTCCCACCTTTCTCTCCACTCTCTCTCTCCTCCTCTTCCCCACTCTTCCTCTACCTCCGCTCTCTCTCTCTGCCCCACCTTTCTCCCCACTCTCTAGCTCTCTCCTCCTATACCCCACTCTTCCTCTCTATCCGCTCTCTCTCTCTCTGTGCCCCACCTTTCTCCCCACTCTGTCTCTCTCCTCCTTTCCCCCACTCTTCCTCTCCCTCCGCTCTGTCTCTCTCCTCCTCTATCCCACTCTTCCTCTACCTCCGCTCTCTCTCTCTGCCCCACCTTTCTCTCCACTCTCTGTCTCTCTCCTCCTCTATCCCACTCTTCCTCTACCTCCGCTCTCTCTCTCTCTGCCCCACCTTTCTCCCCACTCTCTGTCTCTCTCCTCCTCTATCCCACTCTTCCTCTCTATCCGCTGTCTCTCTCTGCCCCACCCTTCTCCCCACTCTCTGTCTTTCTCCTCCTCTATCCCACTCTTCCTCTACCTCTGCTCTCTCTCTCTCTGCCCCACCCTTCTCCCCACTCTCTGTCTCTCTCCTCCTCTATCCCACTCTTCCTCCACCTCTGCGCTCTCTCTCTGCCCCACCCTTCTCCCCACTCTCTGTCTCTCTCCTCCTCTATCCCACTCTTCCTCTCCCTCCACTCTCTCTCTCTCTGCCCCACCCTTCTCCCCACTCTCTGTCTCTCTCCTCTTGTCCCCCACTCTTCCTCTCCCTCCGCTCTCTCTCTCTGCCCCACCCTTCTCCCCACTCTCTGTCTCTCTCCTCCTCTCCCCCACTCTTCCTCTCCCTCCGCTCTCTCTCTGCCCCACCTTTCTCCCCACTCTCTGTCTCTCTCCTCCTCTACCCCACTCTTCCTCTCCATCCGCTCTCTTTCTCTCTGCCCCACCCTTCTCCCCACTCTCTGTCTCTCTCCTCCTCTCCCCCACTCTTCCTCTCCCTCCGCTCTCTTTCTCTCTGCCCCACCCTTCTCCCCACTCTGTCTCTCTCCTCCTCTATCCCACTCTTCCTCTCCCTCCGCTCTCTCTCTCTGCCCCACCCTTCTCCCCACTCTCTGTCTCTCTCCTCTTCTCCCCCAATCTTCCTCTCCCTCCGCTCTCTCTCTCTCTCTGCCCCACCTTTCTCCCCACTCTCTGTCTCCCCCACTCTTCCTCTCCCTCTGCTCTCTCTCTCTCTGCCCCACCCTTCTCCCCACTCTCCGTGTCTCTCCTCCTCTACCCCACTCTTCCTCTCCCTCCGCTCTCTCTATCTCTGCCCCACCCTTCTCCCCACTCTCTGTCTCTCTCCACCTCTATCCCACTCTTCCTCTCCCTCCGCTCTCTCTCTGCCCCACCCTTCTCCCCACTCTGTCTCTCTCCTCCTCTCCCCCACTCTTCCTCTCCCTCTGCTCTCTCTCTGCCCCACCTTTCTCCCCACTCTCTGTCTCTCTCCTAATCTATCCCACTCTTCCTCTCCCTCCACTTTCTCTCTCTCTCTCTGCCCCACCCTTCTCCCCACTCTCTGTCTCTCTCCTCTTCTCCCCCACTCTTCCTCTCCCTCCGCTCTCTCTCTCTCTCTGCCCCACCCTTCTCCCCACTCTCTGTCTCTCTCCACCTCTATCCCACTCTTCCTCTCCCTCCGCTCTCTCTCTGCCCCACCCTTCTCCCCACTCTGTCTCTCTCCTCCTCTACCCCACTCTTCCTCTCCCTCCGCTCTCTCTCTGCCCCACCCTTCTCCCCACTCTCTCTCTCCTCCTCTCCCCCACTCTTCCTCTCCCTCTGCTCTCTCTCTGCCCCACCTTTCTCCCCACTCTCTGTCTCTCTCCTCCTCTATCCCACTCTTCCTCTCCCTCCACTTTCTCTCTCTCTCTCTCTCTCTGCCCCACCCTTCTCCCCACTCTCTGTCTCTCTCCTCTTCTCCCCCACTCTTCCTCTCCCTCCGCTCTCTCTCTCTCTCTGCCCCACCTTTCTCCCCACTCTCTGTCTCTCTCCTCCTCTCCCCCACTCTTCCTCTCCCTCCGCTCTCTCTCTCTGTGCCCCACCTTTCTCCCCACTCTGTCTCTCTCCTCCTCTCCCCCACTCTTCCTCTCCGTCCGCTCTCTCTCTCTCTGCCCCACCATTCTCCCCACTCTCTGTCTCTCTCCTCTTCTCCCCCACTCTTCCTCTCCCTCCGCGCTCTCTCTGCCCCACCTTTCTCCCCACTCTGTCTCTCTCCTCCTCTCCCCCTCTCTTCCTCTCCCTCCGCTCTCTCTGCCCCACCCTTCTCCCCACTCTCTGTGTCTCTCCTCCTCTACCCCACTCTTCCTCTCCCTCCGCTCTCTCTATCTCTGCCCCACCCTTCTCCCCACTCTCTGTCTCTCTCCTCCTCTATCCCACTCTTCCTCTCCCTCCTCTCTCTCTCTCTCTCTCTGCCCCACCCTTCTCCCCACTCTCTGTCTCTCTCCACCTCTATCCCACTCTTCCTCTCCCTCCGCTCTCTCTGCCCCACCCTTCTCCCCACTCTGTCTCTCTCCTCCTCTACCCCACTCTTCCTCTCCCTCCGCTCTCTCTCTCTCTGCCCCACCTTTCTCTCCACTCTCTGTTTCTCTCCTCCTATCCCCCACTCTTCCTCTCTCTCTTTCTGTAAGGTTTGTTGTTGTGTTTTTATTCCTCATATCTGCAATTTCCTCTTGTTTTTCCAATTAGTGGGGCAGGAGAAAGGAGATCAGATGCAGAACTCATTGGAGAGTCGCTCCTGTGTCCTAATCCGACGGGACTTGGTGGCACTTCCTGCCAGCCTGATAAGTCAGATTGGGTACCGCTGCCACCCCAAGCTGTACTCGGAGGGAGACCCTGGGGAGAAGCTGGAACTGGTTGCAGGTAATACAACTGCTACATTGTTATTACACAATAAATAATATGACATCTCATTGTTGCCAGCGTCCCTACTTTCCACCGATAGTTCAGTCTCCCTAGAAACGTCCCTGTGTTTCAGTATAGAGAATTGTCCTCTGCATATTATATGTAAGACTTATAGCGGCCTCTTATTTCCCAGGCTCTGCAATGTAGGTAGGAGTGGTACAAAAAGGGCCTTATTGTCACGTTTAGTAAGTATACATGATGTAGACTGCAGTGCTTCCATATCTGCAGAGACTATACCACGTGTGACACGCTTATATACATCTGTGTAATCTGTGTCCCTGTGCACGGCTACTAAACTTTGTGCCAGCTGTGCCCTCAGACGACAGAGCGATAATGTCTGCCCTTCCTATCGGCGCTCGGCATAGATCGACATCTCGGCTGTCATGCTCCTGACAGTGGTTCCTGTGTCGGCACAGGGCCGGTCACGCTGACTGAGCGAGCCTGACATCCAGCGCGCTGTGTACGTTCCCAACAAAATCAATCTAGTTGCAAAGCACAATAGCTGGGGCGCTGTAAATGGCTGTTAGCATGCAGAATAGCAACACTCGTTATGCTGCTGGAATATTCATTTTGTTGCAGTTTACATTTTATGTGCTGCTATTAAATGTGACACGGGTTATTTTCGCAGTGAGGAACAACTGTAAATCGTGTCTCGGCACACCTGTGGATGGGGACGATTTGCATTTTTCAATCTGCGGAAGGCAGATTAATATCCCCAGCTCATAATACATGTAGTGCCTGGTTTATTTCCTCTCCCTGGCATTAATATCACCATTGGCAGGTGTTAGTGGATTTTTTATCCCCCCTCCTTCCTCAGAAAAACTGAACATATTTTTTTTTTCTCTCCCTCAACCTGTCGCATTAACCTCTGAGGTGCTGGTCAGGCAGTAATAGAGAAATATACTATCACACAGACCGGCAGCATGGTCCCATAGCTAAAAAGTTTCAATGATTTGTTAGATTAGAAATATATTAGATACAATTGTGATAGATGGAATATTGATTCCTGTACATACCCACCTACCAAACAGCACTACAGCGGCCAGAGATAACAGAACAGTAGCTTGTACTCTATTATATATGACGGCATTATAAGGCGGAGGGGTCAGTGTCCTCTGTAGTGGATTATTCTCAATGGGTTTGACCTTGAAACTGAAAACAGCGATATAGTAAAGGCAGCGGGCGCCACTGGTTATCGCCGTTACCCCATTGTGTAATATTATCCCAGATTTCTTTCATGAGGTCGTGAAGGAGAATACATTGTATTATATTCCTGCGGCACAGCTCCTGCGACCGTGTAACGCGACGAGGGACCTCCGCACTAATACCGTTGTTTTCCCCGTGTCCCCTTTCTGTGACGGTCCTGGGAAAATCGGGATATTGTAGCCAATACAGGTCGTAGCGTAGGCTGACGCTCCCCAAAGGGGCAGCAAAAAAAATGGTGAAAGCGCTGATAACGTGTAGCATGCCGATATACGCACAGGGCGCCCAGCGGCTAATTCAGCGGCGCTTACTGTGGATTTGAGCTGGTCGGTTATAACGCTGAATGCACCATTCATTATATTGCAGTGAGTTTAGTTGTCTCAAACATAGGGATAAGGTAAAATGGCCGACATCTGGTTTATGTGTGCGCACTTACTGTCGTCATTGTAAAAGCCAACGTTACCAAGGCGTAGGCTGCCTTTCGCCATCACTTGACGGTCAGGTTTGCTCACACATCTGATGTATATGGCTGATGCCTTTTGTGGCGGTTTTGAGATCGCTCAATGGCGGTGCGCTCCAGTTCCGCCAATAAAATGGTAGTAAATAATGTGCCCTTTTATCTGAGCCCCCCTGTTCCCGCACTGAGACGGCTGTTTTCCCAGTCTGCGCTGCGCTGCAGATACCCGCCCTATCACACGGTGTATACTGACTCCAGCAGAGGGGATGGAGGTTCCGCTTCTCTGCAGTCAGCAAAATATAATTAGAATCAATAGCCGCAGATCTCTGAGCTGCCGGTCTGCGTGTGCGAGTTCATTCAAGGTAAAGAAAAGAGCCGACGGGAGGGGGGAGCAGCAGGCAAAGAGCTCTCGCTGTAGCCTAATGCTACGTTCCCTGATTCCATCGATTTATTGGTGACTGCGATTTGTAAGAAGGTCTCACGTCTGCCTCTCTCAGGAACACTCCACAGCCGCCAGCTGTCTCTTATCTCTCCCTAATGGGGTGAGAAATCATCATGTGTACCCGTAATGTCACATGATGATCTGTTTATCCTGAATACTGCGGCAGCGTGTCACTGTGACGGGCACTGATCCCTACAGCAGCAGCGTGTCACTGTGACGGGCACTGATCCCTACAGCATCAGAGTGTCACTGTGACGGGCACTGATCCCTACAGCAGCAGAGTGTCACTGTGACGGGCACTGATCCCTACAGCAGCAGCGTATCACTGTGACGGGCACTGATCCCTACAGCGGCAGCGTATCACTGTGACGGGCACTGATCCCTACAGCAGCAGCGTGTCACTGACGGGCACTGATCCCTACAGCAGCAGCGTATCACTGTGACGGGCACTGATCCCTACAGCGGCAGCGTATCACTGTGACGGGCACTGATCCCTACAGCGGCAGTGTATCATTATGACGGGCACTGCGCTGATCCCTACAGTGGCAGCGTATCACTGTCGGGCACTGCACTGATCCCTACAGTGGCAGCGTATCACTGACGGGCACTGCACTGATCCCTATAGTGGCAGCGTATCACTGTGACGGGCACTGCACTGATCCCTACAGTGGCAGCGTATCACTGATGGGCACTGCACTAATCCCAATAGTGGCAGCATATCACTGTGATGGGCACTGCACTGATCCCTACAGCAGCAGCGTATCACTGTGATGGGCACTGATCCCTACAGCAGCAGTGTTTCACTGTGATGGGCTCTTTGCTGATCCCTACAGCAGCAGCGTATCACTGTGACGGGCACTGATCCCTACAGCGGCAGCGTATCATTATGATGGGCACTGCGCTGATCCCTACAGCAGCAGCGTGTCACTGTGATGGGCTCTTTGCTGATCCCTACAGCGGCAGCGTATCACTGACGGGCACTGCACTGATCCCTACAGTGGCAGCATATCACTGACAGGCACTGCACTGATCCCTATAGTGGCAGCGTATCACTGTGACGGGCACTGCACTGATCCCTACAGTGGCAGCGTATCACTGATGGGCACTGCACTAATCCCAATAGTGGCAGCGTATCACTGTGACGGGCACTGCACTGATCCCTACAGCGGTAGTGTATCACTGTGACGGGCACTGTGTTAAACCCTAACAAGCACTGTGCTGATCCCCACAGTGGGAGTGTTTCACTGTGATAGGCACTGCGCTGATCCCTACAGCGGCGGCATCTCACTTTGACGGGCACTGATCCCTACAGCAGCAGATAGTCACTGTGAAGGGCACTGATCCCTACAGCTGCAGATTGTCACTGTGATGGGCACTGATCCCTATAGCAGCAGATTGTCACTGTGACGGGCACTGATCCCTACAGCAGCAGATTGTCACTGTGACGGGCACTGATCCCTACAGCACCGAGCACTTCTCTGAGAGTAGGGACCTGAGGTAGGAGACAGCCATTTCTTGTACTTAACGTCAACTATTGTTCCTCAGGTTCTGGAGTTTACATCACCCGCGGGCAGCTCATGAACTGTCACCTCTGCGCAGGAGTGAAACACAAAGTCCTGCTAAGACGACTGCTCGCCACGTTCTTTGATCGGTAGGTTCCGGAGAGCTTTATCCATCAGAGACCTGTCTGCAAATGATATATTTATAATTCATACTGATGCCGAGTTGAACGCAAGCTGGCCGGAATTGATCCCGCATTGCATGCGCGGAACTAAATTAGTATAGTCCCCGTATATATGCATGTTGGCGCTGCACTCGAACCCTATCGGTAAGCTCATCATTATCATCTGTGCGGGTTTCCAGCGCCCCATTCTTGGCACCAGTGATACACCTGGTAATGTTATCTCTGCTCCATCCTCGCCCCCTCTCTGCATTTGGGCGATGTGCCCAGTTACGCCCCTTTAGTCACAAGTGGAGACAGTTGAATTGGAGAATGCACAACATGAAAACACGCAAAATACGCTCCGCAAACTGGCTCATGTTCAGCTCAGCGTCCTGTGCTATATCCACAGACCTCTGCCAACGTGCCATGTCTGCCCCTCACAGGCTGCCCCGTCCTAATGCCCAGGACAGGAGGTGGCTGTAATTACTGGGCGCTGGGTGGGAGCCTAGAGGGGAATTCTCTCTCCAAGCAGCTACATATGGAACCTCTGTGTTTTATTGTAACGGAGGCAGCGCCACCCAAAGCTAACTCTTCCCTAAGGGGTACATGTCATGGCGACTATGGTTTGCCAGTTATAGGGGTTGTGGGTCCTTATTTTGCTACAATTTATTGTGAAATGTGCTATAGTCTTCTTGTCTCCTACATACAGTGCTGACAGCCATTTGTTTACTGCTTCTTGACAACCTCACTGAGGCATGAGGCACAAAGTTTGGGCTCATTTAGAGTTAGACATAGATCTGAGTTTTTTGCGTTAGATATTGCACATACACGCTGTGTACACATCTGTATATACCTTAGTGTATCGCTGTCTTGCATCTCCTTACGCCTGGAGTGACACATCGCCTACGCAGGTGCGACCATATGCAATGAGGAGGATGACCAGCAGCACTAGCTGTCTGTTTCTCATTGGCTGGTTAGCATATGGACCCCTCCCACTGTTTGTACATTTATTAGAGTCGCAGCTGTTATTATATGAAGTCGCTGCGGTCTATTCACATTACTTAACTTTCTGTTAGGACCACTGCAGGAAAGAAGATTCCATTAGATTGTTAAAGGGGAACACAGCAGATATTTCTATTTAATTTAATTTGCATTTGATTACATTTCATATTAAAAATGTGAAATGTCTCCATACAATCTTCTATCTTGTGTGTGACACGTCAGGACATTATTGTATTGTGTACAATTAGGGTACAGTGGTTACTAATAATACTGTCCAGCCACAGCTCTGTGCTCTGCTACGCTATAGTATATACACTTGTATGCTGGGTGTAAATGCCCCCGTGTCTCAGCTGGAGGTATATTGGGATGCGTCTGACTAACCATATTATTATCCTTTATATATATGGTGCCACAAGGTTTCCGCAGCGCCTTACATAAACAAATGAGTTACTAACAGTACAGAACGATGCAGGGGAAGGACTCGCTTTATACACATTGCTGCATTGGCGATTATAGCACTGAAATAAGCAGCAGGACGTCAGCAGCCAGTGAGAGGTGCAGGTGTCGGGGAATTAGCAGTAAACGATAGTATAAGGAAGGAGAAGCACATGAGGGAAGAGGGCCCTGCTCGTGAGAGCTTGCATTCTACTGAAGCTTTTCCTTGTATGCGTCTTTATCCTTTTAACATTCGTAGCGCAAATGCATCCAACTTTAAATGAGCCCGTCTGTGTACAGCTGGGGAGAACAAGCAGCATGGCGGTGTGAGGGGCTCAGCGTCATACAGAAGTGCAGACCTGAGCTGGAGTAATGTCCCATCTGTGTACAGCCGGGGAGAACAAGCAGCATGGCGGAGTAAGGGGCTCAGCGTCATACAGAAGTACAGACCTGAGCTGGAGTAATGTCCCATCTGTGTACAGCCGGGGAGAACAAGCAGCATGGCGGTGTAAGGGGCTCAGCGTCATACAGAAGTGCAGACCTGAGCTGGAGTAATGTCCCATCTGTGTACAGCCGGGGAGAACAAGCAGCATGGCGGTGTGAGGGGCTCAGCGTCATAAAGAAGTGCAGACCTGAGCTGGAGTAATGTCCCATCTGTGTACAGCCGGGGAGAACAAGCAGCATGGCGGTGTAAGGGGCTCAGCGTCATACAGAAGTACAGACCTGAGCTGGAGTAATGTCCCATCTGTGTACAGCCGGGGAGAACAAGCAGCATGGCGGTGTGAGGGGCTCAGCGTCATACAGAAGTACAGACCTGAGCTGGAGTAATGTCCCATCTGTGTACAGCCGGGGAGAACAAGCAGCATGGCGGTGTAAGGGGCTCAGCGTCATACAGAAGTGCAGACCTGAGCTGGAGTAATGTCCCATCTGTGTACAGCCGGGGAGAACAAGCAGCATGGCGGTGTGAGGGGCTCAGCGTCATACAGAAGTGCAGACCTGAGCTGGAGTAATGTCCCATCTGTGTACAGCCGGGGAGAACAAGCAGCATGGCGGTGTAAGGGGCTCAGCATCATACAGAAGTGCAGACCTGAGCTGGAGTAATGTCCCATCTGTGTACAGCCGGGGAGAACAAGCAGCATGGCGGTGTGAGGGGCTCAGCGTCATACAGAAGTACAGACCTGAGCTGGAGTAATGTCCCATCTGTGTACAGCCGGGGAGAACAAGCAGCATGGCGGTGTGAGGGGCTCAGCGTCATACAGAAGTGCAGACCTGAGCTGGAGTAATGTCCCATCTGTGTACAGCCGGGGAGAACAAGCAGCATGGCGGTGTGAGGGGCTCAGCGTCATACAGAAGTACAGACCTGAGCTGGAGTAATGTCCCATCTGTGTACAGCCGGGGAGAACAAGCAGCATGGCGGTGTAAGGGGCTCAGCGTCATACAGAAGTGCAGACCTGAGCTGGAGTAATGTCCCATCTGTGTAGGGTAAACCAGACAATCAGCTATTTTCTGACAATTTATGACCGTACGGCACGTAGTAAATATTCCCACCTCTGTAGTAACGAATCTCCATTCAGTATGTTTGCAAAACGTTCACTTGCAGCAGAAATAGCCACATGGGAGTCACTTCCTGGCATTTGTACAATGAAGACATCAATCAGCCCAATGTGGTTTTATAGCAATTATCTGGCAGTCAGGAAGGTATGGTCCTATCTGCCCTCAGCACTGCTCCGAGCTGTCGCTCTCACGTCCGTCCTTGTTTGCTGTCCATGTTGGATAAGCTGTGAGTCTGCTTCAGGCTCTGCGTCCACTATAATGATTAATATCGGGGTCTATTTGTGGCTGGACCCACTTCCAGGTCTGATTGGTGATAGGAGAGACCCCTGGACATTGCTGCAAGAGGTGGTCCATACCATTATACCATATGGGGAGAAGTGTTGAAATGGACTCTTCCAATTGTCACTGTCACCATTATTTCATCGTCCTCCCAAAGAATAAAGCGACTTAGTGAATAAGACTTTAATGTAGGACAAATATTCTGTAGCCCAGAGCAAGCATCACTTTCTCTCATTAATGTTACTGAAAGCTGACACCTGATTGGTCGCTGCGGGTTACAATGTATCTCTGCAGGTAAATGTCACACCTTCATAATAATACCGTCATATGCAATATTAGATTCAGCAAAAACGTAGAAATGACTAATTTAGATGTTAAGATATTGATATACTGACAAACGCTGCCATGTTTCTGATCTAGTGACGCTTGCACCTTTCAGGAATACCCTCGCTAATAGCTGCGGGACAGGAATCCGCTCGTCCACCAGTGACCCCAGCCGGAAGCCCCTGGACAGTCGGGTTCTGAATGCTGTTAAATGTAAGAACATTTCATAGTTGGTTTATTTCTTGCATTTGTTTGTTTTTCCCCTCTAATCAATGGTGAATCTGGAGCCTCCAGTCTAAGACACCATTAATGAGCAGCGTTACCTACACTCACATTGGAGGAAGCCATTTTGTCAGCTCAACCAATAAGAGAATGGATTCTGTCTGTCCTCTAGAAACCAATTATATCGCTGCCTCTGATTGGGTCCCCGGCCGCTTTGTGCAGCACTGACGGAACGGAGGATATTTACCTACATTTTCCCAGGAGTAGTTGGGTAGAGGACGTAGTTTTGTCTATTGCAACCAATCAAATGTTTGCTTTCATTTGTTGAACTGTACAAGAAAGTGACACGTAGGATATGATTGGTTTTCCATAAATGTCCCCGACTTGTGTTCTCACAAAATGGCTGCCTAGTGCCTACAGTTCTGCATTAACATAAAACAGGCCCCTTTATAGCACTGCACCGAGTACAATGTGGTACAAACTGGCGTATACAGCGACGTATTGTACATTCATATGAGGAACACATTTATATGGACTCTTGTACATCCCTCCGGAGCAGAGAATAATAGAAAGTGTTTATATCTGTTGCACCAGCCGCCTGTGGGATGTATACAGTGGATTAGGCCCGTTCAGCGTTGCTTAGTCACTGAAGATTACTAGGTTTATTCTTCCCGAGTCCTTACACGACCTTCTGGGAGTCTATAAAACGTGCACAGATGCCTTTAGCTGGTTATTGCTACAGGTGAAAGGCTGAGATTAGAACAAGCAGTGATTGGCAGCTCTGTATTGTCTAATAATATATATATATAGCGTAATTACGCTACACCCTCTGGAACTCTGCATTATACTATATTACTTAGTCTATGATTATATCGCCGTGATTTTCTCTATTATTATATTTTTCAGTGTACTGTCAGAATTTTGCACCAAATTTTAAGGAGAGTGAGATGAATGTCATAGCGGCAGACATGTGCACCAACGCCCGCAGAGTGCGCAAGCGCTGGCTTCCTAAAATAAAGTCCATGTTACCCGAGGGCGTGGAGATGTACCGCTCCGTCATGGGGGCCACGGCAGCCGGGGTCTCCCTAGAATCCGATTTCCAGCCGAGTCCGGCGCAGGCGTTTGAGCAAAGGATCTATGCCGAGCGGAGAAGTGACCCTGGCGCCATAGTATCCCTGAGAACTAACACAGCAAACATTGACCTCACCAACGGCTCCAACCCTCCGTTCGAACAGAGCCAGGAGGCAGAAGGAGCAACGGGCTCCGTTATCCAGGAGGTAGGTGGCACTGATTCATTGGCAGCGGATAACCAGGGCACCCCGCCACCACCACCTTTTGAACAAAACACTGGCTCCACGAGCAGACCAGAGACCCCGGCCAGACGACAGGAGGCTGCTTACAGCGGGACTTTATAAGCCAGCGAGGAGATGAGCGTGTCCGGACAGTGACCTATAAGGGAGGCGTAATATTAGCACTCTTTGCATGCATTACTAATAGGAAACAATGTGATCAGCCACTTACCTTCAGAACTGCTACTTTTGCCTGACTAAAATGTGATTTTTATTTCTGCTTGTATTAAAAAAAAACAAAAAACAACAAAAAAACAAAAACAAAAAAAACCACGAAGATGAAGGAGAAATAATCGCATCCGTTCCACCATAACCAACGACACAGTGGGCGCCTTTCTAAAATAAGAGAATTAACTGCAATGACATGAAAGCATCCATCGGTTTTTCTCTTGCAACCCATTTGAAATATGTATCATTTACGAGCACGTTTAACAAACCTCTATAGTCGGCACCGTTCATTCATCGCTCATGGGTAATAGAGACGTTCCCGTCGCCCTCATCCATCATCCAGTGTAGAGGAGCTGAGGGGGTCTGTACCCCGCTCCATGGTGTTTTTATACAACACTGTGTATTAACGTGGATAGAATTGGGTGTTCCCACTCATTAGGGTTTTTTTATATCATTATTTTGTCTTCTATTTAGACTATTGTCACGTTCACAACAAGTAGGGAATTGGTTTTACTTGTTTTTCTTTATCTGCAGACCAGAGATGGGGAGAATATAAGAATTATTGATCAGATTATGTCGGCACCACAGAGTTTACTGACTTTGGGCTGCACGTGGACGACCGAAAAAATATGGCCGAGCTAGAAATCCCCCCCAACCTTGCCAGAAATGTCACCCAAGTATATAAGTGACACATAACCTTAGATAGTTCCAGATTAACCAACATAAAGATCCAGCACGGATCAGCGTTCTGCTCTGGTTACTCAGCCGCGGTCCGCTAATATTCGCTCTATTCGGGATGCTGAGGCGCGTTGTGTCCATGTATGAATTGTGTCCATGTGTACGATCTTCCACAAAGTCGTAAAGCTATAATATCTGTAATACGTGCGCTATTACCATTGTTTTATGCAAAATATCAGCTGAACACAGGTAACCAGTCCTGATGGAAGGTGTAAGTTACAAGTATTGGCGGAGTCTAACACTGGCCGCTGCCTGCTGGGTAATTTATAGGAAAATCGTTTTATCCGCTCGCCTCAGTCTGAGATTCCCGGAAGCTTAGCTCTGAGCCGAATCCCAGACCTCGGGTTCCATTACTGCAAGCGTCTGAGATGGGAGGAGTGTGAGGATCTAGATTGGGAGAGGCGGCTTCCAGATACTTATAGATCAGGCTTGTATAATCCTGATTTATAAGCAGTATCGTGGTATAGTATCGTCTTGAGATTTAAGATGTCAGGTGGAGCCTCAGGCCTGAGATTCCTTACTTTGGGCCTGGAGATCCCCAGCTTGGGGTAAGATTTTCTGTGATCAGTTCAGAGACTGTAATCCAGAAATATATCAGCTTTCTTTGAGGCCTCACAATGGGTCCCTTAGATAGAGGCCGCCTGATTCAGAGTCAGCGCTTAAAGTGGTCACAAATTTCAGGCGCTTTGTGCGTTCAGGAATAAATCCAGATTTCTGCCTGTAATAACTATCAGAGGCAGTTACAAAGCCCTCTCCACGGTGCAGGAAATGCGGCTACAGCGGATCGCATGGACCCCTCCGGGCTGGCCCACACCCCATGGACTATTTAGCCTCCATGTAACACCCACCCAGCCTGAAGTGGAGATGGGACTGTGATCCGTACGACTCTGACTCACTTGTAGTTATGCTAAGCTGCGCACGCAGGCACCGACACTTGTGCAATCCGCTAAATATCGCACGATTTGTGCGCAACTCTGAACCAGGCCCAGCGGCTGTAAGGCTTGGCCGACGTTTGTAGGACTTAGGCCCGTATTCAATTTGGAGCGAAAAGCCGAGATCGGCGAAAAAGTTTCGCCGATGACGTCATTTCGCCAGGCGGAAAAGTATCGCCGTATTCAATTTGAAAGACTTTCCGCCTATGAATAGCAGGTGGAAAAAAGTGCAGAATTGGGGTTTTGGGGTGCAACATTGCGGGAACCCCCATTGCAGCCTTCAGACAGTCTCCCAAAGGTAATCTGCGTCCAAAATTAAAAAAAAAACACTTAAGAACACCCCAAAAAATCATTTTCAATTTGAGGGTGATAAAAAAAATGTTGGGGGACAAAGTTAAAAACTAGCGAACTAGACTCAAGGGGGGTCCCCAAGTGTACCCCAAGTGATTTTTCATTGCAGGTGTTTGCGGCAGGTGGATTTTTCATGATTTTTTCAACTTCACTTTAGCAACTTTTAAATATGCTGACCCCCCCCCCCCCCCTATTTACAAGTGCCCCAAATTTGCTGGGATAAGTTATTTTCTGGAAAAAAACCTCCTGAATACTATTCTGCACCACGTTTAGAAAAACGCTATTTAGCAGTTATTGAGCCCGTTTAAAAACACCAAATACCTTCAGCCAGCCAAATCGGGGGGTACCATAGGGAACCTCCATGTCAGAGCATCTTTTGGGGGGTGTCAGGCTGACAGGACTTTCCGCTTGTTTCAGTTTCGCCAGGTCCCATTTTCGCCTACTTTCAAATTGAATACGGGGATACGCGGGCACGCGCGCGATACTTTTCCGCATGCAAAACAGGCAAAGTAGGCGGAAAGCCCGGGAGTCGAAAAAGTATCGCGGGTGCGAATCAAATTGAATACGGCTCTTAGTGCGTGTTTGCAGTTTCTAGGTCTCAGTTTGGACATAGTGAGTTGGGCTCAGCGTGGGCTTGGAGGCCACAGAGCTCAGCAAACACTTAATTTCAATGTACAATGCAAAATACTTAGAGGCAATTTATGTCTAATGCTCGTTTGAAGTGTGAAATGTTTGACAGAGTTGGGCGAATGTGACGCGTTTCATCCTTTTGGAGTTTATTAAAAACAGACATTTATGCTGTGATCCATAACAGCCAATCAGATATTAGCTTTTATTAATAGCACTACACTAGACTGATGAACACTCGCATCTGATTGGTTGCCATGGGTTACAGCATATCATTAACCATTATTATCATTCTGATTACTAAATAAGCCCTTGTGTTTTTCCGCCATGTGTACACAAATGTCCTCTTGGTGGAGGCTGAGACAGACTGTGGGTGAGGTGCTGACGTCACACAGACGCAGCGGGTTATCCCCAGTACAATCTATTACATTTGTCATGTGAAATCAGTTCATTGATTTTATATCAGTCTTAATGTATATTTTAGAAATTCCCCTCTGCTGTTTGGATCCCTCCCAAGCCTCTGCAATTAATGGCGTCTGCGTTTGATGCATGCTTTGCCCAGAATCCTCTGGGGCCCGTGGGATGAGGTAGCGTTAGGTCGTGTTTACGAGCTCTTCTGTCTGAGACGTACATTGCTTTCTTTTAGTTGGGATTCAGATTACTGTGAAGCACTTTTATAAAAATCTACTGAAAGGCGCGGAGCTTCTGCAGAACAGACCGGGCGCACATTCCATCAAAGACACAATCTACTGAGGGGGTTAGGGGGGGGCTTATTCTTCTGGCATTCAAAAAATCATATCCAAAATGAACATTCATTAGGGACCATGAAGCAAATGTTGTTTATCAGTGACAGTGGATCAATGGTGACCTTAGCAAGCTGGCTGGGAGATGTGGTGCAAAAAATGACCGCAGGCTGCGCACGCTATACCTGCTGAATGGACGTGCTTTATGGCATTTCAGCATTGAGCTCATATTTAGGCATGTTACCCTCACTATAGTAGAAGATTCCTTTCTTTGGTCCCATAATAGCAGAAGTTTGATGGGAACTTGTTACTGGGTGATTACAATGATCTGGGAGCTTCAAATTAAACATCTGATACCTTAAAGTTAAACATTGTACCCCCCACAGCTGCCATTTTGTTGCATCAGTTTAATTTACGTTATGTACTCGGTCTAATGCTTGGATTGTAGCGTTAGGAGACAGAATGATACATACTGGTAGCAAATGATCTTTTGTTCTGTGTGTATAACGTTTGCTGTTTCTCTCCATGTGTCCAGGACTCCGCTAACAGATAACGTCCTCATTATATGACATGGATGAATAACTTTCATTACTGATATTCAGCTCTCGGCACACTGTTTAACGTGGATTACTGTTTGATGACTCAGTGGATCTCTGATATTTAATTGTATGGAACTACTCAACCCCAGTTAGCTATGTGCACAAATCAGAAAGGACCAAAATCAGCCATGTAGCTGAGATGTAGACAAGCTGTCAGTTTCCAAAAAAAAAAAAAAAAGTCTCTTGTTTCCCGCAGGGCGAAACGCGTTGGTTTCTTTTTGCTGGAATCAAAAAGCAGATCTCTTACTGACACCATTTGTAAAGTGTAAGGAGTGAGCGCAGTTATTACAGGTACTTCTAGCAGCATGAGATTATTTTAGGCACAAATTACCAGATTTTAGTATAGCTATAAACAAAACTGTAAAAACAAGGTACCTTCTTTGCACAGTGTACCTTGGGAGTGGTACCTGCAGTGCAGGTATTAGTGTATTTGAAGATCAATAAGGTTAAACCAAAGCGGTATTAATCTGCAGTATCTAAAGAAGAAGAAAGCACTTATATTGGGAGTGAAACGCGTGTGTGTGATTTAGTTGATCGTAATCTGTGAATTAGTGGGAATTCCACGGAATGGCCTTGAATGTAAAATACATGAGTTTTATGGATGTTCTTTAAACTCCCAATTTCATTATTAAAATAAAATAGGTTGGGCTAATATAGCATAAAACTCGCTTATTGCACAAACGCTATGAAAAATGATGGAGAGAGAACGCGGAAACAGAATTTGATTTGGGAATTAAAAGGAAGGCACCTTGCACAATGAGAGAGAAAAGATATATATTTTTATTTAGCTCATTTCTTCCTGTATATATTTTTGGTTTAGGAAAGCAGGATATGTAGGAAAACAATGTAAACTAGAAATAATGTGAATGGTATAGGACTTGCGATCGTACGATGACGTGCGTAAATAATTTGCACTAACGTTTCTGTGTGTCAAGGATTAATGATGTTTGGTAAAATGCGTGGATATTTCTAAACTTAAAAAGATTTTACAAAAAAAGTGGGAACAGAATGTATGGAGAATTCTCATGTACGGGCTCTCCTGAGTGCCTTAGAGGTTATTTTTTTGCTAATAATATGTGAAACATTATTGGATTCCTCTATGTCTGTGGGTGGAAGTTCAAATTATCCTTCCTAAAGGGATTAAATAAACTTTATTACATCCCTCTTGTTTACAACAGTTTATTTAATTAGCCAAACGTGGGCTATCTAGTATCCAGGTGGGCCTGCCTACAATGAAGTCTGCTGTCATTTCAATGCATGTTTGATATGTTTTTTTTTATTGTGAGCCTATCTGTTAGTGATATAATACTATATGCACGATATAAATCACCTTTTTCCTAAGCCTTTTAAAGATTTGCATCCAAAATGGTTTCATTTATTTATTGGATTGTACATTCCAGCCAAATACTTGTCTTTTGTGTTGTTTTATTAAGCAATATATTCATATTATCAGGCAGTTATGTTTAATGTCCCTTGGATACAACACAGATCTGCTCTCTACCTTGGTTACAAATGTATCCAGCTCTGCTTGATGATATAAATGTATGGCTAGAAAACACGGAGGCGTCCTAGAAAGAAAAGGCAATTGGAAGGCGGCACGTGCCAGCCAGTGAGTTACAGGGGTCCTGAGGTTGCGTTTTCCATTTAAAGGGGAATTGTCACCAAATAATATGTTCATTAATTATTCTTCAAATTAACACTACTATAGTTCAGACTCTGGTCCCACATTTAATGCTGTCATTGGTGGATGAATGAGACCCTGGACGTCTCTTTCCTCCTCTACCCTCTGTGCACGCATGTAATTACACTGTACTTTTTGTTTTATGGTCAAACTGCATTATTAAAGGGCACAGTGACCTCCGGTCTCACTCCACCGTGTTTCATTGTCCTGCAATTACGTTTGTATCAGAAAATTTATGTTAATACCGTGAATGGTTTATAAAATTGATGTATTATAGACCCTGCGGATCAGGCAGAGATGGGCTGTGCACGGCCTCCAGATCTGCACTGTTCTTTGCAGAAGGGAAATGACACTGAGCCAAGTGGCGCTATGTCCGATTCTGGTCACCGTTTTACGAGAACGCTGCACTCAGGCTGTTATTTATTACTATGATGCCTAAAATTAAATATGTTATTTAAATTGTATCTCTTTCTTGGGATACGCCAATCTAGGATTTCTGGTTAACTTTTGTTTTTGTAACCTGCAGGTGGCGCTATTGATACTGGTGAGGAGTTTAGTCGGTGACTAAGAGCTTTCTACAGATACTGTAGCAATTTTCTAAAGGGGAAAGCGCTAGATGTAATTAGAAGAAAGTGCAATACATTCCCAGTGCCATTTATACTAAATTTGACACATTTATCTTGATAAATATTCTCCTTTCAGTCCCTGGCATAAGGGCAAAGGCATCAGATCAGTAGCTCCGTATGTGGAGGCCGGGATATTTGGATAGAATTGTATGACCACAAACCATCATAATTAAATACTCTGAGGGTTGAATCCTTTCCATTTGCAGTGTCTGAGCCCAGTGACCAGGCCAATATATAAAATAACACAGCACATAGACTACAGGACTCTGCAAAGATACACAGCACATAGACTACAGGACTCTGCGGAGATACACAGCACATAGACTACAGGACTCTGCGGATATACACAGCACATAGACTACAGAACTCTGCGGATATACACAGCACATAGACTACAGGACTCTGCAGAGATACACAGCACATAGACTACAGGACTCTGCAAAGATACACAGCACATAGACTACAGGACTCTGCGGAGATACACAGCACATAGACTACAGGACTCTGCGGCTATACACAGCACATAGACTACAGGACTCTGCGGAGATACACAGCACATAGACTACAGGACTCTGCGGAGATACACAGCACATAGACTACAGGACTCTGCGGATATACACGGCACATAGACTACAGGACTCTGCGGATATACACAGCACATAGACTGCAGGACTCTGCGGATACACAGCACATAGACTACAGGACTCTGCGGATATACACAGCACATAGACTGCAGGACTCTGCGGATACACAGCACATAGACTACAGGACTCTGCGGAGATACACAGCACATAGACTACAGTACTCTGCGGAGATACACAGCACATAGACTACAGGACTCTGCGGAGATACACAGCACATAGACTACAGGACTCTGTGGATATACACGGCACATAGACTACAGGACTCTGCGGATACACAGCACATAGACTACAGGACTCTGCGGAGATACACAGCACATAGACTGCAGGACTCTGCGGATACACAGCACATAGACTGCAGGACTCTGCGGAGATACACAGCACATAGACTACAGGACTCTGCAAAGATACACAGCACATAGACTACAGGACTCTGCGGATATACACAGCACATAGACTACAGGACTCTGCGGATATACACAGCACATAGACTACAGGACTCTGCGGAGATACACAGCACATAGACTGCAGGACTCTGCGGAGATACACAGCACATAGACTACAGGACTCTGCGGAGATACACGGCACATAGACTACAGGACTCTGCGGAGATACACAGCACATAGACTACAGGACTCTGCGGAGATACACAGCACATAGACTACAGGACTCTGCAGAGATACACAGCACATAGACTACAGGACTCTGCGGAGATACACAGCACATAGACTACAGGACTCTGCGGATATACACAGCACATAGACTACAGGACTCTGCGGAGATACACAGCACATAGACTACAGGACTCTGCAGAGATACACAGCACATAGACTACAGGACTCTGCGGAGATACACAGCACATAGACTACAGGACTCTGCAGAGATACACAGCACATAGACTACAGGACTCTGCGGAGATACACAGCACATAGACTACAGGACTCTGCGGATATACACAGCACATAGACTACAGGACTCTGCGGATATACACAGCACATAGACTACAGGACTCTGCGGATATACACAGCACATAGACTACAGGACTCTGCGGATATACACAGCACATAGACTACAGGACTCTGCGGATATACACAGCACATAGACTACAGGACTCTGCGGATATACACAGCACATAGCCCGATAGCAGCTGCTCTACCTGCACTCTATTCCTCCACTGTCCCTACACCAATGCTTTTGGGTGTATCTAGATAATAGACCCTTTATATTCCTTACCTGGCCCTATTTGCCCTCTAATTACTGCTGACTACACTTTATTTATTTTCAGAAATGAGTTAATTTTTTTTTTATATATATAATTTACGTCGTAAACAGTAGCGCGGCTCCCAGCTCCAGCATCTCCAAAAAGAAAAAATATATATTAACAAGTGTAGTCTACACTTATTTATATATATATATATATATATATATATATATATATATATTATTTTTTTTGGAGATGCTGGGGCTGGGAGCCGCGCTCCTGTTTACGACGTAAATTATAAAAGAGAAATAATTCAACTCTTTTCTGAAAATAAATAAATGTCCGGCTTATCCCCATTGTCCAGCAACAAATACTTATTCATTTATTTTCCCATTCTGCTCTTTTCAGCAACGTATTTTTATCATCAGGTCGTTCATTTCCAGTGGCCTTTTATACAGCTAGGTTTAAAGCTAAGGACACAGTAAAACGGTGTCTTATCCGAGGACAATGAAAATAGAGAATGATGGCTCATGATGTAATGACATTGCTGAAAAGCTCAGAAGGAAGCCAGATAGAGGGAAATCAGCAGATATTTGGTAAGAGAGTAACTGATAGTCCGGAGAGCAGAGCCCCCTTTATTTGGTCATCCTTTGGGTTCCTGTTGATGTGCGAGGTCCCGTGTGACCCCCCCTTTGCCGTAATCCACTCATTCGGAAAACGTGTTACTATATTAATCAATCTCTTCCATTCAAAACATGTTGTACACGACGTGTGATTCAGTGTGCGCAGCGCAGCCCAATCCTGCAATACTATATTTAGCAGATAAAATGAAAGACGTGTAAATATTTTGCACTTGGATGGCATTTGCGTAAAATAAACCATTAATCCCTTGGACGGAGTGTTTAGGAATCCAAGACAGAGAACATGTTTTTATTTTATTTTATTTTAAGCGTCTGTTTGGGTACTAAATATTACTGTATTCCATGACTGTTAGACTTCAGAGCCGCCGCTGACTTATTACACGGCCGCGGCTCCTTCTGTTTGTCTCTCATCACGGGGACGTATGTGCTGTTACTAGCTATAGTCTAAGACTGTTATTCTGTAACCACGGCCGTGTCCTAATATATCAAAGGTAAAAAAAAAGAAAAGAAAAAAACAATCCAGCGTTTGGAGAGATGATACTCGCGGTTTTCATATCATGTACGAGGGATTATTAATAAACATCAGCTCCATCAAACATGATCATTAATATTGTAAGATGCTTTGTAAAATTCACATTTACAGAATAATAAAGTCAATTAAAATTAAACCAGTGTTTGGTGTTTTCTGGTCTGCAAGTCTCTCAGTCACCTATAGGACCTCATTAGGACACCATGGGGCCCTAGGCGGGATCCTGGTTTGGGGCCCTAGGCATGAGCCTGGTTTGAGGCCCTAGGCATGATCCTGGTTTGGGGCCCTAGGCAGGAGCCTCGTTTGGGGCCCTAGGCAGGAGCCTGGTTTGGGGCCCTAGGCAGGAGCCTGGTTTAGGGCCCTAGGCAGGAGCCTGGTTTGGGGCCCTAGCCAGTAGCCTGGTTTGGGGCCCTAGGCAGTAGCCTGGTTTGGGGCCCTAGGCAGGATCCTGCCTAGGCAGGTTCCTGGTTTGGGGCCCTAGGCAGGATCCTGGTTTGGGGCCCTAGGCAGGATTCTGCCTAGGCAGGTTCCTGGTTTGGGGTCCTAGGCAGGATCCTGGGTTGGGGCCCTAGGCAGGATCCTGGTTTGGGGCCCTAGGCAGGATCCTGGGTTGGGGCCCTAGGCAGGATCCTGGTTTGGGGCCCTAGGCAGGAGCCTGGTTTGGGGCCTATTCTTCTTTGCAAAAAAACAAAGCACAGAAATGGGGTCAGGTCCTGGGCTCTGGGCTGGAGACTCGGTCATATAATGGATATTACGGTCTAACTACAGGTATTGTGTGGTATCAGGTCAGCCCACAAAATGGCCGCCGCCAGGGTGTAACACACGCGTGTAACACGGAAACTTAGAAACATCCTAATATTAAACCTTTTCCGTGGATGCTGTTCCTGCAGTATGTATGTAAGTGTATGTATGTATATATACATATAGGACAACTGTGTATCAATCAATGTCTCAGTTCTTTAAGCTCTATCTTCAGGTCAGGTAGTCTATCTGACAGTACTGAAACGTTGATTGATACACAGTTGTCCTGTCTGTGTTATTCATGGAGAGTGTCGCACCTATGGACTACTATGCTTTTATTATGTGAAGGCACCTCTGCAAGAAACAGGTTATTTGGCGTGCCGGACCCTTTGCTTTTATATTATTATTACCAGTTATTTATATAGCACACACACATATTCCGCAGCGATATATATATATATATATAATTGTTATCATTTAACTCCTACATAAACATATTTAAGTGGAACCAAATCACCTCCACCTCTTACTTACATTTTACAATCATTATTTTTACTTTAGTTCCACTAAAAATACTTGATGTACTAAGCTCTGGAAAGTGATAAATTGGAGAGAGATAAACTACCAGCCACTCAGCTCCTAACTGTCATGTATTATTGCCGCCTGTAGAGTGCGCTGTGCTACAAGTCACATGATCCGCCTGCCAAGCCCCGATCCAGCCCCAGTGTGTCTACGTCTCTTTCTGCCAGTTACAAATGGCTGTCAGGGTTTGGGTACACCGTACCTGGTCTATCATACAAGCCTAATGACCCCCGAATCTCAGGTCTGTTTCTTACGCAGTTGGCTGGGCCCTGATAATACCCCCAGAGGGGAGGTATAAGAAGCAGACAAGTATAAGGTGTATAGATTAGGGGCAGGCATGATGTATCAGTGAGATGGATCCGAAAACCTCAGGGCTGACAGCGATCACCTCCTACCTCTTCCCCTGCGACTTCATAGTTACTGCGCATGAAAGACCTTTTCTTTAACTGCACATGCGCTATTTATCTTTAATGCCTGAAACGCGCATGCGATAAAATAATACTGATCCAGGAACTGATATTATATTATTACCATGATTGATCTTTGTGTTGAATACAAACATGCCGATTCCGTATTGAGGTCGCTGATTGGCCATCCCTATTATAGATTGCCTTCCAAGCCATTTTATTTTCCTGAGAACAATTTTGTGGCCTGTAACAATATGCGTCAGTGATGTCACTGTATGCATCAGTGACATCACTGAGGCATACAGTGTCTGGTGCCTCAGCGATGATGTTATTGCTTCCATGTGATGTGATAGGCAGCCCATATACTAGCTGCCTCCCCTTTGTATAGGGGACCAGGTCATTTTAGTGGGGCAGATACATAACAAATATGAATGCTGGGATTGTTTCTCAGGGAACCCTGTAGCCACACAAGTGCAATACACCTCCCTATAACTGTCCCGGCATTTGTGCAGGAATACCGGAGCTACGGGAATATTCACATGCACAGAACCGTTACCAGGGCGTTCATACATTAGCCCCTGCGATCTACGCAGCTCTGCGTGTCAGGAAAGCTGCCAAATCTGCGACAAGTCAGACCTTCCGCAAGGGCAAGATGGCCGCTCGATGTGCGTCGATGTTACTGATATTTACGCAGGTAAGCGATGTCGTACGCATGTGAGAAGGGAGATGTGGGCATCCCTATGCTCAGGTTTTCTTTGGAATCGCTAGCATATTTTCGCAGCTGCGTTCCGTGCGGAATTGCAGCTGCGATCGCATTAGCGCCCCTCTGAATCAGGCCCAAACTCCACAACTGTCTTCTCACCAGTGCAATCTAGAGGCAATGAGGAGCTGTGTAGAGGGGTAGTGAGAGGTCACATAAGAGATGACATCTATAGAACAGCTCAGTGACCACCTTCCACATCTGCATCCTCACCTGACCCCATTCCTGGCCATAGTGTCTCCTATAAGCTGTATAGAGCGGTAGCGAGAGGTCACATAAGAGATGTCATCTATAGAACAACTCAGTGACCACCTTCCACATCTGCATCCTCACCTGACCCCATTCCTGGCCATAGTGTCTCCTATAAGCTGTATAGAGGGGTAGCCAGAGGTCGCTAAGCAGATGTCATCTATAGAACAGCTCAGTGACCACCTTCCACATCTGTTTCCTCACCTGACCCTTATCCTGGCCATAATGTCTCCTATAAGCTGTATAGAGGGGTAGCGAGAGGTCGCTAAGCAGATGTCATCTATAGAACAGCTCAGTGACCACCGTCCACATCTGTATCCTCACCTGACCCTTCTCCTAGCCATAGTGTCTCCTATAAGCTGTATAGAGGGGTAGCGAGAGGTCGCTCAGCAGATGTCATGTATAGAACAGCTCAGTGACCACCGTCCACATCTGCATCCTCACCTGACCCTTCTCCTGGCCATAGTGTCTCCTATAAGCTGTATAGAGGGGTAGCAAGAGGTCGCTCAGCAGATGTCATGTATAGAACAGCTCAGTGACCACCGTCCACATCTGCATCCTCACCTGACCCTTCTCCTGGCCATAGTGTCTCCTATAAGCTGTATAGAGGGGTAGCGAGAGGTCGCTCAGCAGATGTCATCTATAGAACAGCTCAGTGACCACCTTCCACATCTGCATCCTCACCTGACCCTTCTCCTGGCCATAGTGTCTCCTATAAGCTGTATAGAGGGGTAGCCTGAGGTCACATAAGAGATGACATCTATAGAACAGCTCAGTGACCACCGTCCACATCTGCATCCTCACCTGACCCCATTCCTGGCCATAGTGTCTCCTATAAGCTGTATAGAGCGGTAGCGAGAGGTCACATAAGAGATGTCATCTATAGAACAACTCAGTGTCCACCTTCCACATCTGCATCCTCACCTGACCCCATTCCTGGCCATAGTGTCTCCTATAAGCTGTATAGAGGGGTAGCAAGAGGTCACATAAGAGATGTCATCTATAGAACAGCTCAGTGACCACCTTCCACATCTGCATCCTCACCTGACCCCATTCCTGGCCATAGTGTCTCCTATAAGCTGTATAGAGGGGTAGCAAGAGGTCACATAAGAGATGTCATCTATAGAACAGCTCAGTGACCACCTTCCACATCTGCATCCTCACCTGACCCCATTCCTGGCCATTATGGCTCCTATAAGCTGTATAGAGGGGTAGCGAGAGGTCGCTCAGGAGTCATTTCCATAAGAGATGTCATCTATAGAACAGCTCAGTAACCACCGTCCACATCGGCATTCTCACCTGACCCTATTCCTGGCCAAAGTGTCTCCTATAAGCTGTATAGAGGGGTAGCGAGAGGTCACATAAGAGAAGTCATCTATAAAACAGCTCAGTGACCACCGTCCACATCTGCATCCTGACCTGATCCTATTCCTGGCCATAGTGTCTCCTATAAGCTGTATAGAGGGGTAGCAAGAGGTCACATAAGAGATGTCATCTATAAAACAGCTCAGTGACCACCTTCCACATCTGCATCCTCACCTGACCCTATTCCTGGCCATAGTGTCTCCTATAAGCTGTATAGAGGGGTAGCGAGAGGTCACATAAGAGATGTCATTAATAAAACAGCTCAGTGACCACAGTCCACATCTGCATCCTCACCTGACCCCATTCCTGGCCATAGTGTCTCCTATAAGCTGTATAGAGGGGTAGCGAGAGGTCACATAAGAGATGTCATCTATAGAACAGCTCAGTGACCACCTTTCACATCTGCATCCTCACCTGACCCTATTCCTGGCCATAGTGTCTCCTACAAGCTGTATAGAGGGGTAGCGAGAGGTCACATAAGAGATGTCATCTATAGAACAGCTCAGTGACCACCTTCCACATCTGCATCCTCACCTGACCCCATTCCTGGCCATAATGTCTCCTATAAGCTGTATAGAGGGGTAGCGAGAGGTCGCTCAGGAGTCATTTCCATAAGAGATGTCATCTATAGAACAGCTCAGTGACCACCGTCCACATCTGCATCCTCACCTGACCCTATTCCTGGTCATAGTGTCTCCTATAAGCTGTATAGAGGGGTAGCGAGAGGTCACATAAGAGATGTCATCTATAGAACAGCTCAGTGACCACCTTCCACATCTGCATCCTCACCTGACCCTATTCACTCTCCTGAACAGGATGTAGTTAGCATGTCGGCAGATGGGATGCCGGCTATTGAAATCCTGTCGTCGGAAGACTGACCTGGGAATAAAGATAGTCGAAATCCTGACAGCCGCCAACCCAATCGAAGGTACACTGGGGCGTCTTAGCTGTTGGGGGGGTGGGTTAGGTTTAGGCACCACAGGGGGGTAATGCTTAGACACCACTAGGGGAAGAGTTAAGGTTAGGCACTAAGGCCCTGATTCAGAGACGGACGCTCTGAAAGAGCGCTCGCTCTGAATCTGGGCGTTTTTATTTTTTTTGTGCGGCCTCCCGGCCACTTGCATAGCTGTGGGTGACCACCCACAGCTATTGTGAGTGGCCAGGATGATGGTCACGATGGTCAAAACCATTGCGACCATTGGGCTTGCGATGAGACCCTTGTGGTAGGGTCTTGTGGCCACAAGCCCCAGAGAGCTTCTGTCTCTAATAGAGCCGGAAGCTCTCACTGACATCACTGGTGATGTCAGTGGGGCCGCCCACAACCGGCAAGCGTTCGCTTGGAAATGCCTCGTTTGTGAAGCTACCCCCCTGGCCATGCCTACAAAATGGGGCGAGCTGTCAATCAACATCGACAACCGCCCCTTTTGTAGTGAGCCACGGAGCGAGAGATTTTCTCGCTCGGGGGCTTGCGCACGTGCAGTGCGGCCACTGCGCATGCGCAGAGCACACCATCATGAGCCCTCAAGCGCTTGCGAGCAGGTCTGAATCGTGCCCTAAGGGCGGACAGTTAGGTTTAGGCGTGCCAGCTCTATGTTGTGCATAAATTATCCACAGCGATGGCCTACACAGCTTGAGGCCTGATAGCGTGCGTGGAAGTTAGCAATTTCTGACTGAGGTCAGAGCTTGTGTAAGTGTGCGTGAGGCTGCGATTGTACTTGATTGTACCGATGGTTTCGCTATTCTGCTCAGCCTTACGGATGTGTGTAAGGTAACGTTGGGCGTCCTTATGTTGTGCTGAGTTGTCATTACGATCGCAAGGGAGTAGCATTCTATCGCAGTTGAACTGCGTGCGTACACAATATTGCGATCCACAGTGAATCTGGCCCTTGAACCCTAGTAGCACTATGAACGTTACTCAGCATTTCAGGAAATAAATATCTCATCAAATGTAGGTTAGAAAAGAAAGAAAAGTTAATGTATAACTGAAAATCACACACACGCCGGATTTCGCACAGTGATAAAGCCCACGGCGTGGTAATACCTCACGTAACAGGACATTCTTCACATACACAAGGTGTTTATGGGCCTCTTGTTTGCACAGGTGACTGGCCACGATTGTATGACACAGCAGAACTGTCACCGGAATCTGCACTGAGGGGAAAACAGGACCTGCATTGTCTGGGCAGAGGATTCTGGGTGGCGGTAAGCTGATTGCACAGTGGGCGCTTTCCTGCATGTATAGGACATTGCGATATGCAGTCAGCAAAGTAATATTTCTGTGTCCTCGGTTCCTTGTCTGCACATCAGTTACCAGTTCAGGGAGACTCAACGTGAAACTAAATCTTAATTAACCTAATGGCAAAAATGTCCATTAGCAACACTTGATACTCACCTGGCAGAGTGTTGTGTTGCGTCTGGTTTGTGACATGAAAGTAATATAGATGTGTGGGATAAGCACATTGTGGGCGCCAAGTTGGCTCCACTTACAAAAGATCCATTTTGTTCTGTCAGCAGCCGCCTGCATTGCCATGAATCATTGTGACACACCGCGTGCATACACGATGTACAGTCCAATGGCCGTATACCAACACTCCCCATTATACGGTTACTGCCTGCCGCCATTTCCTGGCCAGTGACTTGTACCCGCTCTGTGTGATACCGTGAGGGCCGTATTCAGCGATGGCCTGAGAGGTGATTTGCTGCTCTTGTTTTCTCTCGTCTTTTGTGCGCCTTTTTATCAGACATAAACGTGACTTGCTGCCGTGTACGAATAGGGGGCCGGGCCGGTGGCTAGAATGGGCCTGTACACACGGCACAGGAAGGGCGCGGTTTTGGCGCGTAGTCTCGAATTTAGACTAAAATTACGTGTTTGCGTTTGCCTGGAGGGGCCTGACTTGCGGATGCCAAAACCATGGCGTAAGCTGCGCACTGATGGTAATGTCAGACACAGCCTGCATCTGATTGGATGAAAAAGTCTAAAACGCACACGCTCTGGTTTTACCCAAATAAAGTCTGCTGCATGCTCCGCTGTATGCTCCGCTGTACAGTATGCTCCGCTGTACAGTATGCTCCGCTGTATGTTCTGCTGTATGCTCTGCTGTACAGTATGCTCCGTTGCATGCTCCGCTGTACAGTATGCTCTGCTGCATGCTCTGCTGTACAGTATTCTCCGCTGCATGCTCCACTGTACAGTATGCTCCGCTGTACAGTATGCTCCGCTGCATGCTCTGCTGTACAGTATGCTCCGCTGTATGCTCTGCTGTACAGTATGCTCCGCTGTACAGTACGCTCCGCTGCATGCTCTGCTGTACAGTATGCTCTGCTGTACAGTATGCTCCGCTGCATGCTCTGCTGTACAGTATGCTCCGCTGCATGGTCCGCTGTAGCTGTACAATATGCTCTGCTGTACAGTATGCTCCGCTGTATGCTCCGCTGTACAGTATGCTCCGCTGTATGCTCTGCTGTATGCTCTGCTGTACAGTATGCTCCGCTGCATGCTCCGCTGTACAGTATGCTCTGCTGCATGCTCTGCTGTACAGTATTCTCCGCTGCATGCTCCGCTGTACAGTATGCTCCGCTGTACAGTATGCTCCGCTGCATGCTCTGCTGTACAGTATGCTCCGCTGTATGCTCTGTTGTACAGTATGCTCCGCTGCATGCTCTGCTGTACAGTATGCTCCGCTGTACAGTATGCTCCGCTGCATGCTCTGCTGTACAGTATGCTCCGCTGCATGCTCTGCTGTACAGTATGCTCCGCTGTACAGTACGCTCCGCTGCATGATCTGCTGTACAGTATGCTCTGCTGTACAGTATGCTCCGCTGCATGCTCTGCTGTACAGTATGCTCCGCTGCATGGTCCGCTGTATGCTCTGCTGTACAATATGCTCCGCTGTATGCTCTGCTGCATGCTCTGCTGTACAGTATGCTCTGCTGCATGCTCCGCTGTACAGTACGCTCCGCTGCATACTCTGCTGTACAATATGCTCTGCTGTACAGTATGCTCCGCTGCATGCTCTGCTGTACAGTATGCTCTGCTGCATGCTCCGCTGTATGCTCTGCTGTACAGTATGCTCCGCTGCATGCTCCGCTGTACAGTATACTCCGCTGTATGCTCTGCTGCATGCTCTGCTGTACAGTATGCTCCGCTGCATGCTCTGCTGTACGCTCCGCTGCATGCTCTGCAGTACAGTATGCTCTGCTGTATGCTCTGCTGTATGCTCCGCTGCATGCTCTGCAGTACAGTATGATCTGCAGTATGATCCGCTGTACAGTATGCTCTGCTGCATGCTCTGCTGTACAGTATGCTCCGCTGCATGCTCTGCTGTACAGTACGCTCCGCTGCATGCTCTGCTGTACAGTATGCTCTGCTGTACAGTATGCTCCGCTGCATGCTCTGCTGTACAGTATGCTCTGCTGCATGGTCCGCTGTATGCTCTGCTGTACAATATGCTCCGCTGTATGCTCTGTTGTACAGTATGCTCCGCTGCATGCTCTGCTGTACAGTATGCTCCGCTGTACAGTATGCTCCACTGCATGCTCTGCTGTACAGTATGCTCCGCTGCATGCTCTGCTGTACAGTATGCTCCGCTGTACAGTACGCTCCGCTGCATGCTCTGCTGTACAGTATGCTCTGCTGTACAGTATGCTCCGCTGCATGCTCTGCTGTACAGTATGCTCCGCTGTATGCTCTGCTGCATGCTCTGCTGTACAGTATGCTCTGCTGCATGCTCCGCTGTACAGTACGCTCCGCTGCATGCTCTGCTGTACAATATGCTCTGCTGTACAGTATGCTCCGCTGCATGCTCTGCTGTACAGTATGCTCTGCTGCATGCTCCGCTGTATGCTCTGCTGTACAGTATGCTCCGCTGCATGCTCCGCTGTACAGTATACTCCGCTGTATGCTCTGCTGCATGCTCTGCTGTACAGTATGCTCCGCTGCATGCTCTGCTGTACGCTCCGCTGCATGCTCTGCAGTACAGTATGCTCTGCTGTATGCTCTGCTGTATGCTCCGCTGCATGCTCTGCAGTACAGTATGATCTGCAGTATGATCCGCTGTACAGTATGCTCTGCACAATGCTCTGCTGTACAGTATGCTCCGCTGTATGCTCTGCAGTATGCTCCACTGTATGCTCCACTGTACAGTATGCTCCGCTGTATGCTCTGCTATACAGTATGCTCCGCTGCATGCTCTGCTGTACAGTATGCTCTGTTGTACGCTCCGCTGCATGCTCTGCAGTACAGTATGCTCTGCTGTATGATCTGCAGTATGCTCCGCTGTACAGTATGCTCTGCTGCATGCTCTGCTGTACAGTATGCTCCGCTGTATGCTCTGCAGTATGCTCCTCCATGATGGTGGAGGTCCTGCTGCACACTAGCCACACAATGGTGGAGGTCCTGCTGCACACTAGCCACACAATGGTGGAGATCCTGCTATACACTAGCCACACAATGGTGGAGATCCTGCTGCACACTAGCCATGATGGTGGAGGTCCTGCTGCACACTAGCCACACAATGGTGGAGGTCCTGCTGCACACTAGCCACACAATGGTGGAGGTCCTGCTGCACACTAGCCACACAATGGTGGAGATCCTGCTGCACACTAGCCATACAATGGTGGAGGACCTGCTGCACACTAGTCATGATGGTGGAGGTCCTGCTGCACACTAGCCATACAGTGGTGGAGGTCCTGCTGCACACTAGCCACACAATGGTGGAGGTCCTGCTGCACACTAGCCACACAATGGTGGAGATCCTGCTGCACACTAGCCATGATGGTGGAGGTCCTGCTGCACACTAGCCACACAATGGTGGAGGTCCTGCTGCACACTAGCCACACAATGGTGGAGGTCCTGCTGCACACTAGCCACACAATGGTGGAGGTCCTGCTGCACACTAGCCACACAATGGTGGAGGTCCTGCTGCACACTAGCCATGATGGTGGAGGTCCTGCTGCACACTAGCCATGATGGTGGAGGTCCTGCTACACACTAGCCACACAATGGTGGAGGTCCTGCTGCACACTAGCCATGATGGTGGAGGTCCTGCTGCACACTAGCCACCCCTAGTATAGAGGGAACAGGTGCTGCTGCAGGTACAGGTGTAGTAGCCAGGTGGTTGCTGAGCAGCTGGCACAGGGGCAGATGTAGGTGTAGTAGCCAGGTGGTTGCTGAGCGGCTGGCACGGGCAGATGCAGGTGTAGTAACCAGGTGGTTGCTGAGAGGGTGGCACAGGAGGAGATGTAGGTGTAGTAGCCAGGTGGTTGCTGAGAGGGTGGCACAGGGGGAGATGTAGGTGTAGTAGCCAGGTGGTTGCTGAGAGGGTGGCACAGGGGGAGATGTAGGTGTAGTAGCCAGGTGGTTGCTGAGAGGCTGGCACAGGGGGAGATGTAGGTGTAGTAGCCAGGTGGTTGCTGAGAGGGTGGCACAGGGGGAGATGCAGGTGTAGTAGCCAGGTGGTTGCTGAGCAGCTGGCACAGGGGGAGATGTAGGTGTAGTAACCAGGTGGTTGCTGAGCGGCTGGCACAGGGGGAGATGTAGGTGTAGTAACCAGGTGGTTGCTGAGAGCCTGGCACAGGGGCAGATGTAGGTGTAGTAACCAGGTGGTTGCTGAGAGGGTGGCACAGGGGGAGATGCAGGTGTAGTAACCAGGTGGTTGCTGAGAAGGTGGCACAGGGGGAGATGTAGGTGTAGTAGCCAGGTGGTTGCTGAGAGGGTGGCACAGGGGCAGATGCAGGTGTAGTAACCAGGTGGTTGCTGAGAGGGTGGCACAGGGGGGGATGTAGGTGTAGTAGCCAGGTGGTTGCTGAGAGGCTGGCACAGGGGGAGATGTAGGTGTAGTAGCCAGGTGGTTGCTGAGAGGCTGGCACAGGGGCAGATGTAGGTGTAGTAACCAGGTGGTGGCTGAGAGGGTGGCACAGGGGGAGATGCAGGTGTAGTAACCAGGTGGTGGCTGAGAGGCTGGCACAGGGGGAGATGCAGGTGTAGTAGCCAGGTGGTTGCTGAGAGGGTGGCACAGGGGGGGATGTAGGTGTAGTAGCCAGGTGGTTGCTGAGAGGGTGGCACAGGGGGAGATGCAGGTGTAGTAACCAGGTGGTTGCTGAGAGGCTGGCACAGGGGGAGATGTAGGCGTAGTAGCCAGGTGGTTGTTGAGAGGCTGGCACAGGGGGAGATGTAGGTGTAGTAGCCAGGTGGTTGCTGAGAGGGTGGCACAGGTGGAGATGCAGGTGTAGTAACCAGGTGGTTGCTGAGAGGGTGGCACAGGGGCAGATGCAGGTGTAGTAACGAGGTGGTTGCTGAGAGGGTGGCACAGGGGGAGATGTAGGCATAGTAGCCAGGTGGTTGCTGAGAGGCTGGCACAGGGGGAGATGTAGGTGTAGTAGCCAGGTGGTTGCTGAGAGGCTGGCACAGGGGGAGATGCAGGTGTAGTAACCAGGTGGTTGCTGAGAGGCTGGCACAGGGGGAGATGTAGGTGTAGTAACCAGGTGGTTGCTGAGAGGGTGGCACAGGGGGAGATGCAGTTGTAGTAACCAGGTGGTTGCTGAGAGAGTGGCACAGGGGGAGATGCAGGTGTAGTAGCCAGGTGTTTGCTGAGAGCCTGGCACAGGGGCAGATGTAGGTGTAGTAACCAGGTGGTTGCTGAGAGGGTGGCACAGGGGGAGATGCAGGTGTAGTAACCAGGTGGTTGCTGAGAGAGTGGCACAGGGGGAGATGCAGGTGTAGTAGCCAGGTGTTTGCTGAGAGGCTGGCACAGGGGCAGATGTAGGTGTAGTAACCAGGTGTTTGCTGAGAGGCTGGCACAGGGGGAGATGTAGGTTTAGAAGCCAGGTGGTTGCTGAGAGGGTGGCACAGGGGGAGATGTAGGTGTAGTAGCCAGGTGGTTGCTGAGAGGCTGGCACAGGGGGAGATGCAGGTGTAGTAACCAGGTGGTTGCTGAGAGGCTGGCACAGGGGAAGATGTAGGTGTAGTAGCCAGGTGGTTGCTGAGAGGCTGGCACAGGGGGAGATGCAGGTGTAGTAACCAGGTGGTTGCTGAGAGAGTGGCACAGGGGGAGATGCAGGTGTAGTAGCCAGGTGTTTGCTGAGAGGCTGGCACAGGGGCAGATGTAGGTGTAGTAACCAGGTGGTTGCTGAGAGGGTGGCACAGGGGGAGATGCAGGTGTAGTAACCAGGTGTTTGCTGAGAGGCTGGCACAGGGGGAGATGCAGGTGTAGTAACCAGGTGTTTGCTGAGAGGCTGGCACAGGGGCAGATGTAGGTGTAGTAACCAGGTGGTTGCTGAGAGGGTGGCACAGGGGGAGATGTAGGTGTAGTAACCAGGTGGTTGCTGAGAGGGTGGCACAGGGGGAGATGTAGGTGTAGTAGCCAGGTGGTTGCTGAGAGGCTGGCACAGGGGGAGATGCAGGTGTAGTAACCAGGTGGTTGCTGAGAGGCTGGCACAGGGGAAGATGTAGGTGTAGTAGCCAGGTGGTTGCTGAGAGGCTGGCACAGGGGGAGATGCAGGTGTAGTAACCAGGTGGTTGCTGAGAGAGTGGCACAGGGGGAGATGCAGGTGTAGTAGCCAGGTGTTTGCTGAGAGGCTGGCACAGGGGCAGATGTAGGTGTAGTAACCAGGTGGTTGCTGAGAGGGTGGCACAGGGGGAGATGCAGGTGTAGTAACCAGGTGTTTGCTGAGAGGCTGGCACAGGGGGAGATGCAGGTGTAGTAACCAGGTGTTTGCTGAGAGGCTGGCACAGGGGCAGATGTAGGTGTAGTAACCAGGTGGTTGCTGAGAGGGTGGCACAGGGGGAGATGTAGGTGTAGTAACCAGGTGGTTGCTGAGAGGGTGGCACAGGGGGAGATGTAGGTGTAGTAACCAGGTGTTTGCTGAGAGGCTGGCACAGAGGGAGCGTATACAGCTGGTATTACAGTACTTGTTTAATTTCCCCTTTTTTGTATATGTCACTGGGTCCTTTGTGCTGGGAAGTTTATATCTTTTGATGCATAGCTAATAAATCTGTGATACTAAAAGAAGACGCACAATATAGTCGTCCTGACCTGGAATGCCTATTGTTTGGAATACTTTTATATTGCTATTCTTTGTTAGTGGTAGGAGCCCCTTGTGCCCCCTATGTCACTGGTACATGTATCGCTTCAGCCCTCTCTTATTAGGCATAATTGTATTTTATTGTGACAGCAGCCTGAGAATCACCTGCACTTTATACCTAATTACATGTGACCCATGCTGTAAATATGGACACAGTATAATACATAAGTCCGCTGCCTGTATTCCTGTGCTTGGCGGGGTGAGTGGGAGCATTAATAAATCAGGGGGGGGGCCTCATTTCCACAATTTTTTTTTAATCTGTCGCTTTCTCTGACTTTCCATAAAATGCGTTGGCCGCCTTCCTACACATTACCGAGCCCATTCCGGGCCTCATTTACTCTCCGCACAATAAAAGCAAGGACTGAATACAAAATGCCAACGCATACAGCAAGAGCAAATATTCCCGTCTGATTTATACTAAATGACTTGTTATAATAATCAGACTTTCCCTTCGCAGTGGCGCCTTTCTTGCAGACTCAGTATTTTCTTGCAAAGTGCGCTAAAGCTTTTCACTATTTCAACATGATTACTTATAAACAGCATTTCCAAAATTAGTGCTTTGTTGTGTGTGGGGGTATTATGATGTGTAGAGTGTAGTCACAAGATAAATGGCTTATTTAAGGAGGCAGAGATATTGCTCTATAATGCAGCGGGTGAAAACAACCTCTCTTAATAGCTGTATTATGTTTCATTATAATGTAGAGCTATTAGAAGTATTGTACATTTATTTTGCTGCATAGATTTGTTAGGGGAGCCGCTGCGAGCGTTCTGCTTCTACAAGAGGCCTGCCGGATTTTTACAGTACGTATTTTTTCGATCAGGAAAACGGATGGCGCGCAGACCCGATGGGTTTTTAAGCAACAGAGGTAAATCATGAAACGTTAGCAGCTTTCAGAGCGCACGGCCTGTCAACATCAATTCTGGGCTCACTGGCATCTGCATTCCGCAGCCTTTTGTTTGCTTTCTTGCACATAGAAGTAATTGAATCAGCAGAAAACTCCAAATGTCCTCGGTGTTCCTTCTCAGGGGCTGTCTGAGGCGAGCGATTATCTCATGCAGACCTGCAAAGCACTGAGGCTTGTTAGCCTAACACTTTAACCATTGTGCGGCTGACCTGCTTCCTATGGCGGCAGCGTCCAGCGCTTTGCCATACATTATTCTTACCAGTAGATGCCTTTGTTTCACTTAGGGGCGATATTAAAATTAAATAAAAGGAAGGAAAATTGTACTTTACAAAGTATTGTCTGTATTGTAAAATAAATTGGCACTTTATCCCTTCAGCTGGCCTGAGTTTCACAGTCAATCCTGCCATGGGTCATTGTAGATGAGGGAAAGGAACCCTGGGATGTACAGATATATAGGAAACTGCATAATACCCAAATGAGTATTCTGAAATAGCGACATTATTTATACTAAAGCTATGAAGCCGGCATTATTTCCAGCAGCGGTGACCAGGGTGGGGCTTCTCTATCTCGCATTACTCTGAAGCAGCAGTGACCGGGATGGGGCTTCTCTATCTCACATTATTCTGAAGCAGCAGTGACCAGGGTGGGGCTTCTCTATCTCGCATTACTCTGAAGCAGCAGAGACCGGGGTGGGGCTTCTCTATCTCGCATTACTCTGAAGCAGCAGTGACCTGGATGGGGCTTCTCTATCTCGCATTATTCTGAAGCAGCAGTGACCGGGGTGGGGCTTCTCTATCTCGCATTACTCTGAAGCAGCAGTGACCGGGGTGGGGCTTCTCTATCTCACATTACCCTGAAGCAGCAGAGACCGGGGTGGGGCTTCTGTATCTCGCATTACTCTGAAGCAGCAGTGACCGGGATGGGGCTTCTCTATCTCGCATTACTCTGAAGCAGCAGTGACCAGGGTGGGGCTTCTCTATCTCGCATTACTCTGAAGCAGCAGTGACCGGGATGGGGCTTCTCTATCTCACTTTACTCTGAAGCAGCAGTGACCGGGATGGGTCTTCTCTATCTCGCATTACTCTGAAGCAGCAGTGACCGGGGTGGGGCTTCTCTATCTCGCATTACTCTGAAGCAGCAGTGACCGGGGTGGGGCTTCTCTATCTCGCATTACTCTGAAGCAGCAGTGACCGGGGTGGGGCTTCTCTATCTCGCATTACTCTGAAGCAGCAGTGACCGGGGTGGGGCTTCTCTATCTCGCATTACTCTGAAGCAGCAGTGAAATTGCAGCATACTGACAGAGGGACTCTCACACCTGCTACTTTATTATTTCATCTTATTTATTCTGTCTCAGATCCTAATCAGCCACTAAGGCCCCGATACTGAGTCAGTTGCATAGTGCGCGGCTGCCAGATTTACTGCCGTATGCCAATGGGAGTACCCGTCCGTCTTCCTGCTCATGCATCAGTACTTACACCCACACCATGCTGGGCGCAAAGGATCCGTCTGACAAAGGCGTCACTTCCCGCTGCGCAGGCCGCAAATGAGTGTGGAGGTCTGGGTACACGCCCACGACGTTCCCAGTTTCTCTGTGCGCCTGCATGGTAACTGCCCAGAAACCCCCTTTCACAGACAGAGTGAACTCTTTGGTCCTTACAGGCAAACAGGGTATATGGCAAAAACTAAAACCTCTCAGCTACAACACAACGTCCCCCCTACGGAAGCCCGGTGAGGGGTCACTTGAGGACACTCTGATAGGAGTGATTGGGACCAATCTGATTGGTCAGCGCGTGGGACCTCCCCATAGGGAATAAGCGCTTACATCATTATTTTCCCAATTGATAACCGTGTCAGCCGATGCTGGATACATACAAGAAATGAGACTCACAGATAATGCAAACAGCAGAACTACAAGTATCTTACAATCCCCGCCAATGATATATAAGCACTGGAAAGATCTCATTGGCTGCTTGTGCGACTGTCCCTAATAATACCCCTTATATGCGGATAGCCGCTGGCAAAGCGTCACGATTGTTCTTTTGTGGCTGAGGGAAAAATATAGAACCAAGGCTAAATAATGCAGAAAGGAGATAGATAGATATATATATATAATGGGTATACATTATAATCCCAGGGAAATATTCCCGCCGTCACCTACAGACGTTATCCTCCCCGGATGACAGGATCGGATGATACGGTTGCGCCAGGCTGATGTCTGAGAATCATCTCCCCAGAGGTTTCTGTCATTGACTAAAATCTTAAATCGGGAGTTGGGAACGTGACATTTCCAAGATATTTGTGTGAGAACAAAGACGTCTCTAATCCCAATAACTAACGTAGATCTCAGCTGAGCCTCTAATTACAGCTGAGGAGAGATTTACAGTGGAGAAAGGACGTAGATGAGGCTGAGAAACGCTCTGTGCTCAAACGCTGCGGATTTACTGTCTGCTGATCCCAGGTGTCAATCACAGGCCACACCCACTACTCGCGGTTATAATGGCGCTGATAAATTATATATGGGTTAATACTCCAGTTACTCGCTCTTATCCCAGAATTGTTGCTTCCTATGAATCCAGACTGTCTGCAGACACTAAACCATAATGGCAAAATTCATTTAAAATTCTAATTAATTGTGAGGCCAGAGTTAAAGATTGTTTTATATTCAGTCGTATATTGCAAAAGACGGCAAATTACTTTTCTGCATTTTATTCATATTTAATATAACAAATAATGTTCATTATTCAAAGTTAATATTGTAAACACCTATTCAAAATGTAAAGTAATAATGAAACCATTTGAATGAGCCCCCCCTGGCGTATTTTATGGGGGGTTCTCGGCCTTCACTTTCCCGCAACAGTACTTTGCTTTTCTAGGTGCTCAGTGGTGCCGGAACCGCATCCTATACAGGTACATGGGAACATTTTGGAACTTCCAGTTGCACTTTACAGGGATAGTGCATGGTGAATATCTCAGCGTATAGCTCAGCGCATATCTCAGCGTATATATATCTCAGCACATATATCAGCATATAGATCAGTGCATATCTCAGCGTATAGCTCAGTGCATATCTCAGCGTATATAGCTCAGCGCATATCTCAGCGTATATATATCTCAGCGCACATCTCAGCGTATATAGCTCAGTGCATATCTCAGCGTATATAGCTCAGTGCATATCTCAGCGTATATAGCTCAGCGCATATCAGCGTATATATATCTCAGCGCATATATCTCATCGTATATAGCTCAGTGCATATCTCAGCGTATATAGCTCAGCGTATATAGCTCAGTGCATATCTCAGCGTATATAGCTCAGTGCATATCTCAGCGTATATATATCTCAGCGTATAGCTCAGTGCATATCTCAGCGTATAGCTCAGTGCATATCTCAGCGTATATATCTCAGCGCACATCTCAGCGTATAGCTCAGTGCATATCTCAGCGTATATATCTCAGCGCATATCTCAGCGCATATCTCAGCACATATATCAGCGTATAGCTCAGTGCATATCTCAGTGCATATTTCAGCGTATATAGCTCAGTGCATATCTCAGCGTATATAGCTCAGTGCATATCTCAGCGTATAGCTCAGTGCATATCTCAGCGTATAGCTCAGTGCACATCTCAGCGTATATAGCTCAGTGCATATCTCAGCATATATAGCTCAGTGCATATCTCAGCGTATATAGCTCAGCGCATATCTCAGAGTATATATATCTCAGCGTATAGCTCAGTACATATCTCAGCATATATATCTCAGCATATATCTCAGCGCATATCTCAGCATATAAATCAGCGCATAGCTCAGCGTATATCTCAGATATAGCTCAGCGCATATCTCAACACATATCTCAGCGTATATATCAGCGCATATCTCAGCACATATATCAACTTATAGCTCAGTGCATATCTCAGCGTATAGCTCAGTGCATATATCAGCGTATATAGCTCAGCGCATAGCTCAGCGTATATAGCTCAGCGCATAGCTCAGCATATAGCTCAGTGCATATCTCAGCGTATAGCTCAGTGCATATCTCAGTGTATATAGCTCAGTGCATATCTCAGTGTATATAGCTCAGTGCATATATCAGCGTATATAGCTCAGCGCATAGCTCAGCGTATAGCTCAGTGCATATCTCAGCGTATAGCTCAGCGTATATAGCTCAGTGCATATCTCAGTGTATATAGCTCAGTGCATATCTCAGCGTACAGCTCAGTGCATATCTCAGCGTATATAGCTCAGCGCATAGCTCAGCGTATAGCTCAGTGCATATCTCAGCGTATATAGCTCAGTGCATATCTCAGCGTATATAGCTCAGCGCATAGCTCAGTGCATATCTCAGCGTATACAGCTCAGCGCATAGCTCAGCATATAGCTCAGTGCATATCTCAGCGTATATAGTTCAGTGCATATCTCAGCGTATATAGCTCAGCTCATAGCTCAGTGCATATCTCAGTGTATATAGCTCAGTGCATATCTCAGAGTATATATATCTCAGCGTATAGCTCAGTACATATCTCAGCGTATATATCTCAGCATATATCTCAGCGCATATCTCAGCGTATAAATCAGCGCATAGCTCAGCGCATATCTCAACACATATCTCAGCGTATATCTCAGCGTATATATCAGCGCATATCTCAGCACATATATCAACGTATAGCTCAGTGCATATCTCAGCGTATATAGTTCAGAGCATATCTCAGCATATAGCTCAGTGCATATATCAGCATATATAGCTCAGCGCATAGCTCAGCATATAGCTCAGTGCATATCTCAGCGTATATAGCTCAGCGTATAGCTCAGCGCATATCTCAGCGTATATAGCTCAGCGCATAGCTCAGCGTATAGCTCAGTGCATATCTCAGCGTATATAGCTCAGTGCATATCTCAGCGTACATAGCTCAGTGCATATCTCAGCGTATAGCTCAGCGCATATATCAGCGTATACAGCTCAGCGCATAGCTCAGCGTATAGCTCAGTGCATATCTCAGCGTATATAGCTCAGCGCATAGCTCAGCGTATATAGCTCAGTGCATATCTCAGCGTATATAGTTCAGTGTATATCTCAGCGTATATAGCTCAGCGCATAGCTCAGTGCATATCTCAGCGTATATAGCTCAGCGCATATCTCAGAGTATATATATCTCAGCGTATAGCTCAGTACATATCTCAGCGTATATATCTCAGCATATATCTCAGCGCATATCTCAGCGTATAAATCAGCGCATAGCTCAGCGCATATCTCAACACATATCTCAGCGTATATCTCAGCACATATATCAACGTATAGCTCAGTGCATATCTCAGCGTATATAGTTCAGAGCATATCTCAGCATATAGCTCAGTGCATATATCAGCATATATAGCTCAGCGCATAGCTCAGCATATAGCTCAGTGCATATCTCAGCGTATATAGCTCAGCGTATAGCTCAGTGCATATCTCAGCGTATATAGCTCAGTGCATATCTCAGCGTACATAGCTCAGTGCATATCTCAGCGTATAGCTCAGTGCATATATCAGCGTATACAGCTCAGCGCATAGCTCAGCGTATAGCTCAGTGCATATCTCAGCGTATATAGCTCAGCGCATAGCTCAGCGTATATAGCTCAGTGCATATCTCAGCGTACATAGCTCAGTGCATATCTCAGCGTATAGCTCAGTGCATATATCAGCGTATATATCTCAGCGCATATCTCAGCGTATAGCTCAGTGCATATCTCAGCGTATATAGCTCAGCGCATAGCTCAGCGTATATAGCTCAGTGCATATCTCAGCGTATATAGCTCAGCGTATATCTCAGCATATAGCTCAGTGCATATCTCAGCGTATAGCTCAGTGCATATCTCAGCATATAGCTCAGTGCATATCTCAGCGTATATAGCTCAGCGCATAGCTCAGCGTATAGCTCAGTGCATATCTCAGCGTATATAGCTCAGTGCATATCTCAGCGTATATAGCTCAGCATATAGCTCAGTGCATATCTCAGCGTATAGCTCAGTGCATATCTCAGCGTACAGCTCAGTGCATATCTCAGCGTATATAGCTCAGTGCATATCTCAGCGTATAGCTCAGTGCATATCTCAGCGTATATAGCTCAGTGCATATCTCAGCGTATAGCTCAGTGCATATCTCAGCGTATATAGCTCAGCGCATATCTCAGAGTATATATATCTCAGCGTATAGCTCAGTACATATCTCAGCGTATATATCTCAGCATATATCTCAGCGCATATCTCAGCGTATAAATCAGCGCATAGCTCATCGCATATCTCAGCGTATATCTCAGCGTATATATCAGCGCATATCTCAGCAGATATATCAACGTATAGCTCAGTGCATATCTCAGCGTATATAGTTCAGAGCATATCTCAGCAGATATATCAACGTATAGCTCAGCGCATAGCTCAGCATATAGCTCAGTGCATATCTCAGCGTATATAGCTCAGCGTATAGCTCAGTGCATATCTCAGCGTATATAGCTCAGCGCATAGCTCAGCGTATAGCTCAGTGCATATCTCAGCGTATATAGCTCAGTGCATATCTCAGCGTATAGCTCAGTGCATATATCAGCGTATACAGCTCAGTGCATATCTCAGCGTATATAGCTCAGTGCATATCTCAGCGTATAGCTCAGTGCATATATCAGCGTATACAGCTCAGCGCATAGCTCAGCGTATAGCTCAGTGCATATCTCAGAGTATAGCTCAGCGCATATCTCAGCGTATATAGCTCAGCGCATATCTCAGCGTATATAGCTCAGTGCATATCTCAGCGTATATAGCTCAGTGCATATCTCAGCGTATATAGCTCAGTGCATAGTAATGAGTAATGAGGGTACATTCAGCCCTAGTGTAGCGGAAGAAATCTGACACGTTAACGTAATGTGGGAGTCGGTATCGCAATGAGCTGAGCAAGGTGACGCTATTACATTTCAGTGCGCAGGATGATGCATAAATGTCGCTGCAGATGGATATTCTGGGGGCAGTTCCGTGGGCCGGGCACTGGGCGTACATCCGCCTTTGTGCGTTCTCATTTCTTGTGTGTAATACAATACCCCTATTACATCACCTTACAATTGGCGCCCTTAGCCATTGACGCCATGGGCAACCGCCTAGTTTGGCTAATGGTAGTGCGGCCCATAGATAGAAGGTGAGGGAAGCTGTAATCATGGTCTTCTGATAATGCTGGCACAGACTTTGGGTAATTGCAATAGGACGTTCTCATAGCATCTATCTATAAGCTTTGCTGTAATACAGAGGTTCACAAATTTTTTGAAAACATGGCACCCTAGTGTATCAGCATTGTTATCACTGCACCCCTAGTGTATCAGCATTGTTATCACGGCACCCCTAGTGTATCAGCACTGTTATCACGGCACCCCTAGTGTATCAGCACTGTTATCACGGCACCCCTAGTGTATCAGCACTGTTATCACGGCGCCCCTAGTGTATCAGCACTGTTATCACGGCGCCCCTAGTGTATCAGCATTGTTATCACTGCACCCCTAGTGTATCAGCATTGTGCACCCCTAGTGTATCAGCACTGTTATCACGGCACCCCTAGAGTATCAGCACTGTTATCACGGCACCCCTAGTGTATCAGCACTGTTATCACGGCGCCCCTAGTGTATCAGCACTGTTATCACGGCACCCCTAGTGTATCAGCACTGTTATCACGGCGCCCCTAGTGTATAAGCATTGTTATCACTGCACCCCTAGTGTATCAGCACTGTTATCACGGCGCCCCTAGTGTATCAGCACTGTTATCACGGCGCCCCTAGTGTATCAGCATTGTTATCACTGCGCCCCTAGTGTATCAGCATTGTTATCACGGCACCCCTAGTGTATCAGCATTATTACGGCACCCCTAGTGTATCAGCACTGTTATCACGGCACCCCTAGTGTATCAGCACTGTTATCACGGCACACCTAGTGTATCAGCACTGTTATCACGGCACCCTTAGTGTATCAGCACTGTTATCACGGCACCCCTAGTGTATCAGCACTGTTATCACGGCACCCCTAGTGTATCAGCACTGTTATCACGGCACCCCTAGTGTATCAGCATTGTTATCACTGCACCCCTAGTGTATCAGCATTGTGCACCCCTAGTGTATCAGCACTGTTATCACGGCACCCCTAGTGTATCAGCACTGTTATCACGGCACCCCTAGTGTACCAGCACTGTTATCACGGCACCCCAAGTGTATCAGCACTGTTATCACAGCGCCCCTAGTGTATCAGCACTGTTATCACGGCGCCCCTAGTGTATCAGCATTGTTATCACTGCACCCCTAGTGTATCAGCATTGTGCACCCCTAGTGTATCAGCACTGTTATCACGGCACCCCTAGTGTATCAGCACTGTTATCACAGCACCCCTAGTGTATCAGCACTGTTATCACGGCACCCCTAGTGTATCACGGCACCCCTAGTGTATCAGCACTGTTATCACGGCACCCCTAGTGTATCAGCACCGTTATCACGGCACCCCTAGTGTATCAGCACTGTTATCACGGCACCCCTAGTGTATCACGGCACCCCTAGTGTATCAGCACCGTTATCACGGCACCCCTAGTGTATCAGCACCGTTATCACGGCACCCCTAGTGTATCAGCACTGTTATCACGGCACCCCTAGTGTATCAGCATTATTACGGCACCCCTAGTGTATCAGCACTGTTATCACGGCACCCCTAGTGTATCAGCACTGTTATCACGGCACCCCTAGTGTATCAGCACTGTTATCACGGCGCCCCTAGTGTATCAGCACTGTTATCACGGCGCCACTAGTGTATCAGCACTGTTATCACGGCGCCCTAGTGTATCAGCACTGTTATCACGGCGCCCCTAGTGTATCAGCACTGTTATCACGGCGCCCCTAGTGTATCAGCACTGTTATCACGGCACCCCTAGTGTATCAGCACTGTTATCACGGCACCCCTAGTGTATCAGCACTGTTATCACGGCACACCTAGTGTATCAGCACTGTTATCACGGCACCCTTAGTGTATCAGCACTGTTATCACGGCACCCCTAGTGTATCAGCACTGTTATCACGGCACCCCTAGTGTATCAGCACTGTTATCACGGCACCCCTAGTGTATCAGCATTGTTATCACTGCACCCCTAGTGTATCAGCATTGTGCACCCCTAGTGTATCAGCACTGTTATCACGGCACCCCTAGTGTATCAGCACTGTTATCACGGCACCCCTAGTGTACCAGCACTGTTATCACGGCACCCCAAGTGTATCAGCACTGTTATCACGGCGCCCCTAGTGTATCAGCACTGTTATCACGGCGCCCCTAGTGTATCAGCATTGTTATCACGGCACCCCTAGTGTATCAGCATTGTGCACCCCTAGTGTATCAGCACTGTTATCACGGCACCCCTAGTGTATCAGCACTGTTATCACAGCACCCCTAGTGTATCAGCACTGTTATCACGGCACCCCTAGTGTATCACGGCACCCCTAGTGTATCAGCACTGTTATCACGGCACCCCTAGTGTATCAGCACCGTTATCACGGCACCCCTAGTGTATCAGCACTGTTATCACGGCACCCCTAGTGTATCACGGCACCCCTAGTGTATCAGCACCGTTATCACGGCACCCCTAGTGTATCAGCACCGTTATCACGGCACCCCTAGTGCATCAGCACTGTTATCACGGCACCCCTAGTGTATCAGCATTATTACGGCACCCCTAGTGTATCAGCACTGTTATCACGGCACCCCTAGTGTATCAGCACTGTTATCACGGCACCCCTAGTGTATCAGCACTGTTATCACGGCGCCCCTAGTGTATCAGCACTGTTATCACGGCGCCCCTAGTGTATCAGCACTGTTATCACGGCGCCCTAGTGTATCAGCACTGTTATCACTGCGCCCCTAGTGTATCAGCACTGTTATCACGGCGCCCCTAGTGTATCAGCACTGTTATCACGGCGCCCCTAGTGTATCAGCACTGTTATCACGGCACCCCTAGTGTATCAGCACTGTTATCACGGCACCCCTAGTGTATCAGCACTGTTATCACCGCACCCCTAGTGTATCAGCACTGTTATCACCGCACCCCTAGTGTATCAGCACTGTTATCACCGCACCCCCAGTGTATCAGCACTGTTATCACGGCGCCCCCAGTGTATCAGCACTGTTATCACGGCGCCCCCAGTGTATCAGCACTGTTATCACGGCGCCCCCAGTGTATCAGCACTGTTATCACGGCGCCCCCAGTGTATCAGCACGGTTATCACGGCGCCCCCAGTGTATCAGCACGGTTATCACGGCGCCCCCAGTGTATCAGCACGGTTATCACGGCGCCCCCAGTGTATCAGCACGGTTATCACCGCGCCCCCAGTGTATCAGCACGGTTATCACCGCGCCCCCAGTGTATCAGCACTGTTATCACGGCGCCCCCAGTGTATCAGCACTGTTCTCACGGCGCCCCCAGTGTATCAGCACTGTTCTCACGGCGCCCCCAGTGTATCAGCACTGTTCTCACGGCGCCCCCAGTGTATCAGCACTGTTCTTGCCCCTAGTGTATCAGCGTTGTTATCACGGCACCCCTAGTGTATCAGCGTTGTTATCACTGCACCCCTAGTGTATCAGCGTTGTTATCACTGCACCCCTAGTGTATCAGCACTGTTATCACGGCGCCACGGCACCCCTAGTGTATCAGCACTGTTATCACGGCGCCCCTAGTGTATCAGCACTGTTATCACGGCGCCCCTAGTGTATCAGCACTGTTATCACGGCGCTCCTAGTGTATCAGCACTCTTATCACGGCGCCCCTAGTGTATCATCACTGTTATCACGGCGCCCCTAGTGTATCAGCACTGTTATCACGGCGCCCCTAGTGTATCAGCACTGTTATCACGGCGCCCCTAGTGTATCAGCACTGTTATCACGGCGCCCCTAGTGTATCAGCACTGTTATCACTGCGCCCCTAGTGTATCAGCACTGTTATCACGGCGCCCCTAGTGTATCAGCACTGTTATCACGGCGCCCCTAGTGTATAAGCATTGTTATCACGGCACCCCTAGTGTATCAGCAATGTTATCACTGCACTCCTAGTGTATCAGCTCGGTTATCACTGCACCCCTAGTGTATCAGCATTGTTATCACGGCACCCCTAGTGTATCAGCACTGCTATCACGGCGCCCCTAGTGTATCAGCATTGTTATCACGGCACCCCTAGTGTATCAGCACTGTTATCACTGCACCCCCAGTGTATCAGCACTGCTATCACGGCGCCCCTAGTGTATCAGCATTATTACGGCACCCCTAGTGTATCAGCACTGCTATCACGGCACCCCTAGTGTATCAGCACTGTTATCACGGCACCCCTAGTGTATCAGCACTGTTATCACTGCACCCCTAGTGTATCAGCACTGTTATCACGGCACCCCTAGTGTATCAGCACTGTTATCACGGCACCCCTAGTGTTTCAGCTCGGTTATCACGGCACCCCTAGTGTATCAGCACTGTTATCACGGCACCCCTAGTGTATCAGCACTGTTATCACGGCACCCCTAGTGTATCAGCACTGTTATCACGGCACCCCTAGTGTATCAGCACTGTTATCACGGCACCCCTAGTGTATCAGCACGGTTATCACGGCGCCCCTAGTGTATCAGCACGGTTATCACGGCGCCCCTAGTGTATCAGCACGGTTATCACGGCGCCCCTAGTGTATCAGCACTGTTATCACGGCGCCCCTAGTGTATCAGCACTGTTATCACTGCACCCCTAGTGTATCAGCACTGTTATCACGGCACCCCCAGTGTATCAGCACTGCTATCACGGCGCCCCTAGTGTATCAGCATTATTACGGCACCCCTAGTGTATCAGCACTGTTATCACAGCACCCCTAGTGTATCAGCACTGTTATCACGGCACCCCTAGTGTATCAGCACTGTTATCACGGCACCCCTAGTGTATCAGCATTATTACGGCACCCCTAGTGTATCAGCACTGTTATCACGGCACCCCTAGTGTATCAGCACTGTTATCACGGCACCCCTAGTGTATCAGCACTGCTATCACGGCGCCCCTAGTGTATCAGCATTGTTATCACGGCGCCCCTAGTGTATCAGCACTGTTATCACGGCACCCCTAGTGTATCAGCACTGCTATCACGGCGCCCCTAGTGTATCAGCATTGTTATCACGGCACCCCTAGTGTATCAGCACTGTTATCACTGCACCCCCAGTGTATCAGCACTGCTATCACGGCGCCCCTAGTGTATCAGCATTATTACGGCACCCCTAGTGTATCAGCACTGCTATCACGGCACCCCTAGTGTATCAGCAATGTTATCACGGCACCCCTAGTGTATCAGCACTGTTATCACGGCACCCCTAGTGTATCAGCACTGTTATCACGGCACCCCTAGTGTATCAGCACTGTTATCACGGCACCCCTAGTGTATCAGCTCGGTTATCACGGCACCCCTAGTGTATCAGCACTGTTATCACGGCACCCCTAGTGTATCAGCACTGTTATCACGGCGCCCCTAGTGTATCAGCACGGTTATCACGGCGCCCCTAGTGTATCAGCACTGTTATCACGGCACCCCTAGTGTATCAGCACTGTTATCACGGCGCCCCTAGTGTATCAGCACTGTTATCACTGCACCCCTAGTGTATCAGCACTGTTATCACTGCACCCCCAGTGTATCAGCACTGCTATCACGGCGCCCCTAGTGTATCAGCATTATTACGGCACCCCTAGTGTATCAGCACTGTTATCACGGCACCCCTAGTGTATCAGCACTGTTATCACGGCACCCCTAGTGTATCAGCATTGTTATCACGGCACCCCTAGTGTATCAGCATTGTTATCACGGCGCCCCTAGTGAAGTGCAGTATATTGTGATGACCTGTTATCGTTATCTTCAGTTATATGATGGGGACAGGTTTGCGCTTCTATTTGTCCACTTATTTACATTACAATAACCATAAATAATTTGATCTGGTGCTGGACCACCAACCTGAGGCACCCTTGCACGTGTCTCCAGGTACCCCAGGGTTTGGGAACCTCTGCTGTAAGGAAAAGACTCGGCCAACGTCAGGCCATAGACAACTATAGTGTATAGCACCACCTAGTGGCCAGAGCCAGTATACTGAGAATAAGGCACATTCATTACTCACCTCTGCTATAATCTGTGCACAAATGTACTCAGAGCCCTTCCATACATTACTGTCACACGCCTCATAATGCCGCCCTCGGTGTGTGATGTCAGCTGGCGCTATGCAGAGAGAGCACTGGGGCCGGGACTGATGGGAGTGATCTCTGTATAGCGCTGTGTGCCATATATATATATATATATATATATATTATATAAATAGGTAAATAAATGAGTCCCTCACGCCACTGCTGGTTCCGCCATGGATGCCGCCATTTTCTGAGCCTGGCAGATATTGGGGTGACAGACACCCAGGTGATAATGGAAAGGTATACGCTGACCGCTTTAGCTAATGGCGCCACACCCCAGGACATCCAAGCGGTGGCCATGAGGGGGTCCCACCATGGGTCTGTTACCGAGAAGCTTAACGCGCTGACACAACTCTCTGTTATCATTGGAATACGTCATTAAATTGCCGTGTTTTAGCGTCACTGGCCCTTTAATCGTGCGCAACTTTGCTGGCTGTATTTTCTCTTCTATGAACATCTGGTTGTGGTAAATGACAGACCGCGTTACCTGTCACTGCGCCAGAGCTGGGCAGGAGACGGGCACCAGCAATTTACACCCACAGGGAACAGATATTACATTTCCAAAAGAAAATAAATAATTCTACTGGTAAAAGCCTAAATTAGAACCTTCTCACTCTCCTAGTACAGAAATGAAAGTGAAGGATGACACAGATGTAGATCCCACTGCCCAGATATTATGCCAATTACTGCCGGCATTAAGTCGTGTTCAGCTGGGGAAATGCGCTTGTATCATTTTCTGCTAAGTGAATAGCGCCTATCGCTCCGGGACGCCTGTGATCCGCGCGGAATCACTTATGTAAGCTGTAAGTTATGGAGCAGGAGACGTTCTCACGCCGCTGCACTTCACATCGTTATACCCAGCGTGTAAAATGGAGAAAGTACGGGCACATCTATCAGCCCCACCACACCCTGACCGCGCCAATACGCCTCTGAGCCTTGCTCGGTGCCGGCAGTCTCTGTACAGATGGAACCTGTGTACAGGGGACCCCTCCTCTGTGCAGCGGACCCCTAGCCTCTCTCCATTTTACCGTGTACCAGCGTTTTAGGGCCCCCCTAGACCCAGAGGTTCGTGTGCACCACACACCCTGCACCCATTATAAATACACCTATGACACTGTCCCTGTTTTCCATAGAAATCAGGACTGTCCCCAGAAACTGGCACAGTTGGCAGCTATGCGTTGGCCGCTTGATAACTGATTTCTCTGCTGCTAGAGCTGATACAATGTCTCCTACACAGCCCGACCCTGACTTACCGAGGATCTGTCAGCGCAGGACAGGTGTAAAATAGGAATTATATATATATCTACAATCTATTACATCAACAACCTATAGCCTAACAGCACCTGTATTCCAGGCTGGGTCATTATAGAATACTTACCTAATCCTGACCACCGGGATCCCGTATCCCAGCCCATCTGTACTCACCCCATCTGTCCCCAACTCAACTGTACTCACCCCATCTGTCCCCACCCCATCTATACCCACCCCATCTGTCCCCACCCCATCTGTCCCCACCCCATCTGTACTCACCCCATCTGTACTCACCCCATCTGTACTCACCCCATCTGTCCCCACCCCATCTGTACCCACCCCATCTGTCCCCACCTCATATGTACTCACCCCATCTGTCCCCACCCCATCTGTACTCACACCATCTGTACCCACCCCATCTGTACTCACTTCATCTGTACCAACCCCATCTGTCCCCACCTCATCTGTACTCACCCCATCTGTCCCCACCCCATCTGCCCCCACCCATCTGTACTCACCCCATCTGTCCCCACCCCATCTGCCCCCACCCATCTGTACTAACCCCATCTGTCCCCACCCCATCTGTCCCCTCCCCATCTGTATACTCACCCCATCTGTACTCACTTCATCTGTCCCCACCCCATCTGTCCCCACCCCATCTGTCCCCACCTCATCTGTCCTCACCCCATCTGTCCCCACCCCATCTGTCCTCACCCCATCTGTCCCCACCCCATCTGTCCCCACCCCATCTGTGCTCACTTCATCTGTACCCACCCCATCTGTCCCCACCCCATCTGTATACTCACCCCATTTGTCCCCACCCCATTTGTCCCCACCCCATCTGTCCCCACCCCATCTGTACTCACCCCATCTGTACCCACCCCATCTGTACTCACTTCATCTGTCCCCACCCCATCTGTCCCCACCCCATCTGTACCCACCTCATCTGTACTCACACCACCTGTCCCCACCCCATCTGTACTCACTTCATCTGTACCAACCCCATCTGTACTCACCCCATCTGTACTCACCCCATCTGTCCCCACCCCATCTGTCCCCACCCCATCTGTATACTCACCCCATCTGTCCCCACCCAATCTGTCCCCAACCCATCTGTACCCACTCCATCTGTCCCCACTCCATCTGTCCCCACTCCATCTGTCCCCACCCCACCTGTCCCCACCCCATCTGTACTCACTTCATCTGTCTCCACCCCATCTGTCCCCACCCCAACTGTCCCCGCCCCATCTGTACTCACTTCATCTGTACCAACCCCATCTGTCCTCACCTCATCTGTAACCCCATCTGTCCCCACCCCATCTGCCCCCACCCATCTGTACTGACCCCATCTGTCCCCACCCCATCTGTCCCCACCCCATCTGTGCTCACTTCATCTGTACCCACCCCATCTGTCCCCACCCCATCTGTATACTCACCCCATTTGTCCCCACCCCATTTGTCCCCACCCCATCTGTCCCCACCCCATCTGTCCCCACCCCATCTGTACTCACCCCATCTGTACCCACCCCATCTGTTCTCACTTAATCTGTCCCCACCCCATCTGTCCCCACCCCATCTGTCCCCACCCCATCTGTACCCACCTCATCTGTACTCACACCACCTGTCCCCACCCCATCTGTACTCACTTCATCTGTACCAACCCCATCTGTACTCACCCCATCTGTACTCACCCCATCTGTCCCCACCCCATCTGTCCCCACCCCATCTGTATACTCACCCCATCTGTCCCCACCCAATCTGTCCCCACCCCATCTGTACCCAACCCATCTGTACCCACTCCATCTGTCCCCACCCCACCTGTCCCCACCCCATCTGTACTCACTTCATCTGTCTCCACCCCATCTGTCCCCACCCCAACTGTCCCCGCCCCATCTGTACTCTCTTCATCTGTACCAACCCCATCTGTCCTCACCTCATCTGTACTCACCCCATCTGCCCCTACCCATCTGTACTGACCCCATCTGTCCCCACCCCATCTGCCCCCACCCATCTGTCCCCACCCCATCTGTATACTCACCCCATCTGTACTCACTTCATCTGTACTCACTTCATCTGTACCAACCCCATCTGCGCCCACCCATCTGTACTCGCCCCATCTGTCCCCACCCCATCTGTCCCCACCCCATCTGTACTCACCCCATCTGTCCCCACCCCATCTATCCCCACCCCATCTGTACTCACCCCATCTGTCCCCACCCCATCTGCCCCCACCCATCTGTACTCATCCCATTTGTACTCACCCCATCTGTCCCCACCCCATCTGTCCCCACCCCATCTGTCGCCACCCCATCTGTCCTCACTTCATCTGTCCCCACCCCATCTGTCCCCACCCCATCTTTACTCACCCCATCTTTACTCACCCCATCTGTACCCACCCCATCTGTGCCCACCTCATCTGTCCTCACCCCATCTGTCCCCACCCCATCTGTATACTCACCCCATCTGTACCCACCCCATCTGTCCTCACCCCATCTGTATACTCACCACATCTGTACCCACCCCATCTGTATACTCACACCATCTGTCCCCACCCATCTGTACCCACCCCATCTGTACTCACCCCATCTGTACCCACCCCATCTGTTCTCACTTAATCTGTCCCCACCCCATCTGTCCCCACCCCATCTGTCCCCACCCCATCTGTACCCACCTCATCTGTACTCACACCACCTGTCCCCACCCCATCTGTACTCACTTCATCTGTACCAACCCCATCTGTACTCACCCCATCTGTACTCACCCCATCTGTCCCCACCCCATCTGTCCCCACCCCATCTGTATACTCACCCCATCTGTCCCCACCCAATCTGTCCCCACCCCATCTGTACCCAACCCATCTGTACCCACTCCATCTGTCCCCACCCCACCTGTCCCCACCCCATCTGTACTCACTTCATCTGTCTCCACCCCATCTGTCCCCACCCCAACTGTCCCTGCCCCATCTGTACTCACTTCATCTGTACCAACCCCATCTGTCCTCACCTCATCTGTACTCACCCCATCTGTCCCCACCCCATCTGCCCCTACCCATCTGTACTGACCCCATCTGTCCCCACCCCATCTGCCCCCACCCATCTGTCCCCACCCCATCTGTATACTCACCCCATCTGTACTCACTTCATTTGTACTCACTTCATCTGTACCAACCCCATCTGCGCCCACCCATCTGTACTCGCCCCATCTGTCCCCACCCCATCTGTCCCCACCCCATCTGTACTCACCCCATCTGTCCCCACCCCATCTATCCCCACCCCATCTGTACTCACCCCATCTGTCCCCACCCCATCTGCCCCCACCCATCTGTACTCACCCCATTTGTACTCACCCCATCTGTCCCCACCCCATCTGTCCCCACCCCATCTGTCGCCACCCCATCTGTCCTCACTTCATCTGTCCCCACCCCATCTGTCCCCACCCCATCTGTCCCCACCCCATCTTTACTCACCCAATCTTTACTCACCCCATCTGTACCCACCCCATCTGTGCCCACCTCATCTGTCCTCACCCCATCTGTCCCCACCCCATCTGTATACTCACCCCATCTGTACCCACCCCATCTGTCCTCACCCCATCTGTATACTCACCACATCTGTACCCACCCCATCTGTATACTCACACCATCTGTCCCCACCCATCTGTCCCCACCCCATCTGTACCCACCCCATCTGTATACTCACCCCATCTGTACCCACCCCATCTGTATACTCACCCCATCTGTCCCCACCCCATCTGTACCCACCCCATCTGTTCTCACTTAATCTGTCCCCACCCCATCTGTCCCCACCCCATCTGTCCCCACCCCATCTGTACCCACCTCATCTGTACTCACACCACCTGTCCCCACCCCATCTGTACTCACTTCATCTGTACCAACCCCATCTGTACTCACCCCATCTGTACTCACCCCATCTGTCCCCACCCCATCTGTCCCCACCCCATCTGTATACTCACCCCATCTGTCCCCACCCAATCTGTCCCCACCCCATCTGTACCCAACCCATCTGTACCCACTCCATCTGTCCCCACCCCACCTGTCCCCACCCCATCTGTACTCACTTCATCTGTCTCCACCCCATCTGTCCCCACCCCAACTGTCCCCGCCCCATCTGTACTCACTTCATCTGTACCAACCCCATCTGTCCTCACCTCATCTGTACTCACCCCATCTGTCCCCACCCCATCTGCCCCTACCCATCTGTACTGACCCCATCTGTCCCCACCCCATCTGCCCCCACCCATCTGTCCCCACCCCATCTGTATACTCACCCCATCTGTACTCACTTCATTTGTACTCACTTCATCTGTACCAACCCCATCTGCGCCCACCCATCTGTACTCGCCCCATCTGTCCCCACCCCATCTGTCCCCACCCCATCTGTACTCACCCCATCTGTCCCCACCCCATCTATCCCCACCCCATCTGTACTCACCCCATCTGTCCCCACCCCATCTGCCCCCACCCATCTGTACTCACCCCATCTGTCCCCACCCCATCTGTCCCCACCCCATCTGTCGCCACCCCATCTGTCCTCACTTCATCTGTCCCCACCCCATCTGTCCCCACCCCATCTGTCCCCACCCCATCTTTACTCACCCAATCTTTACTCACCCCATCTGTACCTACCCCATCTGTGCCCACCTCATCTGTCCTCACCCCATCTGTCCCCACCCCATCTGTATACTCACCCCATCTGTACCCACCCCATCTGTCCTCACCCCATCTGTATACTCACCACATCTGTACCCACCCCATCTGTATACTCACACCATCTGTCCCCACCCATCTGTCCCCACCCCATCTGTACCCACCCCATCTGTATACTCACCCCATCTGTACCCACCCCATCTGTATACTCACCCCATCTGTCCCCACCCCATATGTACCCGCCCCATCTGTCCCCACCCCATCTGTCCCAGCTAGTGAGAGACGTCTCCTCCTGCTGCTTTGTTACCATGGGTTGGGGTTGGGAATCCGGCTTCCTGCTGTGGTGACAGTATCAGCATCTGGGTCTGCACACAATACATACAGTAACAGCAGCAGATGGTTATAGTCAGGTGACCAGTCGAGAGTCAGCGACCTGATCAAACCTCCGATGTAGCACAAGGTGCACAGGTTAGGGATCAATGAATAGAAGTGATCTATTTTGATATAGGGCCGTATTCAATCAGTTTCATGTACGCGATAAAGTTTTGCATGCCAGACTTTTCACCTACATTGCGTATTTTAGCCACAGAAACTTATCATGCCCGTACCCACGATTCACCCTATTCAATTCCAAAAGACGCGAAAACGGCGACACGCAAAGTCAGAACAGGCGAAAAGTGGTGTCAGAATTGGGGAACTCAGCCTGAACCCCAAGAAAATATTCAGAAATATTGGGGATCAATGTAGTAGCCCCGATTAGCCCTTATAGAACTGATTGGGGTACTGAAGCTGGTACAATTGTCTCTAATTAGTGTCTTTGCACAAGTGGTGAAGAATGGCATTGTGAGGTTCTGGTTTTGTTGTGGACCGGCTTCCACTTAATCCCCCGGCTGTCCTCCTGCATGGGCCGGCCTAGGAGTGAGCACTCAATGCTGACAACTCAACCATCACTCCTGAGTGTAGTCCCTCCAGGGCCGGCTTCTGCTATATTCCCTGGCTGTCCTCCTGCATGGGCCGGCCTGGGAGTGAGCACTCAATGCTGACAACTCAACCATCACTCCTGAGTGTAGTCCCTCCAGGGCCGGCTTCTGCTATATTCCCTGGCTGTCTTCCTGCATGGGCCGGCCTGGGAGTGAGCACTCAATGCTGACAACTCAACCATCACTCCTGAGTGTAGTCCCTCCAGGGCCGGCTTCTGCTATATTCCCTGGCTGTCCTTCTGCATGGGCCGGCCTGGGAGTGAGCACTCAATGCTGACAACTCAACCATCATTCCTGAGTGTAGTCCCTCCAGGGCCGGCTTCTGCTATATTCCCTGGCTGTCCTTCTGCATGGGCCGGCCTGGGAGTGAGCACTCAATGCTGACAGCTCAACCTGACTTCTGAGTGTAGTCCCTCCAGGGCCGGCTTCTGCTATATTCCCTGGCTGTCCTTCTGCATGGGCCGGCCTGGGAGTGAGCACTCAATGCTGACAGCTCAACCTGACTTCTGAGTGTAGTCCCTCCAGGGCCGGCTTCCACTTAATCCCCCGGCTGTCCTCCTGCATGGGCCGGCCTAGGAGTGAGCACTCAATGCTGACAACTCAACCATCACTCCTGAGTGTAGTCCCTCCAGGGCCGGCTTCTGCTATATTCCCCGGCTGTCCTCCTGCATGGGCCGGCCTAGGAGTGAGCACTCAATGCTGACAACTCAACCATCACTCCTGAGTGTAGTCCCTCCAGGGCCGGCTTCTGCTATATTCCCTGGCTGTCCTTCTGCATGGGCCGGCCTGGGAGTGTGCACTCAATGCTGACAACTCAACCATCATTCCTGAGTGTAGTCCCTCCAGGGCCGGCTTCTGCTATATTCCCTGGCTGTCCTTCTGCATGGGCCGGCCTGGGAGTGAGCACTCAATGCTGACAGCTCAACCTGACTTCTGAGTGTAGTCCCTCCAGGGCCGGCTTCTGCTATATTCCCTGGCTGTCCTTCTGCATGGGCCGGCCTGGGAGTGAGCACTCAATGCTGACAGCTCAACCTGACTTCTGAGTGTAGTCCCTCCAGGGCCGGCTTCTACTATATCCCACGGCTGTCCTCCTGCATGGGCTGGCCTGGGAGAGAGCACGCAAAGCTGACAACTCAGCCATCACTTCTGAGTGTAGTCCCTCCAGGGCCGGCTTCCGCTATATCCCCCGGCTGCCCTCCTGCATGGGCCGGCCTGGGAGTGAGCATAGCGCACAAGGAGCATGGCAAGTTTAGTGCTTTCTCCGAGGCACAGAGGGTCATCATATGAAACAAATACAGTTTGGGGGCAAAATATCCTTAGCGAGACCTGGCCCCAAAATATTACATGTGCCCAGAGCCAAGTTAGCACCTGGGGCAAGAAATAATTTTGACGCTATTATTGCTAACAAGTGAACCTAATATACTACTTCCCTGCTACCCCCTTTGGATTTGTACCCTGGGTGGCTGCCCCTCTCGCACAGTTCTAGTTACAGCCCGTCCCCTGCTCCGCTCGCTACGGCAGTTGGATGACTGTGGGCGGACAGCGCTCTGCCTGTTTGAGTAAAGAGCGGGATGGCAGGAGCAGGAAGAGTGCAGCAATGTATCACTGTCCAGTTTCGGGGAGAGTTATAGTTATATATTATAATAAACAAGAAATAAAAGTGACAAAATTGGTAGAGAAATGTAGAGTTGTTCCATAAAATATATTTTTTACATGTGTTTCCCGATGTCTCCACTTCTATAGACTTGCCCCAAGCTGTGGCCCATACATCCCACCTACATGTTCTGTAACTTACTTCCTAACACGGCCAGACTGGCCCTCTGGCAAATGGCAAAAGGACCAATGGCCTGATGGGCCGGGGCGACTGTGTGGAGGCCTAACCGAGCAACTCCGCCTCGTGGCTCTCTGCTTGGCCGGCAGGCTTTCTCTTGCGTGAGGTGACGTCTAATTCGTGGGGTCGCATCGTGGAGCCGCTTCCCTGTCACTCATGGTCGTGCCCCTATTCTCATGCTCGCGGAACGAATGCTGGGGCCAAAAGTTATCCCCAGTCCATCTCTGCCTCCTAAAAGCCTTATACTGTATATATATATTTATAGATAATACAGAGATTTATTAGATTCTTATTATTTTTCCATCCTGTGAGGTTGTAGGAATTCCTCGTACTTACAGATCAGACAGCTGCTGTTACACCTCGTTAGTACATTTCCCGTTTTCTGATTAGAATTTTTGCCATTCTGAATAATTTTGTCGTTTAAAATACAGAAATTTTAATTGTTACCTAATATATTGCCCATAAAAAGTAGTAAAAACTAAACGTGCACAAGGTACAGGAATTTGTAAATCGCTTTTCTGCAAATTTAAATGATGTTTTCCCTTCACTGGGAATTAAAGTATCTTTAAGACAACATCCTGACAAGTGTGTTTAGTTCTCTAATTAACCACTGTGTTTTGAAAGCCACCAATAAGACAAAATTACCTGACAATTTCATACATTATTCATATTTCTTCCAAGTCAGATCGGAGCTTCCATGCAGAAAATAAGAGGTTTTTCCCTGTGTTTATTCCTCTGTAATTGCGGCGAAGTCACCATAACACACGGCTGAGTAATTCCCGCATTCAGCGGCTGAGAGAACGGGTCCCACGCCCCGGACCCCAACAGGTTCAGTTTCCCGTGAAGCTGGGGTAATCCAGACCCTGATCTGTAATATTGGAAGCAGATCTTCCGCTCTTATGGAAGCTGCGGCAAAGGAGGGACCCACCCCCAGAATGAAATAGTGTGGTCAGACTCACCAACCCACCTCAAAAGGTACCTCTTCATAAAGAGGTTGAAGAAATAAAACCAGTAATGGTAGCCAGTGAGGAGGCCCCTGATTTAGGGAGAGCTGGTCAAACCTGACTTAGAGAATCTCGGAGATGCTGTTGTCACCTCCTAGTCAGAGATCCCACCTTACATGCTAGGGAAAATTATTATAGTAGTTCAAGAGGAACCTCAATCTCCATGTGCGGACAAAGTGTTCTCCGTATAACAAGGAACTTTAACCGCCTTAATCTAGTAGACAAAATAGGAGATAATAGAACATTTAGTGGTACCTCAACCCTATTGTAGGAATACGTTGGCCCAATGTCAGGGCACCTGGGTAGTGAAAAGGCCCAAGTACAGATTCCATTAAGGTTCTTCTGGCCTACAGTATATAAAGATGTAGGAAACCACTGTGACTCCTGCCCAGAATGCCAGCTGACGGCTCCTGTGCCACACTTTCCAAACCCGTTAGTGTCACACCTGATTATAGGGGAAATCTATCTATCTATCTATCTATCTATCTATCTATCTATCTATCTATCTATCTATCTATCTATCTCATATCTATTTATCTCATATCTATCTATCTCATATCTATCTATCTATCTATATACCTCATATCTATCTATCTATCTATCTATCTATCTATCTATCTATCTATCATCTATCTCATATCTATCTATCTATCTCATATCTATATCTCATATCTATCTATCTATCTATCTATCTATCTATCTATCTCTCATATCTATCTATCTATCTATCTATCTATCTATCTATCTATCTATATCTCATATCTATCTATCTCATATCTATCTATCTCATATCTATCTATCTATCTATCTCATATCTATTTAACTCATATCTATCTATCTCATATCTATCTATCTATCTATCTATCTATCTATCTATCTATCTATCTATATATCTCATATATATCTATCTATCTATCTAATATCTATCTATCTCATATCTATATCTCATATCTATCTATCTCATATCTATCTATCTATCTATCTATCTATCTATCTATCTATCCATCTATCTCATATCTATCTATCTATCTATCTATCTATCTATCTATCTCATATCTATATCTATCTATCTATTTATCTCATATCTGTCTATCTATCTATCTATCTATCTTTCTCATATCTATCTATCTCATATCTATCTATCTATCGATCGATCGATCTATCTATCTCATATCTATCTATCTATCTATCTATCTAATATCTATCTATCTATCTCATATCTATCTATCTCATATCTATCTATCTATCTCACATCTATCTCTCTATCTCATATCTATCTATCTATCTATCTATCTATCTATCTATCTATCTATCTATCTATCTATCTCATATCTATCTATCTCATATCTATCTATCTATCTATCTCATATCTATCTATCTATCTATCTCATATCTATCTATCTATCTATCTATCTATCTATCTATCTATCTATCTATCTATCTGTCTGTCTGTCTGTCTGTCTGTCTGTCTGTCTGTCTGTCTGTCTATCTATCTATCTATCTATCTATCTATCTATCTCATATCTATATCTATCTATCTATCTATCTATCTCATATCTATATCTATCTATCTATCTATCTATCTATCTATCTATCTATCTATCTATCTATCTATCTATCTCATATCTATCTATCTGTCAGACAAAGGTGGTTTTCCATTTATACTGTGTAAAAATAATGAATAACAATGTTAGCAGGACCCAGGGAGCTTGCACTCTTTATTTTATGTTTTTCTCCCCCTCCCACTAGTTGTATCTGGAGTTAAAATAAAATGAAAGGAGATAGACACAGTAAATGTTTTCTATCACGCTCCATTAATTCTGTAATTAGGCACTAGGGCTTGAGTTCTTCTTATAGAGTAATTAGCGAAGCCATTTAGAAAATGAATAGAAAGGCTTTAACGAAGGACAATTTTAGATCTCAGTACAGGAGTCAGAGACAGGATGTAATATTCATCTGCAATGTACTGTTACATTAGGACGTAGCATTAGTTTAAGTAGCTGCACCCTAGACATGCTCTGGGATTGATCAGACAAATAGCTAGAAGAAGTGGGAACACCTCCATACTGCTCGGAACACTTACCCACCAGGTCACTCCAGGAACTGCTCGGAACACTTACCCACCAGGTCACTCCAGGAACTGCTCGGAACACTTACCCACCAGGTCACTCCAGGAACTGCTCAGAACACTTACCCACCAGATCACTCCAGGAACTGCTTGGAACACGTACCCACCAGGTCACTCTAGGAACTGCTCGGAACACTTACCCACCAGGTCACTCCAGGAAATGCTCGGAACACTTACCCACCAGGTCACTCCAGGAAATGCTTGGAACACTTACCCACCATGTCACTCCAGGAACTGCTCGGAACACTTACCCACCAGGTCACTCCAGGAAATCCAGTGATCTAAGGACATCAAGACAGAAACAAAAACAACAAAGGGACTTATTCACAAACATGTAGATATCACACACTTGTATAGTGTCTATAAATCCTGCCCTAGTCTAGCCTACAAACCACAGTGTCCAATAAAGGGGCGATGGAAGTATATGTAAGTATATTATTATATAAATAGGCTGAAACTCTACACAAATAGACTAATCATCAGCGATATAATAATAATAATAATAATAATAATAATAATAATAATAATTAATAATAATAATAATCTAGTCATAGGACTGAAGTGCCAGAGCTCATCTCATTGGTGACCCAATCTCTGTTTATCCAATCATTCTCATCCTTGTATAAGGAGGGGGTAATGTTTCCTGTACACATATGGGGTCTGTACATCATCGGTACATAATCTAATATTTAAAGGTTACATATTCTCCTTACATCATACCAAACACATATTATGGGACCCCAATTGTGTTTCCAATCCTAAATTTGCACACTTCTGGTCTATACTGTATGTGCATTATTCATATATTGGGGTTACGCCTGACTACACACAGTCAGTCTCGTATAATTACAAAATCACCACAGTTTGGTCACATATATAGTGTTGTGGAAAGTTCTGGTTGGATGTTGGTGAGGCCCAATTGGTGGAGTCTGCAAATCATCACACACAGAATACACCACAGAATACACACAGAATACTAAACTGGATACACACAGAATACACCACAGAATACACACAGGATACACACAGAATACACCACAGAATACACACAGGATACACACAGGATACACACAGAATACACACAGAATACACACAGGATACACACAGGATACACACAGAATACACCACAGAATACACACAGGATACACACAGAATACACACAGGATACACACAGGATACACACAGAATACACACAGGATACACCACAGAATACACACAGGATACACACAGGATACACACAGAATACACCACAGAATACACACAGGATACACACAGGATACACACAGAATACACCACAGAATACACACAGGATACACCACAGAATACACACAGGATACACACAGAATACACACAGGATACACCACAGAATACACACAGGATACACACAGGATACACACAGAATACACCACAGAATACACACAGGATACACACAGGATACACACAGGATACACACAGAATACACCACAGAATACACACAGGATACACACAGGATACACACAGAATACACACAGGATACACACAGGATACACACAGAATACACACAGGATACACACAGGATACACACAGGATACACACAGAATACACCACAGAATACACACAGGATACACACAGAATACACACAGGATACACACAGGAGACACACAGAATACACCACAGAATACACACAGGATACACACAGGATACACACAGAATACACACAGGATACACACAGAATACACCACAGAATACACACAGAATACACACAGGATACACACAGATTACACACAGGATACACACAGGATACACACAGGATACACACAGAATACACACAGGATACACACAGGATACACACAGAATACACACAGGATACACCACAGAATACACACAGGATACACACAGGATACACACAGAATACACCACAGAATACACACAGGATACACACAGGATACACACAGAATACACCACAGAATACACACAGGATACACACAGGATACACACAGAATACACACAGGATACACACAGGATACACACAGAATACACACAGGATACACACAGGATACACACAGGATACACACAGAATACACCACAGAATACACACAGGATACACACAGAATACACACAGGATACACACAGGATACACACAGAATACACCACAGAATACACACAGGATACACACAGGATACACCACAGGATACACACAGGATACACACAGGATATACACAGAATATACACAGAATACACCACAGAATACACACAGGATACACACAGAATACACCACAGAATACACACAGGATACACACAGGATACACACAGAATACACCACAGAATACACACAGGATACACACAGAATACACCACAGAATACACCACAGAATACACACAGAATACACACAGAATACATACAGAATACACACAGGATACACACAGAATACACCACAGAATACACACAGGATACACACAGAATACACACAGGATACACACAGAATACAAACAGAATACACACAGGATACATGCAGGATACACAGAGAATACACCACAGAATACACACAGGATACACACAGAATACATACAGAATACACACAGGATACACACAGAATACACCACAGAATACACACAGGATACACACAGAATACACACAGGATACACACAGAATACAAACAGAATACACACAGGATACATGCAGGATACACAGAGAATACACACACGATACACACAGGATACACACAGAATACACACAGGATACACACAGAATACACACAGAATACACACAGGATACACACAGGATACACGTAGAATACACACAGAATACACACAGGATACACGCAGAATACACACAGGATACACACAGAATACACACAGGATACACATAGAATACACACAGGATACACACAGAATACATGCAGAATACACACAGGATACATACAGAATACAAACAGGATACACACAGAATACACACAGGATACACACAGGATACACGTAGAATACACACAGGATACACGCAGAATACACACAGGATACACACAGAATACACACAGGATACACATAGAATACACACAGGATACACACTGAATACATGCAGAATACACACAGGATACATACAGAATACACACAGGATACACACAGAATACATGCAGAATACACACAGGATACACACAGAATACACACAGGATACACACAGGATACACATAGAATACACACAGGATACACACAGAATACACACAGGATACACACAGGATACACATAGAATACACACAGGATACACACAGGATACACACAGAATACACACAGGATACACACAGGATACACACAGAATACACACAGGATACACACAGGATACACATAGAATACACACAGGATACACACAGGATACACACAGGATACACACAGGATACACCACAGGATACACACAGGATACACGCAATTCTATATATACTCTCCGTGGCTGTCACTGCAATAGTTGTGGGTAAATCTAAAATCTACAACCTGGGTGTAATGTAATCTGGGTAACAGGAAGATGAAGGTCACACGTCTGGTCATTGCTCCGGACTGGGCTGTACCTCACGTAACTAGAGCTGGGAAAGACTGTCTGCAGGCTCCAGCTGATATTATCAGGTTGTGGTTCCCCAAGCCTGCTATGGTAATCACAGGAGAGCCGGGCCTGCTATGGTAATCACAGAAGAGCCGGGCCTGCTATGGTAATCACAGAAGAGCCGGCCTGCTATGGTAATCACGGGAGAGCCGGGCCTGCTATGGTAATCACAGGAGAGCCGGGCCTGCTATGGTAATCACAGAAGAGCCGGGCCTGCTATGGTAATCACAGAAGAGCCGGGCCTGCTATGGTAATCACAGAAGAGCCGGCCTGCTATGGTAATCACAGAAGAGCCGGGCCTGCTATGGTAATCACAGAAGAGCCAGGCCTGCTATGGTAATCACAGAAGAGCCGGCCTGCTATGGTAATCACGGGAGAGCCGGGCCTGCTATGGTAATCACAGAAGATTCAGGCCTGCTATGGTAATCACAGAAGAGCCGGGCCTGCTATGGTAATCACAGAAGAGCCGGGCCTGCTATGGTAATCACAGAAGATCCGGGCCTGCTATGGTAATCACAGAAGAGCCGGGCCTGCTATGGTAATCACAGAAGATCCAGGCCTGCTATGGTAATCACAGGAGAGCCTGGCCTGCTATGGTAATCACAGGAGAGCCTGGCCTGCTATGGTAATCACAGGAGAGCCGGGCCTGCTATGGTAATCACAGAAGATCCAGGCCTGCTATGGTAATCACAGAAGAGCCGGGCCTGCTATGGTAATCACAGAAGATCCAGGCCTGCTATGGTAATCACAGGAGAGCCTGGCCTGCTATGGTAATCACAGGAGAGCCTGGCCTGCTATGGTAATCACGGGAGAGCGGGCCTGCTATGGTAATCACGGGAGAGCCAGCCTGCTATGGTAATCACGGGAGAGCCGGCCTGCTATGGTAATCACGGGAGAGCCGGCCTGCTATGGTAATCACAGAAGATCCGGGCCTGCTATGGTAATCACAGAAGAGCCGGGCCTGCTATGGTAATCACAGAAGATCCGGGCCTGCTATGGTAATCACAGAAGAGCCGGGCCTGCTATGGTAATCACAGAAGAGCCGGGCCTGCTATGGTAATCACAGAAGAGCCGGGCCTGCTATGGTAATCACAGAAGAGCCGGGCCTGCTATGGTAATCACAGAAGAGCCGGGCCTGCTATGGTAATCACAGGAGAGCCTGGCCTGCTATGGTAATCACAGAAGAGCCGGGCCTGCTATGGTAATCACAGAAGATCCGGGCCTGCTATGGTAATCACAGAAGAGCCGGGCCTGCTATGGTAATCACAGAAGAGCCGGGCCTGCTATGGTAATCACAGAAGAGCCGGGCCTGCTATGGTAATCACAGGAGAGCCTGGCCTGCTATGGTAATCACAGGAGAGCCTGGCCTGCTATGGTAATCACGGGAGAGCCGGCCTGCTATGGTAATCACGGGAGAGCCGGCCTGCTATGGTAATCACGGGAGAGCCGGCCTGCTATGGTAATCACGGGAGAGCCGGCCTGCTATGGTAATCACAGAAGATCCGGGCCTGCTATGGTAATCACAGAAGAGCCGGGCCTGCTATGGTAATCACAGAAGATCCGGGCCTGCTATGGTAATCACAGAAGAGCCGGGCCTGCTATGGTAATCACAGAAGAGCCGGGCCTGCTATGGTAATCACAGAAGAGCCGGGCCTGCTATGGTAATCACAGAAGAGCCGGGCCTGCTATGGTAATCACAGAAGAGCCGGGCCTGCTATGGTAATCACAGAAGAGCCGGGCCTGCTATGGTAATCACAGAAGATCCGGGCCTGCTATGGTAATCACAGAAGAGCCGGGCCTGCTATGGTAATCACAGAAGAGCCGGGCCTGCTATGGTAATCACAGAAGAGCCGGGCCTGCTATGGTAATCACAGAAGATCCGGGCCTGCTATGGTAATCACAGAAGAGCCGGGCCTGCTATGGTAATCACAGAAGAGCCGGGCCTGCTATGGTAATCACAGAGGATCCAGGCCTGCTATGGTAATCACAGGAGAGCCAGGCCTGCTATGGTAATCACAGAAGATCCAGGCCTGCTATGGTAATCACAGGAGAGCAGGCCTGCTATGGTAATCACAGAAGATTCAGGCCTGCTATGGTAATCACAGAAGATCCAGGCCTGCTATGGTAATCACAGGAGAGCCGGGCCTGCTATGGTAATCACAGGAGAGCCGGGCCTGCTATGGTAATCACAGGAGACGCGGGCCTGCTATGGTAATCACAGGAGAGCCTGGCCTGCTATGGTAATCACAGGAGAGCCTGGCCTGCTATGGTAACCACAGGAGAGCCGGATCTGCTATGGTAATCACAGGAGAGCCGGATCTGCTATGGTAATAACAGGAGAGCCAGGCCTGCTATGGTAATCACAGATGATCCGGGCCTGCTATGGTAATCACAGAAGAGCCGGGCCTGCTATGGTAATCACAGAGGATCCAGGCCTGCTATGGTAATCACAGGAGAGCCAGGCCTGCTATGGTAATCACAGAAGATCCAGGCCTGCTATGGTAATCACAGGAGAGCAGGCCTGCTATGGTAATCACAGAAGATCCAGGCCTGCTATGGTAATCACAGAAGATCCAGGCCTGCTATGGTAATCACAGGAGAGCCGGGCCTGCTATGGTAATCACAGGAGAGCCGGGCCTGCTATGGTAATCACAGGAGAGCCTGGCCTGCTATGGTAATCACAGGAGAGCCTGGCCTGCTATGGTAACCACAGGAGAGCCGGATCTGCTATGGTAATCACAGGAGAGCCGGATCTGCTATGGTAATAACAGGAGAGCCAGGCCTGCTATGGTAATCACAGAAGATCCGGGCCTGCTATGGTAATCACAGAAGAGCCGGGCCTGCTATGGTAATCACAGAAGAGCCGGGCCTGCTATGGTAATCACAGAAGAGCCGGGCCTGCTATGGTAATCACAGAAGATCCAGGCCTGCTATGGTAATCACAGGAGAGCAGGCCTGCTATGGTAATCACAGAAGATCCAGGCCTGCTATGGTAATCACAGGAGAGCCGGGCCTGCTATGGTAATCACAGGAGAGCCGGGCCTGCTATGGTAATCACAGGAGAGCCGGGCCTGCTATGGTAATCACAGGAGAGCCGGGCCTGCTATGGTAATCACAGGAGAGCCTGGCCTGCTATGGTAATCACAGGAGAGCCAGGCCTGCTATGGTAATCACAGGAGAGCCGGATCTGCTATGGTAATCACAGGAGAGCCTGGCCTGCTATGGTAATCACGGGAGAGCCGGCCTGCTATGGTAATCACGGGAGAGCCGGCCTGCTATGGTAATCACGGGAGAGCCGGCCTGCTATGGTAATCACGGGAGAGCCGGCCTGCTATGGTAATCACGGGAGAGCCGGCCTGCTATGGTAATCACAGAAGATCCGGGCCTGCTATGGTAATCACAGAAGAGCCGGGCCTGCTATGGTAATCACAGAAGATCCGGGCCTGCTATGGTAATCACAGAAGAGCCGGGCCTGCTATGGTAATCACAGAAGATCCGGGCCTGCTATGGTAATCACAGAAGAGCCGGGCCTGCTATGGTAATCACAGAAGAGCCGGGCCTGCTATGGTAATCACAGAAGATCCGGGCCTGCTATGGTAATCACAGAAGAGCCGGGCCTGCTATGGTAATCACAGAAGAGCCGGGGCTGCTATGGTAATCACAGAAGATCCGGGCCTGCTATGGTAATCACAGGAGAGCCGGATCTGCTATGGTAATCACAGGAGAGCCTGGCCTGCTATGGTAATCACAGGAGAGCCGGATCTGCTATGGTAATCACAGGAGAGCCTGGCCTGCTATGGTAATCACGGGAGAGCCGGCCTGCTATGGTAATCACGGGAGAGCCGGCCTGCTATGGTAATCACGGGAGAGCCGGCCTGCTATGGTAATCACGGGAGAGCCGGCCTGCTATGGTAATCACAGAAGATCCGGGCCTGCTATGGTAATCACAGTAGAGCCGGGCCTGCTATGGTAATCACAGAAGATCCAGGCCTGCTATGGTAATCACAGAAGAGCCGGGCCTGCTATGGTAATCACAGAAGAGCCGGGCCTGCTATGGTAATCACAGGAGAGCCTGGCCTGCTATGGTAATCACAGGAGAGCCGGGCCTGCTATGGTAATCACAGAAGATCCAGGCCTGCTATGGTAATCACAGAAGATCCAGGCCTGCTATGGTAATCACAGAAGATCCGGGCCTGCTATGGTAATCACAGAAGATCCGGGCCTGCTATGGTAATCACAGAAGAGCCGGGCCTGCTATGGTAATCACAGAAGAGCCGGGCCTGCTATGGTAATCACAGAAGATCCGGGCCTGCTATGGTAATCACAGAAGAGCCGGGCCTGCTATGGTAATCACAGAAGAGCCGGGCCTGCTATGGTAATCACAGAAGAGCCGGGCCTGCTATGGTAATCACAGAAGATCCGGGCCTGCTATGGTAATCACAGAAGAGCCGGGCCTGCTATGGTAATCACAGAAGAGCCGGGCCTGCTATGGTAATCACAGAAGAGCCGGGCCTGCTATGGTAATCACAGGAGAGCCTGGCCTGCTATGGTAATCACAGGAGAGCCGGGCCTGCTATGGTAATCACAGAAGATCCAGGCCTGCTATGGTAATCACAGAAGATCCAGGCCTGCTATGGTAATCACAGGAGAGCCAGGCCTGCTATGGTAATCACAGAAGATCCAGGCCTGCTATGGTAATCACAGGAGAGCCGGATCTGCTATGGTAATCACAGGAGAGCCGGATCTGCTATGGTAATCACAGAAGATCCAGGCCTGCTATGGTAATCACAGAAGAGCCGGGCCTGCTATGGTAATCACAGAAGAGCCGGGCCTGCTATGGTAATCACAGAAGATCCGGGCCTGCTATGGTAATCACAGAAGAGCCGGGCCTGCTATGGTAATTACAGAAGAGCCGGGCCTGCTATGGTAATCACAGAAGAGCCGGGCCTGCTATGGTAATCACAGAAGAGCCGGGCCTGCTATGGTAATCACAGGAGAGCCTGGCCTGCTATGGTAATCACAGGAGAGCCGGGCCTGCTATGGTAATCACAGAAGATCCAGGCCTGCTATGGTAATCACAGAAGATCCAGGCCTGCTATGGTAATCACAGGAGAGCCAGGCCTGCTATGGTAATCACAGAAGATCCAGGCCTGCTATGGTAATCACAGGAGAGCCGGATCTGCTATGGTAATCACAGGAGAGCCGGATCTGCTATGGTAATCACAGAAGATCCAGGCCTGCTATGGTAATCACAGGAGAGCCGGATCTGCTATGGTAATCACAGGAGAGCCGGATCTGCTATGGTAATCACAGGAGAGCCTGGCCTGCTATGGTAATCACAGGAGAGCCGGATCTGCTATGGTAATCACAGGAGAGCCGGATCTGCTATGGTAATCACAGAAGATCCAGGCCTGCTATGGTAATCACAGAAGAGCCGGGCCTGCTATGGTAATCACAGAAGAGCCGGGCCTGCTATGGTAATCACAGAAGATCCGGGCCTGCTATGGTAATCACAGAAGAGCCGGGCCTGCTATGGTAATTACAGAAGAGCCGGGCCTGCTATGGTAATCACAGAAGAGCCGGGCCTGCTATGGTAATCACAGAAGAGCCGGGCCTGCTATGGTAATCACAGGAGAGCCTGGCCTGCTATGGTAATCACAGGAGAGCCGGGCCTGCTATGGTAATCACAGAAGATCCAGGCCTGCTATGGTAATCACAGAAGATCCAGGCCTGCTATGGTAATCACAGGAGAGCCAGGCCTGCTATGGTAATCACAGAAGATCCAGGCCTGCTATGGTAATCACAGGAGAGCCGGATCTGCTATGGTAATCACAGGAGAGCCGGATCTGCTATGGTAATCACAGAAGATCCAGGCCTGCTATGGTAATCACAGGAGAGCCGGATCTGCTATGGTAATCACAGGAGAGCCGGATCTGCTATGGTAATCACAGGAGAGCCTGGCCTGCTATGGTAATCACAGGAGAGCCGGATCTGCTATGGTAATCACAGGAGAGCCGGATCTGCTATGGTAATCACAGGAGAGCCTGGCCTGCTATGGTAATCACAGAAGAGCCGGGCCTGCTATGGTAATCACAGAAGATCCGGGCCTGCTATGGTAATCACAGAAGAGCCGGGCCTGCTATGGTAATCACAGAAGAGCCGGGCCTGCTATGGTAATCACAGGAGAGCCTGGCCTGCTATGGTAATCACAGAAGAGCCGGGCCTGCTTTGGTAATCACAGAAGAGCCGGGCCTGCTATGGTAATCACAGAAGAGCCGGGCCTGCTATGGTAATCACAGAAGAGCCGGGCCTGCTATGGTAATCACAGAAGAGCCGGGCCTGCTATGGTAATTACAGAAGAGCCGGGCCTGCTATGGTAATCACAGAAGAGCCGGGCCTGCTATGGTAATCACAGAAGAGCCGGGCCTGCTATGGTAATCACAGGAGAGCCTGGCCTGCTATGGTAATCACAGGAGAGCCGGGCCTGCTATGGTAATCACAGAAGATCCAGGCCTGCTATGGTAATCACAGAAGATCCAGGCCTGCTATGGTAATCACAGGAGAGCCAGGCCTGCTATGGTAATCACAGAAGATCCAGGCCTGCTATGGTAATCACAGGAGAGCCGGATCTGCTATGGTAATCACAGGAGAGCCGGATCTGCTATGGTAATCACAGAAGATCCAGGCCTGCTATGGTAATCACAGGAGAGCCGGATCTGCTATGGTAATCACAGGAGAGCCGGATCTGCTATGGTAATCACAGGAGAGCCTGGCCTGCTATGGTAATCACAGAAGAGCCGGGCCTGCTATGGTAATCACAGAAGATCCGGGCCTGCTATGGTAATCACAGAAGAGCCGGGCCTGCTATGGTAATCACAGAAGAGCCGGGCCTGCTATGGTAATCACAGGAGAGCCTGGCCTGCTATGGTAATCACAGAAGAGCCGGGCCTGCTTTGGTAATCACAGAAGAGCCGGGCCTGCTATGGTAATCACAGAAGAGCCGGGCCTGCTATGGTAATCACAGAAGAGCCGGGCCTGCTATGGTAATCACAGAAGAGCCGGGCCTGCTATGGTAATCACAGAAGATCCAGGCCTGATATGGTAATCACAGGAGAGCCTGGCCTGCTATGGTAATCACAGGAGAGCCAGGCCTGCTATGGTAATCACAGGAGAGCCGGGCCTGCTATGGTAATCACAGGAGAGCCGTATCTGCTATGGTAATCACAGGAGAGCCAGACCTGCTATGGTAAGCAACCAACTGACCATGTAGTGATGCAACCCCCCGGGATTCCTCTGGATTGTCCGGGATTCAACATCGCTGTCTGGGGTACAGAGGCTGCCTTGTCCCTAAAAAGGTGGTATCTGGGAAATCCATTAGCAGAACGCTAGTGATGTCAATGCTCCTCGGTATTCCGGCTGCCCCCTCTGCTGCTCCAGCCTGTCCCATAGCTCTACTGCTCCTCTGTATTCTGGCTGCCCCCTTTCTCTGCTGCTCCAGCTAGTCCCACGGTTCTACTGCTCCTCTGTATCTCGGCTGCCCCCCTCTGCTGCTCCAGCCCGTCCCACAGCTCTATTGCTACTCTGTATTCCGGCTGCCCCCCTCTGCTGCTCCAGCCCGTCCCACTCTGTACTGCTCCTCTGTATTCCGGCTGCCCTCTCTGCTGCTCCAGCCAGTCCCACCCTCTACTGCTCCTCTGTATCCTGGCTGCCCTCTCTGCTGCTCCAGCCCGTCCCACAGCTCTGCGGCTCCTCTGTATTCCGGCTGCCTCCTCTGTATTCCGGCTGCCCCCTCTGTATTCCGGCTGCCCCCTCTGTATTCCGGCTGCCTCCTCTGTATTCTGGCTGCCCCCTCTGTATTCCGGCTGCCTCCCCTGTATTCCGGCTGCCTCCCATGTATTCCGGCTGCCTCCCCTGTATTCCGGCTGCCCCCTCTGTATTCCGGCTGCCTCCTCTGTATTCCGGCTGCCCCCTCTGTATTCCGGCTGCCCCCTCTGTATTCCGGCTGCCTCCCCTGTATTCCGGCTGCCTCCCCTGTATTCCGGCTGCCCCCTCTGTATTCCGGCTGCCTCCTCTGTATTCCGGCTGCCCCCTCTGTATTCCGGCTGCCCCCTCTGTATTCCGGCTGCCTCCCCTGTATTCCGGCTGCCTCCCCTGTATTCCGGCTGCCCCCTCTGTATTCCGGCTGCCCCCTCTGTATTCCGGCTGCCCCCTCTGTATTCCGGCTGCCTCCCCTGTATTCCGGCTGCCCCCTCTGTATTCCGGCTGCCCCCTCTGTATTCCGGCTGCCCCCTCTGTATTCCGGCTGCCTCCTCTGTATTCCGGCTGCCCCCTCTGTATTCCGGCTGCCCCCTCTGTATTCCGGCTGCCCCCTCTGTATTCCGGCTGCCTCCCCTGTATTCCGGCTGCCCCCTCTGTATTCCGGCTGCCCCCTCTGTATTCCGGCTGCCCCCTCTGTATTCCGGCTGCCCCCTCTGTATTCCGGCTGCCTCCCCTGTATTCCGGCTGCCTCCCCTGTATTCCGGCTGCCCCCTCTGTATTCCGGCTGCCCCCTCTGTATTCCGGCTGCCCCCTCTGTATTCCAGCTGCCTCCCCTGTATTCCGGCTGCCTCCCCTGTATTCCGGCTGCCCCCTCTGTATTCCGGCTGCCCCCTCTGTATTCCGGCTGCCCCCTCTGTATTCCGGCTGCCCCCTCTGTATTCCGGCTGCCTCCCCTGTATTCCGGCTGCCCCCTCTGTATTCCGGCTGCAGGCTGATAAATGTGAAATATCTTGTTATATATTCTGCTCGTATATGAAGGTTTTACATGACCAGTAAAGTGCATTGTTCTCATATCAGGTGATTTGCAATAAGGAGAGTTTGTGGCTGTTTGAGGTCTGACTGCTGCGTTTTGCTGACACACCGCCATGAAGAGCCTCTTATGAAGGTCTGGAATAATGTTTGAGAAGATGCGTAGAGAACAGACTGCTCCTAGCACTCAGCAGCCATTAAGCATCACCTCAGTGCAGGTTCCGATATTTCCCAGTAACTCACCGAATCCAAATAAACACAGAGCTCAGGGTCGGACGCTATTTGCGCTCGCTCGTTCAGAAAAAGGGGCCGGCTATTTAAATTGAGCACTTGCTCTTTGCGGTCTGTTGACGCCTCTATGTCTGAGTGAACAAACGAAATATGCGCTCGCTGTTTTGTAAAGACGCACACTGGCCGCTCGCATCCTACGTCATCTCCGCTATTTACTAGATTAATCGAGTACATCGAAAGGCGTCTGAACTGCTCCCAGTGCTTGTGGTTGGATTTTCCTACCGCAATCATGCGAGCAGTTCAGGCTAAGAAACAACCAAGTGACGTGGTCGATGACGCTGCTTTGTTAATTATGCACACCATTAAAACGCCTGCGTTCGGATCACCACTCCCCGTTTTCAAGCACCTTCCCCTGTTATCACCCACAAACGCCTCATCCTGTCACTCAAATTAGCAGGCATTCGCTATTTTGCGAGCGCTCGATTTCTGACCGCAATGACTGATTGGCGCATGCGCATTACGACCCATACGCATGCGCAGATGTGCGAACATCGCTCGGAGCGAACGAGCGGCCGCTTACGAGCGGCTCTGAATCAGGCCCTCAGTTCCAGGATTTCATTAGCAGGCGATGCCGGAGATTTACTAATCCTAGCACAACCTACCAAGCTCCATACACTTCACAGTACCAACCCGGTGGCTGCTTTAATTTCCTAGCCAGAAATAGAACATGTTGTGTGGACTATTTATCTGAAGACGTAAGTACTTCCACCTGTGATACATCAAGAGGTCACCACCGTCAACAGCACTGTTATCGCTGCCAGTAACTCCAGACGTGGTACATGTACGCTCGCAATACTTTACAATACATTTTTTTTTTTTAAACTTCAGTCTTTCATTGATGAATAATTTGTAACTATTTTTAGTTTTTAAGCTATTTTATTTTCAAAGATAAGTTTATATTTTTTGTGTATATATATTTAATTAATGGAAATCAACTCCTGATATACTCTGTGCTGCTGGGGACCCTGCTCCTCCCACTATATAACTCTCAGTCTGTGACTTCCTGCTGCCTCCATTCCCCTCCTCACATCATGTCACTGCCCCTGTCACATGCAGCCCTGTCCTCACTAACACATCACTCATCTCCTGATATACTCTGTGCTGCTGGGGACCCTGCTCCTCCCACTATATAACTCTCAGTCTGTGGCTTCCTGCTGCCCCCATTGCCCTCCTCACATCATGTCACTGCCCCTGTCACATGCATCCCTGTCCTCACTAACACATCCCTCATCTCCTGATATACTCTGTGCTGCTGGGGACCCTGCTCCTCCCACTATATAACTCTCAGTCTGTGGCTTCCTGCTGCCCCCATTGCCCTCCTCACATCATGTCACTGCCCCTGTCACATGCAGCCCTGTCCTCACTGACACATTACTCATCTCCTGATATACTCTGTGCTGCTGGGGACCCTGCTCCTCCCACTATATAACTCTTAGTCTGTGGCTTCCTGCTGCCTCTATTCCCCTCCTCACATCATGTCACTGCCCCTGTCACATGTAGCTCTGTCCTCACTAACACATTCCTCATATCCTGATATACTCTGTGCTGCTGGGGACCCTGCTCCTCCCACTATATAACTCTCAGTCTGTGTGTTCCTGCTGCCTCCATTCCCCTCCTCACATCATGTCACTGCCCCTGTCACATGCAGCCCTGTCCTCACTAACACATCCCTCATCACCTGATATACTCTGTGCTGCTGGGGACCCTGCTCCTCCCACTATATAACTCTCAGTCTGTGACTTCCTGCTGCCTCCATTCCCCTCCTCACATCATGTCACTGCCCCTGTCACATGCAGCCCTGGCCTCACTGATACATCACTCATCTCCTGATATACTCTGTGCTGCTGGGGACACTGCTCCTACCACTATATAACTCTCAGTCTGTGGCTTCCTGCTGCCTCAATTCCCCTACTCACATCATGGCACTGCCCCTGTCACATGCAGCCTTGTCCTCACTAACACATCCCTCATCTCCTGATATACTCTGTGCTGCTGGGGACCCTGCTCCTCCCACTATATAACTCTCAGTCTGTGGCTTCCTGCTGCCCCCATTCCTCTCCTCACATCATGTCACTGTCCCTGTCACATGCATCCCTGTCCTCACTAACACATCACTCATCTCCTGATATACTCTGTGCTGCTGGGGACCCTGGTCCTCTCACTATATACCTCTCAGTCTGTGACTTCCTGCTGCCCCCATTCCCCTCCTCACATCATGTCACTGCCCTTGTCACATGCAGCCCTGTCCTCACTAACACATCACTCATCTCCTGATATACTCTGTGCTGCTGGGGACCCTGCTCCTCTCACTATATAACTCTCAGTCTGTGACTTCCTGCTGCCCCCATTCCCCTCCTCACATCATGTCACTGTCCCTGTCACATGCAGCCCTGTCCTCACTAACACATCACTCATCTCCTGATATACTCTGTGCTGCAGAAACTATGGACAGGAGCAAAGTAACAAGCAAAATGATGACTCTGCACTTGAACTTTTTCTTCTGTTTGCAACAATAGTCTCCCCAGGTAGCACCTCCCATTATATATATTCAGGGTGTGCAGTCTAGGGTCCCCCTTTCTATATACTGTATTTAGTGAGCTCCCATGCACACATGAAGGTATGAGACGCCTTCAGCCTAGATTAGCACCCCTCCCCCGTTGGTTTTAAGCAGGGATTCTGGCATTTTGACTGCACCTTAGTACAAGGCACAATCCTAGGTAAGTCCTAAATATGATTATACTATAGTGCAGATATGGGTTGATGTTTGGGGCGTGGGTCCCCCGGATTGCTTTGGTTGGGCGGCTTCAGGGCATCGCATTATAATAAAATTTTCCTTTTTGCACTTTTAGCACCTTTATTGTTTGTTTAATATATATGTATTATTTTTAAACCTCTATTTTTCACCTTCTAATATATGCAGCAGCTGCTCTTATAGAGGCCCCCATACATCAGAGATTGATTGCAGCAATCGAGCAATTTGCAATCGATTGTGTATAAAAATCTTTCCCTTTTTCAATCGATAGCAGATTGCCCGATTGCTGCAATCAATCTCTGATGTATGGGGGCTTTTACACCTTCTTACACGTCACCTGCTCTCATTAGGGTGATGCCCTGGGGTCGCTCGGCTGGTCCTGTTTGGGGGTGTCCTGTGCTCTGGATTTCAACCCCAGTATGTTAGGGACCTACCCTCAGAGGTTACCTGGGCGCGGTGGGTAGGCCCATAACCATGGCCATGACTATGCTAAACCCTCTCTGTGTTACATAATGTATTATATATAAATATAATGAGTAATGTTGGAGTTGTGCTCTTGTACTTTTTCTTCTTGTGTTTGCAACAATAGTCTCCCCAGGTAGCACCTCCCATTATATATATATTCAGGGTGTGCAGTCTAGGCCCCCTGTTCTATATACTCTGAATATAGATACACAGACGTGTATACGCTGCTGAGATCTGTCAGTAGAATATAATTGTTACCTGTAATATTATTAGCGGAAGAGAAATATAAGTCGTCTGTTACTTTGTTTTATTTATCGCTGTATGTGGGAAGAGCTGGTGGTAACGCCTTCTTGTCCCAGATTTATGGGTGGATGTAACACGCAGAGAGGCATTAACATAACGGCACATCAGCATTTCCCGCACTCAGACGCTGCTACATGCAAATTAAAATGGAGCCATAAGAGGCCGAGGAAATTTTATGATCATTAAAGTTTGTGACAGACAGACACTAAATCCTGCTACGTTTGTGACTGGAGAGTAAGGTGTTCCTAAAATGTAACCGTATCGGCACCGAAGGGGCGTGCAGGGCGCAACACGATAATGCAATACAGAGTTGTAGCCTTCTATATGCTCAACTCATTCCTGAGAAGTTGCTCTCTGCGAGCTGCCATATCTAAAGCTGGGTACACACTATATGATGTGTGTACCCAGCAGTGGCGTAACTAGGGCAGGGCCGCCGGGGCTTGTGCCCCGGGCACCATGGGACAGGCGGTGCAGGTACTGGGGGGTGCCGCCGGACACTGTACAGGGCCGTCCTAGGTAGTGCAGACCGCAGTGAGTGCGGTCGCACTATACATTTACATACACATTGGCGGAATAACACTGATTACCCCATTACCACGGCTCCTGTCAGGGCAGCGAGTGAGCACTCAGTTCTTGAAGTTGACGTGTTGGACACAGGAGAGATAGGGAAGTGTAAGGACCTGAGTGACTGTGACCAGGGCTGAATTCAGGGGCGTTTCTAGAGAGGAGGGGGCCGACACGGATAATTGTGAATTAGGGAAAACCATGTTACACTGTAGGGGGGGCAGATTAAAAAATGCAAGAGAGTTATGCTGGGTACACACTGGCAGATATATTGGCAGATATATCGTGTGCCCATCGGCCGGTGTGTACCAGCGATACGTCTGTGCACAGCCGATGCCCAATATATCTGCAGACATATTGGGGCATTGTGCTGTGTGTACGGGCGGTCAGCCGCCCTCCCGTATACTTGCATCGGCAAAAAAAAGTGGAAATGAAACCCATGAAATGTTACGGCAAGCATATGGTGGAGACACAATTAGCCGCGCTACAGTATATCGGTGGTGGGAGCACTTCAAAGAGGGTGATACGCGAGTGACTGACGAAGACCGTTCTGGGAGACCATCCACCGCGGTTACAGATGTCACCATCGCCAAAGCTGCTGAGATGTAGCAAAATGACAGACGGTAACTTTACGCAAACTTTTGTCTTCACTCGGCATCTCATTCCAATTGGTTCAGCATATTGTGGCAAAGGAACTGAGAATACACCACGTGTGTGCCAGGTGGGTACCCAGGAATCTCACAGAAGAGCAGATGCGATGACGAGTTGAATCGTGCAAGGACACCGGTCGAATGTCGGAGACAATACCCGATACCCGATTTGTGATGTGTGACCAATCTTGGATTCGTCATTATGATCCGGAATCCAAACAACAGCGCAGTGTATGGAAACGTGGAAATTCGCCTCTGCCCCAAAAATTCTGTGTCATTCTTTCGGCGTGTAAAGTCCTGCGTCTGCTGTTCTTTGATGCGCACGCTGTGATCTTACAGCGTTGGGTTCCCCGTGGACAGACAATTAATGGTGACTACTCTGCAAACGTCCTGAAAACCCATTTGCGTGGAGCCGTGAGCAAGAATAGATCATATTTGCAAAAGTGATGTCACAAAACCGTCTACTGAGCGTCTTTGAATCGTTGTTGAAACGCGGCAAAATATGTCCTGAATGTGACGGACGCTACTTTGAAAAAGAAAATGTTCAGATCCTGCGGAGTCCTCTGATTCTTAATAATCAGTCTTATTACTTCTCATCCAGCCCTCGTATGATATAATAACATCGCGCCAGTATTATAAAGTGACATTTTATACGCACCACGGCAGCGACAAACTCTGCGTCACTTACATCTCTGAGGTAATGGGGACGCAGCAGGGATGGGGAATACTATTCCGGCACATGGTGCAGCCATAGTCTGCGTGGAACGGGCGCTATCCCTCCAGCGCTCAGCTCTAACTAGCGACGTACAGAAGATCATATCTAGGAGCACAGTCATAAATGTCATAGGATAAGTATATGTATGTATGCAAATGAACTCATACATTTATGTATTTATGTAAATGTATTAATCATGATTTGTTAATTGTACAGCAGGTGTCAGGCTCCTCTAGAGACACCGTACACTACATTAAAGAAACTTATGTGGCGAATCTAAAATCTAGTGAATTGTAGATTTTGATATGAATTTTACCTTTTGTATATTAATATGTACATAATGTATGTGATCTCAACCTGCGGCTTTCCAACTGCTGGAGGACTAGAAGTTTCAGAATGCCCTAGTAGCCTCTTTTTGACCTATTGTAGAGTCAGCTAGATAGACATTTGCCAATATTACAGAACTGATGTGACAATGATTATATATAACAGGACGAGGGTCACCCCCAGGAGCCTGAGAGACGATGATTAATAACTGCTGCTTTACAGGTCACCTCCAATAACAAGTTGTCTTTTGTTTTTGGCAAAGTTAAAGGCCAAAGGCTAAGTCTGTAGTCCTGCGACAAGAAGGGACTGAGGGTCTCAGAGATCCCGAATAATATTAGCATCAGGGATTACCTGTTCTATCACACCCGAGCCGGAGCGACCTGTACAGACCCCGCGTGCGATGCAGGATCATGGGACGCGCTGTATCTAATAACATGAGGCAGTTAGAGGGCGAATGAGTGAGATGTGCGATGATGGGTAATGGAGGTATATTCAGTCTTATGTTTATGTTCATCATTTACGTCCTGTGTCTCATATACGTATAAAATACTTTCCCATAAGCTAAACACATTTACCAGCCACCAGGAGAGGATCAAGGTCTTATATAGGGGGCCAAACTGGATGGTCAGACCCTTGGGCCCAATCACTAATCACAGATAAAGAGGAGCCTGTTGATGTTAGATGACCGCCCACATGCGCCTTTATCAGCCACCTACAGACGTAGTCTGACTACATTTATCAGCATGCCCAGTAATGATTTAATCAACTAAGAAACCTTTATATTTGGGCCTAGTGACCATCTGACCTGAACAATGCGCCTGATGTATCATAGGTCCCAAAATGGAAATAACAAACCAAATGTAACAATAGAGTCATTCCGGCCACATCCAGAGCCACACACATCTCCTAGTGCGTCCAGCTGCTCATCGCCAGCATTGCGACTGTTTTACGCCAAGTCATCGCCATCAGCTGCAGATACGCCTCCTATGCGTGTTTCTACTGGTCTGCATTTGCATAAACACGCCCTTACTGCACACTGCCTATATCAGACCGCCCCTTCCCACCCCTCCCATTGTAAAGCTGTGTGCGCAGGTCTGCATTGGCGCATGTCTGCCTTATCTTTGTGGGCTTGCACAGTGCGAGTTTACGCTACGCAATGACCGTCCAACACAGCTTCAGGCCGCATTGGCTACAGGTCCAGGTTGTGTGGCCCATGATTTTACTAGTCACAAGTGATTCCAAGAAGTTAAAGAGAAGACAAAGTTGCAGGAGGCACATTGGAGTCGCACGGAGGTCACACGTGGCGCATTCTGAATGTGAATGCAGACGGAATGGAAATATGACTACAAGCGAGTCCTAGGGGTCTATTTACTGAGCAGTGTTAGGAGACAGAGTGAAAAGTGATAAGAAAGTGATAAGGTGCCAGCCAATCAGCTCCCAACTGCCATTTCGCAGGCTGTGTTTGACAAATGACAGTTGGGAGCTGATTGGCTGGCACCTTATCACTTTCTTATGACTTTTCACTCTGTCTCCTAACACTGCTTAGCACAGTAAATAGACCCCCTAATGCGCACACAGCCGTAACATCCGGGATGCGTCATACTAATCTTAGTCCAGTGATATTCAAAGGTGCGCAGCGCATGTTAGATACGGCGTTTGCTCAGTGTACGAGATGCGGCTGCATTTGTGACCCAGAATTAGGCCCTAAGTGGTCAGTGCGGGAACTGCGCTCCTAAGTTTCCCTTTACTTAAAAGATGGCTTAATTTCTGCCTACGTAAGATGCCCAGCCCCATACCCACACACCAGACCAGCTCTACTCCAACCACCCACCTGTTTGGTTGGAATGAAATCCGATAATGTACAGAATGGGAGCAGATGACAATCAACCAATTGCTCCCAAACAGCAGAAAACACAAAAAAGGTCCTTCAGGCAAGTTGGTTATATCTGTCTATCTGTATATCTCTATATATGTCTGTATATCTCTATATATGTCTGTATATCTCTATATATGTATGTATATCTGTATATATCTGTATATCTCTATATATGTCTGTATATTATCTGTATATTTGTACATCTGTATATTATCTGTATATCTCTATATATTTATATCTGTACATCTGTATATCTGTCTATCTATACATCTGTATATGTATATCTGTCTATCTGTATATCTGTGTATATCTCTATATATTTATATCTGTACATCTGTATATCTCTATATATGTATATCTGTATATATCTGTCTATCTGTACATCTCTATATCTCTATATATGTATATCTGTACATCTGTATATCTCTATATATTTATATCTGTACATCTGTATATCTCTATATATGTATATCTGTACATCTGTATATCTCTATATATGTATATCTGTCCGTACATCTGTCCGTACATCTGTATATCTCTATATATGTATATCTGTACATCTGTATATCTCTATATATGTATATCTGTCCGTACATCTGTATATCTCTATATATGTATATCTGTACATCTGTATATCTCTATATATGTATATCTGTACATCTGTATATCTCTATATATGTATATCTGTCCGTACATCTGTCCGTACATCTGTATATCTCTATATATGTATATCTGTCCGTACATCTGTATATCTCTATATATGTATATCTGTACATCTGTATATCTCTATATATGTATATCTGTACATCTGTATATCTCTATATATGTATATCTGTACATCTGTATATCTCTATATATTTATATCTGTACATCTGTATATCTCTATATATGTATATCTGTACATCTGTATATCTCTATATATGTATATCTGTATATATCTGTCTATCTGTACATCTCTATATCTCTATATATTTATATCTGTACATCTGTATATCTCTATATATGTATATCTGTATATATCTCTATATATGTATATCTGTATATATCTGTACATCTGTATATCTCTATATATTTATATCTGTACATCTGTATATCTCTATATATTTATATCTGTACATCTGTATATCTCTATATATGTATATCTGTACATCTGTATATCTCTATATATTTATATCTGTACATCTGTATATCTCTATATATTTATATCTGTATATATCTCTATTATGTATATCTGTATATATCTGTACATCTGTATATCTCTATATATGTATATCTGTACATCTGTATATCTCTATATATGTATATCTGTACATCTGTATATCTCTATATATTTATATCTGTACATCTGTATATCTCTATATATGTATATCTGTCCGTACATCTGTATACCTCTATATATGTATATCTGTCCGTACATCTGTATACCTCTATATATGTATATCTGTCCGTACATCTGTATACCTCAGTCTATATATGTATATCTGTCCGTCTGTCTGTACATCTGTATACCTCTATATATGTATATCTGTCCGTACATCTGTATACCTCAGTCTATATATGTATATCTGTCCGTCTGTCTGTACATCTGTATACCTCTATATATGTGTATCTGTCCGTCTGTCTGTACATCTGTATACCTCCTATATATGTATATCTGTCTGTACATCTGTATACCTCTATATATGTATATCTGTCCGTACATCTGTATACCTCTATATATGTATATCTGTCCGTATATCTGTATATATGTATATCTGTCCGTCTGTCCATCTATCTGTATACCTCTATATATGTATATCTGTCCATCTGTCCGTACATCTGTATACCTCTATATATGTATATCTGTCCATCTGTCCGTACATCTGTATACCTCTATATATGTATATCTGTCCGTCTGTCTGTACATCTGTATACCTCTATATATGTATATCTGTCCGTCTGTCCGATTTAAACAATTTGTCTGAATAGCGGCTTTTGTCCATTTTCCGGTGTTTGGGAGCAAATGGCTGATTTTCATCCCGTACATCTCAGGATATTCATTCCGGTGAACCAGCTAGATGGATGATTGGTGGAAAGTTGGTCTGGAGTATGGGGGCAGCTTAGTCACAAACCGTGGTCACAGCTACAGGAGGTATGAGGCATAACACTGTCTGCAACCCTCCCAGGTGGCATATAGGGGGTTAATAGGCTAATGCCTCGCCAGTGAATATTTTCAGCTTAACATAGGTACATTGAGAGCCCGGCCACCAAGTACATGGTTTAGTCAGAACACATCCAATTCCGGCTCCTATTTATAACAGCCGAGTGAGACTTTTTCCACAGTTAATTAACACGGTGTTCTAGAGTGAAACCTCGTTCCCAGCCAAGGAATAACACTTTTGATGTGTAAATTCTAGGCAAGGGGATGGTCTAAAGTGACCTGAATACATGTTATTAGCCTATAATAAGGAACGTTGTGCAGCTCAGTCACATATTCGCATTCTCAACAAAAAATAAAAAACCTTTTTCCTTAAGTTTGAGAATGAAATGAGATGTTTGGTGCAGGGAGAGGAGGCTGAGACGTATCTATAGCCGCAGAGCGTTACTTATTTATTTCTATAAGATGGATTAATTCAGATGCTGATGTGATCTTTTTCTGTTACAGCGCATAAATTATGCAGCGCAGTGATTTGGGGGCCGCGTGATTCAATAGAGGATAATACAATGCTATCTCCGTCCTACCCTTTGATTAGACATTTGTCCACGCCAACAATATCGTTATTACAAAGGGGAATGAAAGGAGTTGGGAAATGAAGAAGCTGCGTATCCGCCGATTATTGTAGCAACACTTTTGTACGAGTTTAATGGCAGACAAATATAGAGCAGTATTTTCACTGAAGACACGGAGGCATCGGAGGTGTAAATCTGATTCTCGCTTTGATAGAGCCTCATTCAGGAACTAGAGAGTCAGAGGGGAGAGAAGCACTATTTCTGTCTGGAAGGTTAAAAATAAAAGCAGACAAATATTGTGTCCTCGTTCTACTAGTAATTGTCCAAGAAGTTGAACTCTTAGAAACTGTGTAAGGTTAAATGGCATTGAAATATACTGCAAGCAGGAATGATACAGCCGCTAGGTATTTCTCCGTATACCTCCTGGACGCCGCGTAACTGTGCCGTATGGCGTGCTGCGCAAACCTTGGAAATAACTTTTTTTTCTAATAACACACTCCAAGGGAATAATACATGTTATATAGCAAAAGCTGTACTGGAACTTCTGATGAGCTTCAACTGGCGGTCAGCTAGCCTCACATCCTCATACAATAGGAGGACAGCTAGCCTCACATCCTCATACAATAGGAGGACAGCTAGCCTCACATCCTCATACAATAGGAGGACAGCTAGCCTCACATCCTCATACAATAGGAGGACAGCTAGCCTCACATCCTCATACAATAGGAGGACAGCTAGCCTCACATCCTCATACAATAGGAGGACAGCTAGCCTCACATCCTCATACAATAGGAGGACAGCTAGCCTTACATCCTCATACAATAGGAGGACAGCTAGCCTCACATCCTCATACAATAGGAGGACAGCTAGCCTTACATCTTCATACAATAGGAGGACAGCTAGCCTCACATCCTCATACAATAGGAGGACAGCTAGCCTCACATCCTCATACAATAGGAGGACAGCTAGCCTCACATCCTCATACAATAGGAGGACAGCTAGCCTTACATTCTCATACAATAGGAGGACAGCTAGCCTCACATTCTCCTGTGATAGGAGGACAGCTAGCCTTACGTCCTCATACAATAGGAGGACAGCTAGCCTCACATCCTCATACAATAGGAGGACACCTAGCCTTACGTCCTCATACAATAGGAGGACAGCTAGCCTTACATTCTCATACAATAGGAGGATAGCTAGCCTCACATTCTCCTGTGATAGGAGGACAGCTAGCCTTACATCCTCATACAATAGGAGGACAGCTAGCCTCACATCCTCATACAATAGGAGGACAGCTAGCCTTACATCCTCATACAATAGGAGGACAGCTAGCCTCACATCCTCATACAATAGGAGGACAGCTAGCCTCACATCCTCATACAATAGGAGGACAGCTAGCCTTACATCCTCATACAATAGGAGGACAGCTAGCCTTACATCCTCATACAGTAGGAGGACACCTAGCCTCACATCCTCATACAATAGGAGGACAGCTAGCCTCACATTCTCCTGCAATAGGAGGACAGCTAGCCTTACATCCTCATACAATAGGAGGACACCTAGCCTTACATCCTCCTACAATAGGAGGACACCTAGCCTCACATTCTCCTGCAATAGGAGGACAGCTAGCCTCACATTCTCCTGCAATAGGAGGACAGCTAGCCTTACATCCTCATACAATAGGAGGACACCTAGCCTTACATCCTCATACAATAGGAGGACAGCTAGCCTTACATCTTCATACAATAGGAGGACAGCTAGCCTCACATCCTCATACAATAGGAGGACAGCTAGCCTTACACCCTCATACAATAGGAGGACAGCTAGCCTTACATCCTCATACAATAGGAGGACAGCTAGCCTCACATCCTCATACAATAGGAGGACAGCTAGCCTCACATCCTCATACAATAGGAGGACAGCTAGCCTCACATCCTCATACAATAGGAGGACAGCTAGCCTTACATCCTCCTACAATAGGAGGACAGCTAGCCTCACATCCTCATACAGTAGGAGGACACCTAGCCTCACATCCTCCTACAATAGGAGGACAGCTAGCGTCACATTCTCCTGCAATAGGAGGACAGCTAGCCTTACATCCTCCTACAATAGGAGGACACCTAGCCTTACATCCTCCTGCAATAGGAGGACACCTAGCCTCACATTCTCCTGCAATAGGAGGACAGCTAGCCTCACATTCTCCTGCAATAGGAGGACAGCTAGCCTTACATCCTCATACAATAGGAGGACACCTAGCCTTACATCCTCATACAATAGGAGGACAGCTAGCCTTACATCCTCATACAATAGGAGGACAGCTAGCCTCACATCCTCATACAATAGGAGGACAGCTAGCCTTACACCCTCATACAATAGGAGGACAGCTAGCCTTACATCCTCATACAATAGGAGGACAGCTAGCCTCACATCCTCATGCAATAGGAGGACAGCTAGCCTCACATCCTCATACATTAGGAGGACAGCTAGCCTTACATCCTCATACAATAGGAGGACAGCTAACCTTACATCCTCATACAATAAGAGGACAGCTAGCCTCACATCCTCATACAATAGGAGGACAGCTAGCCTTACATCCTCATACAATAGGAGGACAGCTAGCCTTACATCCTCATACAATAGGAGGACAGCTAGCCTCACATCCTCATACAATAGGAGGACAGCTAGCCTCACATCCTCATACAATAAGAGGACAGCTAGCCTCACATCCTCATACAATAGGAGGACAGCTAGCCTTACATCCTCATACAATAGGAGGACAGCTAGCCTTACATCCTCATACAATAGGAGGACAGCTAGCCTTACATCCTCATACAATAGGAGGACAGCTAGCCTTACATCCTCATACAATAGGAGGACAGCTAGCCTTACATCCTCATACAATAGGAGGACAGCTAGCCTTACATCCTCCTACAATAGGACAGCTAGCCTTACATTCTCCTGCAATAGGAGGACAGCTAGCCTTACATTCTCCTGCAATAGGAGGACAGCTAGCCTCACATTCTCCTGCAATAGGAAGACAGCTAGCCTCACATTCTCCTGGAATAGGAAGACAGCTAGCCTCACATTCTCCTGCAATAGGAGGACAGCTAGCCTCACATTCTCCTGCAATAGGAGGACAGCTAGCCTTACATCCTCATACAATAGGAGGACAGCTAGCCTTACATCCTCATACAATAGGAGGGCAGCTAGCCTCACATTCTCCTGTGATAGGAGGACAGCTAGCCTCACATTCTCCTGTGATAGGAGGACAGCTAGCCTCACATTCTCCTGTGATAGGAGGACAGCTAGCCTTACATTCTCCTGCGATAGGAGGACAGCTAGCCTTACATCCTCATACAATAGGAGGACAGCTAGCCTCACAACCTCATACAATAGGAGGACAGCTAGCCTTACGTCCTCATACAATAGGAGGACAGCAAGCCTTACATCCTCCTACAATAGGAGGACAGCTAGCCTCACATCCTCATCCAATAGGAGGACAGCTAGCCTTACATCCTCATACAATAGGAGGACAGCTAGCCTCACATTCTCCTGCAGGTTCCAAGCCTTCAGTCTCTGGATGCTTAAGTGCATTCCACCGCCCGGCACGCTTCTCCCCAGAATGGTATTACCAGGATTCCCTATAGATCGCCATTACAGGATTAGGGGCCATTGGGGTACACGCAACAGTTCCTCGGCCACCACGCACTTCTCCACCATTTGCACCAGCCGGTCTGCTGTTTTAGGGTACCCGTGGCTCACCCACTTGTCCAGAAAGTAGATATCAGAGCCTGTCCACAGTCTGGTGGGATAGATGAGGTCATGCATTTGAGATCCGGGAGGTTTATCCACTTGGTTTCCCCAGCGATAAACTCGTTGTGCTCGTACAGACTTCGTGACACCCAAATGCGTTAGAATTTCAGTTTTTAGTTTGTCTTAGTCTTTGGCACCAGCAAGGCTGAAGTAAAACTATGCTCTGACCGGACGGGAGCTGGGGGGCTGCACACTGACCTTTACCCCAACTCTCTCAGTGGCTATTTCCAAGGTTGTTAAATAGTCTTCACCATCATGATTATTCGTCATCTTTAGCAGAATATGACTGACCTGTATGGAGTTGGAGCTATTTGGGACATCCGGTGGGATCGCAGTCTTAGTGCTGTTGCCCCCCCCCCCAATTGCTGTTGTCTCCATGCCCCCACAATGGCCACCTGCTGCACCCTGGTAGCTGCTTGCTGAGCTGCTGTAGCCTGTAGCAAGGCCTTACCTATGTCCTGTTAGCTCTGAGTGTAGGGGTGAATCTGGCTTCTCTAAGCACCCGTCATGGATTTCACAGTATAATAGTCTTTTCCAATAGCAAAAAAAATGGGTTTCTGTCCCTTTAAAGTTTCCCCATGGCTTTTTATGGCTGCAATGTTAGTACATACGCTCGCATTCTCCACCAACTGTGGCAAGATCAGGGTAAGGATGCCGTCTCCTGGGGCAGACACAGCAGCCAGTTATTAGCACATCAGCCCAGGGCCTTAGTACAAGCGGCTGCAACTAGTTTTATTTTGCAGCATAAAGATAAATAAAGCATAAAAGTAAATCCTGGGCTGTCCGGCTCTAAGTGAGCAAAATGATCCCCTCTCTCAGCGTGGGGACCTAACGTCTCTTTCACAAAACAACAGTAATAGCGCAGTACTTCCATTCAGTAGTCACAGTGTCTCTCAGTTGCAGTGCCGCGTCTGGGGGATGAGTGTGTGTGTATGTATGTATAATTGTATATATAATATTATATATATATATATATATCACACTTGTATTTTATGTTATTAAATGTACTAATAAAGAAGGAATCTGATTTGTTTGCCCCGTCAGTGATTGTAATCATTTTGCGTCGCTCGCACATCCCATATACATAGCTGCCTACCTTTAATTTCTCCTCCCAGGGAGATGTCCGGAGAGGAGAAGCAAGTGAATTGTGACAAAGGCGGGGCCTGATGAGTTGCGCCATTAAACCACGCCCCCATTGCAGTAAATTGCCGCGACTGGCGCACATCTACATAGGGGGCGGGGCTAAATGATGCGATGGGAGATCTGCTTAGTGATTGTCAGGGGGTAATATAATATGTAACAATAATCTTCCCGGGGGTAATATAATAAATAAAATAAAACCGAAGCATTTGAGGACAGAAATGTCGTCTCCAGTGTCTTAGAGCCACGTCGTTCATGTAAACAGTCTGAGCCGGCGATGCCTGTATGTATAAAGGACGGGATAAAGGAATTCAGCGGACAATTAATGATTCCTGGCACACGCCGTTTGTTATCTGCCTAACCATGGAGATTTCACGAAAAAACTGTTAGCAGAAGCCGCTTGTAAACAGCCACAAATTCAGCTCCTGTCAGCGCCTCCTGCCAAGATCCCAGCAGCCTCCTCAGGAATACGCCTGGTTTCATCCGACCTTTCCAGGCGCAGTCCGTGTGGCTCAGGATAGAGCGAGGAAGAAAAAGCTCACGCAGAGATAAGTCTGACAATATGGCCGAGCAGACGCTCCCTGGGACTGCGTTCCACATCAATGCGCTCATCACCACCACCAGAGTCACCAGTCTGACTGTCTGCGACCGGGGAGGGGGATGATGGGGACGTATTCAGTGCCACCATTTATCATGTAGGCTACGCTGAGGAAGAGTTTAGGCACAGAGCGAGACCTACTCAAGTCTGCGTGTAGCATAACTAACGTAGAATCGCTCTGCGCATATCCCGAAAAGCATTTACACGCATATGTGGCTGTGCATTTAGGACCTGTCATATGGGGTGTAATTGTGCCCAGACTGATGCTCCAAATTGGTCATAGCGGGCACAGATGGGCGAGGTCAGATCACATCCTACACAGAAGTACCCCCCTGACACCCCCCTGCTGCTAACACCCCACTGATAATACAATGTGACAGTAACACCCTACACAGAAGTACCCCCCTGACACCCCACTACTGCTAACACCCCACTGATAATACAATGTGACACTAACACCCTACACAGAAGTACCCCCCTGCTGCTAACACCCCACTGATAATACAATGTGACAGTAACACCCTACACAGAAGTACCCCCCTGACACCCCCCAGCTGCTAACACCCCACTGATAATACAATGTGACAGTAACACCCTACACAGAAGTACCCCCCTGACACCCCCCTGCTGCTAACACCCCACTGATAATACAATGTGACAGTAACACCCTACACAGAAGTACCCTCCTGACACCCCCCTGCTGCTAACACCCCACTGATGATACAATGTGACAGTAACACCCTACACAGAAGTACCCCCCTGACACCCCCCTGCTGCTAACACCCCACTGATAATACAATGTGACAGTAACACACCACACAGAAGTACCCCCCTGACACCCCCCTGCTGCTAACACCCCACTGATAATACAATGTGACAGTAACACCCTACACAGAAGTACCCCCCTGACACCCCCTGCTGCTAACACCCCACTGATAAAACAATGTGACAGTAACACCCTACACAGAGGTACCCCCCTGACACCCCCCTGCTGCTAACACCCCACTGATAATACAATGTGACAGTAACACCCTTCACAGAAGTACCCCCCTGACCCCCCCCCTGCTGCTAACACCCCACTGATAATACAATGTGACAGTAACACCCTACACAGAAGTACCCCCCTGACACCCCCCTGCTTCTAACACCCCACTGATAATACAATGTGACAGTAACACCCTACACAGAAGTACCCCCCTGACACCCCCCTGCTGCTAACACCCCACTGATAATACAATGTGACAGTAACACCCTACACAGAAGTACCCCCCTGACCCCCTGCTGCTAACACCCCACTGATAATACAATGTGACAGTAACACCCTACACAGAAGTACCCCCCTGACACCCCCCTGCTGCTAACACCCCACTGATAATACAATGTGACAGTAACACCCTACACAGAAGTACCCCCCTGACACCCCCTGCTGCTAACACCCCACTGATAAAACAATGTGACAGTAACACCCTACACAGAGGTACCCCCCTGACACCCCCCTGCTGCTAACACCCCACTGATAATACAATGTGACAGTAACACCCTTCACAGAAGTACCCCCCTGACCCCCCCCCTGCTGCTAACACCCCACTGATAATACAATGTGACAGTAACACCCTACACAGAAGTACCCCCCTGACACCCCCCTGCTTCTAACACCCCACTGATAATACAATGTGACAGTAACACCCTACACAGAAGTACCCCCCTGACACCCCCCTGCTGCTAACACCCCACTGATAATACAATGTGACAGTAACACCCTACACAGAAGTACCCCCCTGACCCCCTGCTGCTAACACCCCACTGATAATACAATGTGACAGTAACACCCTACACAGAAGTACCCCCCTGACACCCCCCTGCTGCTAACACCCCACTGATAATACAATGTGACAGTAACACCCTACACAGAAGTACCCCCCTGACACCCCCTGCTGCTAACACCCCACTGATAATACAATGTGACAGTAACACCCTACACAGAAGTACCCCCCTGACACCCCCCTGCTAACACCCCACTGATAATACAATGTGACAGTAACACCCTACACAGAAGTACCCCCCTGACACCCCCCTGCTGCTAACACCCCACTGATAATACAATGTGACACTAACACCCTACACAGAAGTACCCCCCTGACACCCCACTACTGCTAACACCCCACTGATAATACAATGTGACAGTAACACCCTACAAAGAAGTACCCCCCTGACACCCCCCTGCTGCTAACACCCCACTGATAATACAATGTGACACTAACACCCTACACAGAAGTACCCCCCTGACACCGCCCTGCTAACACCCCACTGATAATACAATGTGACAGTAACACCCTACACAGAAGTACCCCCCTGACACCCCCCTGCTGCTAACACCCCACTGATAATACAATGTGACAGTAACACCCTACACAGAAGTACCCCCCTGACACCCCACTACTGCTAACACCCCACTGATAATACAATGTGACACTAACACCCTACACAGAAGTACCCCCCTGACACCCCACTACTGCTAACACCCCACTGATAATACAATGTGACAGTAACACCCTACACAGAGGACCTGAGAGAGAAGAACGAGGAGAATTATAGTACATACACCTGCACAATACTTCCATTATTGCCAATATTTAGGGGTCCAGTCCTAGAGAGCATCTGGGAGAAGCTGTGTACAGGGGCGTATCTACCTATTGGCCAGGATGGCACTCGCCAGGCTCGCTCTAACTCCTAGATACACCCCTGGCTGTGTCGGCACCTCAGTTGCATCATGTCAGCCGTGGTTGGGGGAGGACAGGGGACACTTAAAGCCAAATTCAGTCAGCAACATATAAGGTTCAGCGCCTCAAGTAGCAGGGAAATACTTTGCTGCTATACTAAGTTATGTCGCAGTGGGTGGGGTGAGAGGGCGATCTGAGAGCTCAGACTTTCCCGTAAGCGCATGTCACATGTCAGTAACGCCTCCAGCTCTCCCTTACACCGGTTAGAAACAACTTTTTCCCCAAGAAAATGTAAAAATTTGCTTAATGTCAATTGTGAGGATAAAATATTTTTTTTCTGCTGACAATCAAAGGATCTAATGTCTAAAATGTGGGTTTTAGTACACAAAACATATAAGAGAATAGGCTATGCGCTTACATTCCCACCGCAGAGCTGCTATAAGGCAGCGTGTAATGGAGGAAATTCTCCCTCTTGTAATACAGATCATTTTAGTTACAGAAGAAAAAATAAACCTATTAACCTGTAGGTGCAAATCCCTCTAGTTTGATTTTTAATTTCAATTGTATTCAAAATGAAACTGATAGTTATGGGTGGATCTTGTGTTTAATCTCCACCTACCCGCTTAGGCACCTTGACGTTTGCCAGCTGTTCTGGGACTTGTAGTTGCCACAAAAGACCAGTCTAATGTAATAGCGATTACGCACGCAGTTCAAATTCGATAGTATGCTAATTAATTGAGACAACAATGCCGTCGCAGCACAACATAAGGACGCCCACTTTACCTTACCCACATCCGCAATGTTTAGCAAGGCTGAGACACCATCAGTAACATGGAGTACCATCACATCCTCACACACACTTACACAGGCTCTGACCTTACTCAGGAATTACTAACCTCATCACACACAGTGATTACACAAGACTGAGATACCATCAGTAACATGGAGTACCATCACATCCTCACACACACTTACACAGGCTCTGACCTTACTCAGGAATTACTAACCTCATCACACACAGTGATTACACAAGACTGAGAAACCATCAGTAACATGGAGTACCATCACATCCTCACACACACTTACACAGGCTCTGACCTTACTCAGGAATTACTAACCTCATCACACACACTGATTACACAAGACTGAGATACCATCAGTAACATGGAGTACCATCACAGCCTCACACACACTTACACAGGCTCTGACCTTACTCAGGAATTACTAACCTCATCACACACAGTGATTACACAAGACTGAGACACCATCAGTAACATGGAGTACCATCACATCCTCACACACACTTACACAGGCTCTGACCTTACTCAGGAATTACTAACCTCATCACACACAGTGACTACACAAGACTGAGACACCATCAGTAACATGGAGTACCATCACAGCCTCACACACACTTACACAGGCTCTGACCTACTCAGGAATTACTAACCTCATCACACACAGTGATTACACAAGACTGAGATACCATCAGTAACATGGAGTACCATCACACCCTCACACACACTTACACAGGCTCTGACCTTACTCAGGAATTACTAACCTCATCACACACAGTGATTACACAAGACTGAGATACCATCAGTAACATGGAGTACCATCACAGCCTCACACACACTTACACAGGCTCTGACCTTACTCAGGAATTACTAACCTCATCACACACACTGATTACACAAGACTGAGATACCATCAGTAACATGGAGTACCATCACAGCCTCACACACACTTACACAGGCTCTGACCTTACTCAGGAATTACTAACCTCATCACACACAGTGATTACACAAGACTGAGACACCATCAGTAACATGGAGTACCATCACATCCTCACACACACTTACACAGGCTCTGACCTTACTCAGGAATTACTAACCTCATCACACACAGTGATTACACAAGACTGAGATACCATCAGTAACATGGAGTACCATCACAGCCTCACACACACTTACACAGGCTCTGACCTTACTCAGGAATTACTAACCTCATCACACGCAGTGATTACACAAGACTGAGAAACCATCAGTAACATGGAGTACTATCACAGCCTCACACACACTTACACAGGCTCTGACCTTACTCAGGAATTACTAACCTCATCACACGCAGTGATTACACAAGACTGAGATACCATCAGTAATATGGAGTACCATCACATCCTCACACACACTTACACAGGCTCTGACCTTACTCAGGAATTACTAACCTCATCACACGCAGTGATTACACAAGACTGAGAAACCATCAGTAACATGGAGTACTATCACATCCTCACACACACTTACACAGGCTCTTACCTTACTCTGGAATTACTAACCTCATCACACACAGTGATTACACAAGACTGAGATACCATCAGTAACATGGAGTACCATCACAGCCTCACACACACTTACACAGGCTCTGACCTTACTCAGGAATTACTAACCTCATCACACGCAGTGATTACACAAGACTGAGAGACCATCAGTAACATGGAGTACCATCACATCCTCACACACACTTGCACAGGCTCTGACCTTACTCAGGAATTACTAACCTCATCACACGCAGTGATTACACAAGACTGAGAAACCATCAGTAACATGGAGTACCATCACAGCCTCACACACACTTACACAGGCTCTGACCTTACTCAGGAATTACTAACCTCATCACACACAGTGATTACACAAGACTGAGATACTATCAGTAACATGGAGTACCATCACAGCCTCACACACACTTACACAGGCTCTGACCTTACTCAGGAATTACTAACCTCATCACACACAGTGACTACACAAGACTGAGATACTATCAGTAACATGGAGTACCATCGCAGCCTCACGCACACTTACACAGGCTCTGACCTTACTCAGGAATTACTAACCTCATCACACACAATGACTACACAAGACTGAGATACTATCAGTAACATGGAGTACCATCACAGCCTCACACACACTTGCACAGGCTCTGACCTGACTCAGGAATTACTAACCTCATCACACACAGTTATTACACAAGACTGAGATACCATCAGTAACATGGAGTACCATCACATCCTCACACACACTTACACAGGCTCTGACCTTACTCAGGAATTACTAACCTCATCACACGCAGTGATTACACAAGACTGAGAAACCATCAGTAACATGGAGTACCATCACATCCTCACACACACTTACACAGGCTCTGATCTTACTCAGGAATTACTAACCTCATCACACGCAGTGATTACACAAGACTGAGAGACCATCAGTAACATGGAGTACCATCACATCCTCACACACACTTACACAGGCTCTGACCTTACTCAGGAATTACTAACCTCATCACACGCAGTGATTACACAAGACTGAGAAACCATCAGTAACATGGAGTACTATCACATCCTCACACACACTTACACAGGCTCTGACCTTACTCAGGAATTACTAACCTCATCACACACAGTGATTACACAAGACTGAGAGACCATCAGTAACATGGAGTACCATCACATCCTCACACACACTTACACAGGCTCTGACCTTACTCAGGAATTACTAACCTCATCACACACAGTGATTACACAAGACTGAGACACCATCAGTAACATGGAGTATCATCATATCCTCACACACACTTACACAGGCTCTGACCTTACTCAGGAATTACTAACCTCATCACACGCAGTGACTACACAAGACTGAGATACCATCAGTAACATGGAGTACCATCGCAGCCTCACACACACTTACACAGGCTCTGACCTTACTCAGGAATTACTAACCTCATCACACACAGTGACAACACAAGACTGAGATACCATCAGTAACATGGAGTACCATCGCAGCCTCACACACACTTACACAGGCTCTGACCTTTCTCAGGAATTACTAACCTCATCACACACAGTGACAACACAAGACTGAGACACCATCAGTAACATGGAGTACCATCACATCCTCACACACACTTACACAGGCTCTGACCTTTCTCAGGAATTACTAACCTCATCACACGCAGTGATTACACAAGACTGAGATACCATCAGTAACATGGAGTACCATCACATCCTCACACACACTTACACAGGCTCTGACCTTACTCAGGAATTACTAACCTCATCACACGCAGTGATTACACAAGACTGAGAGACCATCAGTAACATGGGGTACCATCACATCCTCACACACACTTACACAGGCTCTGACCTTACTCAGGAATTACTAACCTCATCACACACAGTGACTACACAAGACTGAGAAACCATCAGTAACATGGAGTACCATCACATCCTCACACACACTTACACAGGCTCTGACCTTACTCAGGAATTACTAACCTCATCACACGCAGTGATTACACAAGACTGAGACACCATCAGTAACATGGAGTACTATCACATCCTCACACACACTTACACAGGCTCTGACCTTACTCAGGAATTACTAACCTCATCACACACAGTGATTACACAAGACTGAGAGACCATCAGTAACATGGAGTACCATCACATCCTCACACACACTTACACAGGCTCTGACCTTACTCAGGAATTACTAACCTCATCACACGCAGTGATTACACAAGACTGAGAGACCATCAGTAAAATGGAATACCATCACATCCTCACACACACTTACACAGGCTCTGACCTTACTCAGGAATTACTAACCTCATCACACACAGTGATTACACAAGACTGAGACACCATCAGTAACATGGAGTACCATCACATCCTCACACACACTTACACAGGCTCTGACCTTACTCAGGAATTACTAACCTCGTCACACACAGTGATTACACAAGACTGAGAGACCATCAGTAACATGGAGTACCATCACATCCTCACACACACTTACACAGGCTCTGACCTTACTCAGGAATTACTAACATCATCATACACAGTGATTACACAAGACTGAGAGACCATCAGTAACATGGAGTACTATCACATCCTCACACACACTTACACAGGCTCTGACCTTACTCAGGAATTACTAATCTCATCACACACAGTGATTACACAAGACTGAGATACCATCAGTAACATGGAGTACCATCACATCCTCACACACACTTACACAGGCTCTGACCTTACTCAGGAATTACTAATCTCATCACACACAGTGATTACACAAGACTGAGATACCATCAGTAACATGGAGTACCATCACAGCCTCACACACACTTACACAGGCTCTGACCTTACTCAGGAATTACTAACCTCATCACACACAGTGATTACACAAGTCTGAGAGACCATCAGTAACATGGAGTACCATCACATCCTCACACACACTTACACAGGCTCTGACCTTACTCAGGAATTACTAACCTCATCACACACAGTGATTACACAAGACTGAGATACCATCAGTAACATGGAGTACCATCACATCCTCACACACACTTACACAGGTTCTGACCTTACTCAGGAATTACTAACCTCATCACACACAGTGACTACACAAGACTGAGAGACCATCAGTAACATGGAGTACCATCACAGCCTCACACACACTTACACAGGCTCTGACCTTACTCAGGAATTACTAATCTCATCACACACAGTGATTACACAAGACTGAGAGACCATCAGTAACATGGAGTATCATCACAACCTCACACACACTTACACAGGCTCTGACCTTACTCAGGAATTACTAACCTCATCACACACAGTGATTACACAAGACTGAGATACCATCAGTAACATGGAGTACCATCACGTCCTCACACACACTTACACAGGCTCTGACCTTACTCAGGAATTACTAACCTCATCACACACAGTGACTACACAAGACTGAGAGACCATCAGTAACATGGAGTACCATCACATCCTCACACACACTTACACAGGCTCTGACCTTACTCAGGAATTACTAACCTCATCACACACAGTGATTACACAAGACTGAGAGACCATCAGTAATATGGAGTACCATCACATCCTCACACACACTTACACAGGCTCTGACCTTACTCAGGAATTACTAACCTCATCACACGCAGTGATTACACAAAACTGAGAGACCATCGGTCATCACCACCACCAGAGTCACCAGTGTGATTGTCTGCGACCGGGGAGGGGGATGATGGGGACATATTCAGTACCACCATTTATCATATAGGCTACGTTGGGGAAGAGTTTAAGCACAGAGCGAGACCTACTGCAGCCTGTGTGTAGCATAACTAACGTAGAATCGCTCTGCGAATATCCCGAAAAGCACCACCCACAAACCGCACCTCCTGTCAATTACTCTGCAATGGGTCTGCGTGGTTACTGCGATCACAGTGGCTGGTTCTCGCACACGAACATACACAGAACGCAATATTCGGCTGATTGCGTGCATATTACCAACTGCGTTCCTTGCTGTATCAGGCCCTAGGACCTATGCAGAAGAGGTGTAACAAGGCCTGGAGGTTGCAGAAGAACCTTACACCATCAGTCCTAGTATTACAGGGACTCACAAGTGACCCTTCACCACCCATAGAGAATACACACACAATGGTCTAGCAAAAAAACAGACAGAAAATAACCCTCCCAGAGGAATTACTTCTACAATGCTGGTTCTGAGCTGGGCGTAAAGTTATGATCAGGAACCTTACACTACACGTTAGTACATATGGGAGCAATATACAGGCAGTGATAATAAAAGTAATGGACTTGGCAATTTGCATGCTGTCTATATCTCCATTCTACGCTTACACCCAGGTAGGAGAAGGAATAACATTAGGGATATATAAACCATTTCAGAGACCAGCACACAGCTAAGACTAATTAGGGCTGTAGGGTTGATGGATTACGTACAGAGCATTCTGCAGCATTCATAGATTAATAGACAATTTCTCAGACACAATTTATTATCATTTGAGCGTTGCAGAGTTTGGGTACTTTCTGTCTGAGTACAGCGGCCCCTGATGTGAGACAATGTCATACATTACATCTGGGATGGTATTTGGGGTAAATAACATGTCCTGGATGTGATATAACGATGGAGACAGCGCATACTGGGCCTGATTCAGCGTGGATCGCAGTTGCTTATACGCATGCAATTGGCCGATTGTCGCATTCTGCGCACGAGTAGGCATCGCAGCGTGCGTGAACCAGTCATTGTGATCGAGACTGCGATCATAGTGAGTATGAAAACCCCTCGCACAGGGATTGACAGGAAGTGGTTTGTGGGTGGTGATGGGGGTAGGGGTGGTCGGGCGAACGCAGGTGTGCCAGTGCGTTTCAAACGCAGTTGCAGGGGCGTGTATAAATTAGCCACTGCGGCACCATACGCAGCCTGATCCAATCTCTGAGTAAGGTCTCACCTGCCTTACCTGTACTTGCGGCTGCGATGGTATTTGATTGTACCGATGTTTTCGCAGTCTTGCTAAACATTACGGATGTGCGTGTAGGTGAAGTGGGCGTCCATATGTAGTGCTGCGGCGGCATTGCGATCGCTATGGATTAGCATAAATCCGCAGTGACACTGTGTACGTAGGCTATATTGCGATCCGTAGTGAATCAAGAACAATGTCTGTAAGTTACTCACAATGTAACCTAGACCAATACCTGGGGCCTGGACCCTGTAGCTGGGCACATACTATGGCAGACAGGAGTCGGGGTACAATACTACGTTCATGGAGCAGAGATACAGAAATAATGCGGCTACAGAACAGGACGTCATTTCTCGCTCTCCTCTATTACAGCTCAGACACTGACTGATGTCACATATCTCTGAGGGAGAAGCAGATGACGCAGCAGGTTCCCGCTTTGGTAAGTGCGCAAATATATCTGATGGAGGTAACATACCAGTCCTGACAGTGTAGGGCGACACTTCATCTCTCCAGCACGGTGCCCATATTATACATGTCTGAGCATTATACTGGTTATATATCTGATGCAGGTAACACACCAGACCTGACAGTGTAGGTTGACACTTCATCTCTCCAGCACGGTGCCCATATTATACATGTCTGAGCATTATACTGGTAATATATCTGATGGAGGTAACATACCAGACCTGACAGTGTAGGGTGACACTTCATCTCTCCAGCACGGTGCCCATATTATACATGTCTGAGCATTATACTGGTTATATATCTGATGGGGGTAACATACCAGTCCTGACAGTGTAGGGCGACACTTCATCTCTCCAGCACGGTGCCCATATTATATATGTCTGAGCATTATACTGGTAATATATCTGATGGAGGTAACATACCAGTCCTGACAGTGTAGGGCGACACTTCATCTCTCCAGCACGGTACCCATATTATACATGTCTGAGCATTATACTGGTTATATATCTGATGGAGGTAACATACCAGTCCTGACAGTGTAGGGTGACACTTCATCTCTCCAGCATGGTACCCATATTATACATGTCTGAGCATTATACTGGTTATATATCTGATGGAGGTAACATACCAGTCCTGACAGTGTAGGGTGACACTTCATCTCTCCAGCACGGGGCCCATATTATACATGTCTGAACATTATACTGGTAATATATCTGATGGAGGTAACATACCAGACCTGACAGTGTAGGGTGACACTTCATCTCTCCAGCATGGTGCCCATATTATATATGTCCGAGCATTATACTAGTAATATATCTGATGGAGGTAACACACCAGTCCTGACAGTGTAGGGCGACACTTTATCTCTCCAGCACGGGGCCCATATTATACACGGTGCCCATATTATACATGTCTGAGCATTATACTGGTAATATATCTGATGGAGGTAACATACCAGACCTGACAGTGTAGGGTGACACTTCATCTCTCCAGCACGGTGCACATATTATACATGTCTGAGCATTATACTGGTTATATATCTGATGGAGGTAACATACCAGACCTGACAGTGTAGGGTGACACTTCATCTCTCCAGCACGGTGCCCATATTATACATGTCTGAGCATTATACTGGTAATATATCTGATGGAGGTAACACACCAGACCTGACAGTGTAGGGTGACACTTCATCTCTCCAGCACGGTGCCCATATTATACATGTCTGAGCATTATACTGGTAATATATCTGATGGAGGTAACATACCAGACCTGACAGTGTAGGGTGACACTTCATCTCTCCAGCACAGTGCCCATATTATACATGTCTGAGCATTATACTGGTTATATATCTGATGGAGGTAACATACCAGACCTGACAGTGTAGGGTGACACTTCATCTCTCCAGCACGGGGCCCATATTATACATGTCTGAGCATTATACTGGTTATATATCTGATGGAGGTAACACACCAGTCCTGACAGTGTAGGGTGACACTTCATCTCTCCAGCATGGTGCCCATATTATACATGTCTGAGCATTATACTGGTTATATATCTGATGGAGGTAACATACCAGTCCTGACAGTGTAGGGTGACACTTCATCTCTCCAGCACGGGGCCCATATTATACATGTCTGAGCATTATACTGGTAATATATCTGATGGAGGTAACATACCAGTCCTGTCAGTGTAGGAAATAGACGTCTACTGAGCGTCGTTCTAGGGAAGAAATAAAATCCCCAGAAAATATTATTCCCCTTCCAGTTCTAGATAAACCATTTTCACCTGTCTCGACTTTATTAATGTGAGAGAAGAGAACCTGGGTTGCCAGTAAATTTCGGTTACGTACAGACAAGAATCTACTTTACAGCTGACGAGACAGATATTCACTTAGCTATGCAGATGAGACTACTGGTAATCTAGCACTCACTTCTCGGAGCCATTACAGAACTAGAAGTCTCAGCATTTTCCCAGCATCACAGAGACATAAGTATGGCCCCACTGACACCCTCTCCTATTATACTGTATATTAGCTCCTGAAACTAGTAAACTATTAGCAGCACACACAGAGGTGGTGACTGTAATACAGGGGGAAGAAACACATTTCCCGGAGGTCACCAGGACATGGCGGCCACTGTTACACTTCCTAGTATTGTAGCCGGCATAACAGCTCTATAGAATATATCACTGTGTATCTGTCAGGGGGTAGATGGGACAGAGCAATGTTCTGCAGGTCTCTAGAGAGGTCAGTAATGTAATAATCTGCAGAATATATCACTGTGTATCTGTCAGGGGGTAGATGGGACAGAGCAATGTTCTGCAGATCACTAGAGAGGTCAGTAATGTAATAATCTGCAGAATATATCACTGTGTACCTGTCAGGGGGTAGGTGGGACAGAGCAATGTTCTGCAGATCACTAGAGAGGTTATATCACTATGCATTGGTCAGGGGGAGATGAGACAGAGCAATGTTCTGCAGATCACTAAAGAGGTCAGTAGTGTAATAATCTGCAGAATATATCACTGTGTATCTGTCAGGGGGTAGATGAAACAGAGCAGTGTTCTGCATATCACTAGAGAGGTCAGTAATGTAATAATCTGCAGAATATATCACTGTGTACCTGTCAGGGGGCAGATGGGACAGAGCAATGTTCTGCAGATCACTAGAGAGGTTATATCACTATGTACCTGTTGGGGGGGAGATGAGACAGAGCAATGTTCTGCAGATCACTAAAGAGGTCAGTAGTGTAATAATCTGCAGAATATATCACTGTGTACCTGTCAGGGGCATATGAGACAGAGCAATGTTCTGCAGATCACTAAAGAGGTCAGTAGTGTAATAATCTGCAGAATATATTACTGTGTATCTGTCAGGGGGTAGATGGAACAGAGCAATGTTCTGCAGATCACTAGAGAGGTCAGAAATGTAATAATCTGCAGAATATATCACTGTGGACCTGTCAGGGGCAGATTGGACAGAGCAATGTTCTGCAGGTCTCTAGAGAGGTTATATCACTATGCATTGGTCAGGGGGTAGATGGAACAGAGCAAAGTGCTGCAGATCACTAGAGAGGTCAGTAATGTAATAATCTGCAGAATATATTACTGTGGACCTGTCAGGGGGCAGATGGGACAGAGCAATGTTCTGCAGAGAGTTCTAAAGTACTTTACACAAGGTAAACTGAGGGAATGAAATATGTGGATAAACGGACTCTGGTCTCTTCCTGAGGAGATTGTGTAACTATATGAGAGGTTCTACGTGTCTGAATTATTGATAGTCAGGAATGATTTCATAGTTAATCGTCAGACTATTATTTACACCGTGGAAGAACCGCACAATTACCACTTGTCTCGCCAGCTCCATAATTTAGCGATGTACCGTATGTTATCAGAATGTCAGAAAGGCGACAGTAACACGACCATCCCGCAATAAGTAAAGAGAGAAATGTCATTAGTTTTGCAGATATGAAATGTTTGGACTGATCGCGGTTCTGTCGGAAATGTAAGGGATTCGCTCGCACAGCGCCAGCGTAGCCATCCCACCTACTGGAGGCATCACATTCTGCACCTCAGGCTTATAATAAGAGATGGGACAGATACAGGTGTAGGGGTGGGCAATAAGCTGCCCCCAGCTGTTGTTGAACTACACATTCCAGCATGCCTTGCAAGTTTTAGCATGATCAACTAGCAAAACTGTGGCAGGGCATTCTGGGATGTGTAGTACTACAAGAACTGGGGGGCCACTTATTGCCCACCCCTAGATTAGCACCTCCCGTTGTGGCCCCGATGGTGGTAATTATGGTGGTGGGGCAATTGGGTTATGGTTGGGGTAAGGTGACTGCCCGGACCAATTACTTTCTAGGCCCCTCTCTGTGCACCCAGAACTAGCTCTTACTAAGGCAGCGTCATCAGCCAAGGGACCACCAATAATCGCGCACACACACATATTATATATATATATATATATATATATACACACACTCATACAGTCAGGTGCATAAATATTGGGACATTGACAGAATTTTCAGATTTTGGCCTCTAGTCAACACCACAATGGTTTTGAAATGAAACAAACAAGATGTGCTTTACCTGCAGACTTTCTGATTTTATTTGAGGGTAATTACATCCAAATTAGGTGAACGGTGTAGGAATTACAACGGCTTCTATATGTGCCTCCCACTTTTTAAGGGGCCAAAAGTAATCAACTCAAAAGCTATTTCATGGACAGGTGTGGGCTATTCCCTCGTTATTTCATTATCAATTAAGCAGGTAAAAGGTCTGGAGTTGATTCTAGGTGTGACATTTGCATTTGGAATCAGTTGATGTCGACTCTCAATATGAGATCCAAAGAGCTGTCACTATCAGTGAAGCAAGCCATCATTAGGTTGAAAAATCAAAACAACCCATCAGAGAGATAACAACAACATTAGGTGTGGCCAAATCATCTGTTTGGAACATTCTTAAAAAGAAAGAACGCACCGGAGAGCTCAGCAACACCAAAAGACCCGGAAGACCACGGAAAACAACTGTGGTGGATGACAGAAGAATTATTTCCCTGGTGAAGAAAACCCCTTCACAACAGTTGACCAAATCAAGAACACTCTCCAGGAGGTAGGTGTATATGTGTCAAAGTCAACTATCAAGAGAAGACTTCACAAGAGTGAATATAGAGGGTTCACCACAAGATGTAAACCATTGGTGAGCCACAAAAACAGGAAGACCAGATTAGAGTTTGCCAAACAACATCTAAAAAAGCCATTACAGTTCTGGAACAACATTCTATGGACAGATGAGACAAAGATCAACTTGTACCAGAGTGATGGGAAGAGAAGAGTATGGAGGACAGGAACTGCTCATGATCCAAAACATACCACCTCATCAGTGAAGCATGGTGGTGGTAGTGTCATGGTGTGGGCATGTATGGCTGCCAATGGAACTGGTTACCTTGTATTTATTGATGATGTGACTGCTGACAAAAGCAGCAGAATGAATTCTGAAGTGTTTCGGGCAATATTATATGCTCATATTCAGTCAAATGCTTCAGAACTCATTGGACGGCGCTTCACAGTGCAGATGGACAATGACCCCAGCGCTACTGCAAAAGCAACCAAATACTTTTTTAAGGCTAAAAAGTGGAATGTTATGCAATGGCCAAGTCAATCCCCTGACCTGAATCCGATTGAGCATGCATTTCACTTGATGAAGACAACACTGAAGGGAAAATGCCCCAAGAACAAGCAGGAACTGAAGACATTAGCAGTAGAGGCCTGGCAGAGCATCACCAGGGATGAAACCCAGCGTCTGGTGATGTCTATGCGTTCCAGACTTCAGCCTGTAATTACCTGCAAAGAATTTGCAACAGAGTTTTAAAAAGTGAAAGTTAGATTTAGGATTGTTTAGTTTGTCCCATTACTTTTGGCCCCTTAAAAAGTGGGAGGCACATATAGAAACCGTTGTAATTCCTACACCGTTCACCTGATTTGGATGTAATTACCCTCAAATTAAATCTGAAAGTCTGCAGTTAAATCACATCTTGTTTGTTTCATTTCAAAGCTATTGTGGTGGTGAATAGAGGCCACAAAATGAAAATTCTGTCAATGTCCCAATATTTATGCACCTGACTGTGTGTGTGTATGTATATATATATATATACACATATATACACACACATGCACTCACACTCATATATATATATATATATATATATATGTATATATGTACACACACGCGCACACACACACATATATATACACACACAGCAGAGTCTCATCATAAATTACATTTTTCCCAATTTACTAATGATCTCACACTAGCGCTTTAGGTATCATTAGGTGACTTACAGGAATCACAGTGTGACCTTGCGGTGCTGGGTGCCCTCCTGCTGGGGCACAATGCCATAGAGGAGTTAGGGGGGGTGTCTCATAGCAATGAAACAGCTATTGGCTATAATTTGTCTATAAAATGAGAACTAGGAGCTGATTGGTTGCTGTAGGTGACTTTTCTACCCTTCTTTATAAGTTTGGATACATCATCCCTCTTACGCTGCATACAACGTTATCAGCGTTTTAGATTATATATAATATTTATTATAGACATCCCACAGTCAGAGGAGTCCATAGTGGTTACTCCCTAGCCCATTACTTTCACTGCTACCACATGAACAATCTTCTTTGGATAGATGGGCCCCAGAAGAGAGAATGGTCACAGTGCCCCCTGGTGGTCGCTGTGTGAGCAGCCCATTTGGCAATGAAGGGGTGGAGCACTCATCATTCCTCCTGCTTATATATCTCTGCGCTATATTATACTGTACGGCTACATAAATACATACGCGCATTGGAGAGCTAGAAATAGTATCGCTGTACAATAGAAGCAATGTGACCATTTGGCATTCTGCTATAGACCAATTCATTTCACAAGCTAAATTAAAATCCTATTGTGCTGTGTTGTTAATATTTTATGCCCTTGTTTTCCAACAGTTATTGCATGGCACGGTGCCCAATCTTCACAGCCATCTGCGGAGGTCCAGAAATAGCACAACCGGCTTCACTTCCCCTTCAGCTCACCTTCTGGCCCGTACCGGCAGGAGGAGGTGGGAGCTGGGGTAATCGTTTAACCTGACTGTACATGTACAGCTTCTCCCCTGACCTCACATTACAGAGCCCGACGTGTACAGGACGGGCGCCTGCGGGCATAGGCCCTGGCTCAGGGATGGTTGCAGCCGCTCTCACAATAGCGGTTACGGGAATATGCAAATGCTAATCTCAGCCTTCCTATTGTGCTGGACACTGCGACAGGGTGTTCGATCGCTGAGACGCCCACTTTCAGGCGCCATGGTCTGTGCATTTGCAGTGGAGTTTGTAGATACTACAATATCGATGCAACATCAATTGCACCATAGACATTTGTGGTAGCCTAGGGTCTATTCTAGCTACCCATCGCAAACCCACCTAACCAGGCTTCAGCCTAGGGTCTATTCTAGCTACCCACCGCAAACCCACCTAACCAGGCCTCAGCCTAGGGTCTACTCTAGCTACCCACTGCAAACCCACCTAGCCAGGCTTCAGCCTAGGGTCTATTCTAGCTACCCACCGCAAACCCACCTAAACAGGCCTTAGCCTAGGGTCTACTCTAGCTACCCACCGCAAACCCACCTAACCAGGCTTCAGCCTAGGGTCTATTCTAGCTACCCACCGAGCCTAGGGTCTACTCTAGCTACCCACCGCAAACCCACCTAACCAGGCTTCAGCCTAGGGTCTATTCTAGCTACCCACCGCAAACCCACCTAACCAGGCCTCAGCCTAGGATCTATTCTAGCTACCCACCGCAAACCCACCTAACCAGGCTTCAGCCTAGGGTCTATTCTAGCTACCCACCGCAAACCCACCTAACCAGGCCTCAGCCTAGGGTCTATTCTAGCTACCCACCGCAAACCCACCTAACCAGGCCTCAGCCTAGGGTCTATTCTAGCACCCACCGCAAACCCACCTAACCAGGCCTCAGCCTAGGGTCTATTCTAGCACCCACCGCAAACCCACCTAACCAGGCCTCAGCCTAGGGTCTATTCTAGCTACCCACCGCAAACCCACCTAACCAGGCCTCAGCCTAGGGTCTATTCTTGCTACCCACCGCAAACCCACCTAACCAGGCCTCAGCCTAGGGTCTATTCTACCTACCCACCACAAACCCACCTAACCAGGCCTCAGCCTAGGGTCTATTCTAGCTACCCATTGCAAACCCACCTAACCAGGCCTCAGCCTAGGGTCTATTCTAGCTACCCACCGCAAACCCACCTAACCAGGCCTCAGCCTAGGGTCTATTCTAGCTACCTACCGCAAACCCACCTAACCAGGCCTCAGCCTAGGGTCTATTCTAGCTACCCACCGCAAACCCACCTAACCAGGCCTCAGCCTAGGGTCTATTCTAGCTACCCATCGCAAACCCACCTAACCAGGCCTCAGCCTAGGGTCTATTCTAGCTACCTACCGCAAACCCACCTAACCAGGCCTCTGCAGCATTGGAATTGCAATTGGGATGCAGCAACACTCCCAGACACGCCCATGACTCCACCCAGATGCTCCCGTGACACACCCATAACTCCACACAGACACTCCCGTGACACACCCATAACTCTACATAGACACGCACGTATGTGATAAAATATGTGTAAGAAATGAAAGTCTAGAACCCCAGCTTCCGCCTGTCACTGCTACCAGGGTCTGGTCTAGTTTAGGGGAGACATAACGATGATGAGACATGGAGGATATAATACAGTCATTATAGCAGCTATCATCCTGCACGTGCTAATCTTACCTTCTGCGACAAAGCCGCCATCACTGGTTTCATGCAGGACATCCCTCAGCGCCTGGGAAGGAAATGCGTCAGACGGGAGATTGCTGGGACGCCATAATGACGCAGATAGGAGCATGAAATGTAACGTTATCTCTGACAAAGTAATTAAACGTTGACATGTCTCCGATATCCAAAATAGCAAAAAAAGTGACAGAACACAGCTACACACCCCAGTCACACAGAGCACAGCTACACACCCCAGTCATACAGAGCACAGCTACACACCCCAGTCACACAGAGCACAGCTACACACCCCAGTCATACAGAACACAGCCACACACCCCAGTCATACAGAGCACAGCTACACACCCCAGTCACACAGAGCACAGCCACACACCCCAGTCACACAGAACACAGCCACACACCCCAGTCACACAGAGCACAGCTATACACCCCAGTCACACAGAACACAGCCACACACCCCAGTCACACAGAGCACAGCCACACACCCCAGTCACACAGAGCACAGCCACACACCCCAGTCACACAGAACACAGCCACACACCCCAGTCACACAGAACACAGCCACACACCCCAGTCACACAGAACACAGCCACACACCCCAGTCACACAGAGAACAGCCACACACCCCAGTCAAACAGAGCACAGCCACACACCCCAGTCACACAGAACACAGCTACACACCCCAGTCATACAGAGCACAGCTACACACCCCAGTCACACAGAGCACCGCTACACACCCCAATACAGAGCACAGCCACACACCCCAGTCACACAGAGCACAGCCACACACCCCAGGCATACAGAGCACAGCCACACACCCCACATACAGAGCACAGCTACATACCCCAGTCATACAGAGCACAGCTACATACCCCAGTCATACAGAACACAGCTACACACCCCAGTCATACAGAACACAGCTACACACCCCAGTCGCACAGAGCACAGCTACACACCCCACATACAGAGCACAGTTACATACCCCAGTCATACAGAACACAGCCACACACCCCAGTCACACAGAGCACAGCTAAACACCCCAGTCATACATAACACAGCTACACACCCCAGTCACACAGAGCACTGCTACACACCCCACATACAGAGCACAGCTACACACCCCAGTCACACAGAGCACAGCTACACACCCCAGTCACACAGAGCACAGCTACACACCCCAGTCACACAGAGCACAGCCACACACCCCAGTCATACAGAGCACAGCTACATAGCCCCCATACAGAGCACAGCTACACACCCCAGTCATACAGAACACAGCCACACACCCTAGAAACAGCCACACACCCCAGTCACACAGAGCACAGCCACACACCCCAGTCATACAGGGCACAGTCACACACCCCAGTCACACAGAGCACAGCCACACACCCCAGTCACACAGAGCACAGCCACACACCCCAGTCAAACAGAGCACAGCCACACACCCCAGTCACACAGAACACAGCCACACACCCCAGTCACACAGAACACAGCCACACACCCCAGTCACACAGAGCACAGCCACACACCCCAGTCACACAGAACACAGCCACACACCCCAGTCACACAGAGCACAGCCACACACCCCAGTCACACAGAGCACAGCCACACACCAGTCACACAGAGCACAGCCACACACCCCAGTCACACAGAGCACAGCCACACACCCCGGTCACACAGAGCACAGCCACACACCCCAGTCACACAGAACACAGCCACACACCCCAGTCACACAGAGCACAGCCACACACCCCGGTCACACAGAGCACAGCCACACACCCCGGTCACACAGAACACAGCCACGCACCCCAGTCACACAGAACACAGCCACGCACCCGTCATACAGAATACAGGTACACACCCCAGTCATACAGGGCACAGTCACACACCCCAATACAGAACACAGCCACACACCCCAGTCACACAGAACACAGCCACACACCCCAGTCACACAGAGCACAGCCACACACCCCAGTCATACAGAGCACAGCCACACACCAGTCACACAGAGCACAGCCACACACCCCAGTCACACAGAGCACAGCTACACACTCCCATACAGAACACAGCCACACACCCCAGTCATACACAACACAGCTACACACCCCAGTCACACAGAACACAGCCACACACCCCAGTCACACAGAGCACAGCTACACACCCCAGTCATACAGAGCACAGCCACACACCAGTCACACAGAGCACAGCCACACACCCCAGTCACACAGAGCACAGCCACACACCCCAATACAGAACACAGCCACACACCCCAGTCACACAGAACACAGCCACACACCCCAGTCACACAGAACACAGCCACACACCCCAGTCATACAGAGCACAGCCACACACCCCAGTCATACAGAGCACAGCCACACACCCCAGTCATACAGAACACAGCTACACACCCCAGTCATACAGAGCACAGCTACACACCCTGGTCATAGAGAACACAGCCACACACTCCCGGTCATACAGAGCACAGCTACACACTCCAATACAGAACACAGCCACACACCCCAGTCATACAGAACACAGCTACACACCCCAGTCATACAGTACACAGCTACACACCCCAATACAGAACACAGCCACACACCCCAGTCACACAGAACACAGCCACACACCCCAGTCACACAGAGCACAGCCACACACCCCGGTCACACAGAGCAGAGCCACACACCCCGGTCACACAGAACACAGCTACGCACCCCAGTCACACAGAACACAGCCACGCACCCCAGTCATACAGAATACAGCTACACACCCCAGTCATACAGGGCACAGTCACACACCCCAATACAGAACACAGCCACACACCCCTGTCACACAGAGCACAGCCACACACCCCAGTCATACAGGGCACAGTCACACACCCCAATACAGAACACAGCCACACACCCCAGTAATACAGAGCACAGCTACACACTCCCATACAGAACACAGCCACACACCCCAGTCATACACAACACAGCTACACACCCCAGTCACACAGAACACAGCCACACACCCGTCACACAGAGCACAGCTACACACCCCAGTCATACAGAGCACAGCCACACACCAGTCACACAGAGCACAGCCACACACCCCAGTCACACAGAGCACAGCCACACACCCCAGTCACACAGAGCACAGCCACACACCCCAATACAGAACACAGCCACACACCCCAGTCACACAGAACACAGCCACACACCCCAGTCACACAGAACACAGCCACACACCCCAGTCATACAGAGCACAGCCACACACCCCAGTCATACAGAGCACAGCCACACACCCCAGTCATACAGAACACAGCTACACACCCCAGTCATACAGAGCACAGCTACACACCCTGGTCATACAGAACACAGCCACACACTCCCGGTCATACAGAGCACAGCTACACACTCCAATACAGAACACAGCCACACACCCCAGTCATACAGAACACAGCTACACACCCCAGTCATACAGTACACAGCTACACACCCCAGTCACACAGAGCACAGCCACACACCCCAGTCACACAGAGCACAGCCACACACCCCAGTCACACAGAGCACAGCCACACACCCCAGTCACACAGAGCACAGCCACACACCCCAGTCATACAGAGCACAGCCACACACCCCAGTCATACAGAGCACAGCTACACACCCCAGTCACACAGAACACAGCCACACACCCCAGTCACACAGAACACAGCCACACACCCCAGTCATACAGAGCACAGCCACACACCCCAGTCATACAGGGCACAGTCACATACCCCAATACAGAACACAGCCACACACCCCAGTCACACAGAGCACAGCCACACACCCCAGTCATACAGGGCACAGTCACACACCCCAATACAGAACACAGCCACACACCCCAGTCACACAGAGCACAGCCACACACCCCAGTCATACAGAGCACAGCCACACACCCCAGTCACACAGAACACAGCCACACACCCCAGTCACACAGAGCACAGCCACACACCCCAGTCACACAGAGCACAGCCACACACCCCAGTCACACAGAGCACAGCCACACACCCCAGTCATACAGGGCACAGTCACACACCCCAATACAGAACACAGCCACACACGCCTGTCACACAGAGCACAGCTACACACCCCAGTCATACAGGGCACAGTCACACACCCCAATACAGAACACAGCCACACACCCCAGTCACACAGAACACAGCCACACACCCCAGTCACACAGAGCACAGCCACACACCCCAGTCACACAGAGCACAGCCACACACCCCAGTCACACAGAGCACAGCCACACACCCCAGTCATACAGAACACAGCCACACACCCCAGTCATATAGAGCACAGCCACACACCCCAGTCACACAGAACACAGCCACACACCCGTCATATAGAGCACAGCCACACACCCGTCATACAGAGCACAGCCACACACCCCAGTCACACAGAACACAGCCACACACCTCAGTCACACAGAGCACAGCCACACACCTCAGTCACACAGAGCACAGCCACACACCCCAGTCACACAGAGCACAGCCACACACCCCAGTCACACAGAGCACAGCCACACACCCCAGTCACACAGAACACAGCCACACACCCCAGTCATACAGGGTACAGTCACACACCCCAGTACAGAACACAACCACACACCCCAGTCACACAGAGCACAGCCACACACCCCGGTCACACAGAGCACAGCCAGGGGCAGAACTATGGGAGACAATGGAGGCGCCTGCCGCCGGGCTCCGTACCTGAAGGGGCACCTCCTCCATTGTTCAAAACATATTCACCCCACTTAGGCCTGTAACTATGTTCCCAGAGAGTACCATCACGGCCACCCAATACATGGCACCCCTACCCGGCACCTGAGAAGCCACCATGCACTAGTGGAGAGCTCCGTGTCAGACCATCAGATGCTGCCTTTGTCTGTCTATAGCCTGTCTGCATGCAGATTGTTACATTACACATTACAGTGTCAGCGACTGCGACGGGGTGGGGGAGGCACCAAATTATAAGTTGCCTCCAGGCGTCTGGGATGAATTTACGCCACTGAGCACAGCCACACACCCCAGTCATACAGGGCACAGTCACACACCCCAGTCTTACAGAACACAGCCACACACCCCAGTCACACAGAGCACAGCCACACACCCCAGTCACACAGAGCACAGCTACACACCCCAGTCACACAGAGCACAGCCACACACCCCAGTCACACAGAGCACAGTCACACACCCCAGTCACACAGAGCACAGTCACACACCCCAGTCACACAGAACACAGCCACACACCCCAGTCACACAGAGCCCAGCCACACACCCCAGTCACACAGAGCCCAGCCACACACCCGTCACACAGAGCACAGCCACACACCCCAGTCACACAGAGCACAGCCACACACCCCAGTCACACAGAGCACAGCCACACACCCCAGTCACACAGGGCACAGCCACACACCCCAGTCACACAGAACACAGCCACACACCCCAGTCACACAGAGCACAGCCACACACCCTGGTCACACAGAGCACAGCCACACACCCCGGTCACACAGACCACAGCCACACACCCCGGTCACAAAGGGCAGAGCCACACACCCCGGTCACACAGGGCAGAGCCACACACCCCGGTCACACAGGGCAGAGCCACACACCCCGGTCACACAGAACACAGCCACACACCCCGGTCACACAGAACACAGCCACACACCCCGGTCACACAGAGCACAGCCACACACCCCGGTCACACAGAGCACAGCCACACACCCCGGTCACACAGAACACAGCCACACACCCCGGTCACACAGAGCACAGCCACACACCCCGGTCACACAGAGCACAGCCACACACCCCAGTCACACAGAGCACAGCCACACACCAGTCACACAGAGCACAGCCACACACCCCAGTCACACAGAGCACAGCCACACACCCCAGTCACACAGAGCACAGCTACACACCCCAGTCACACAGAGCACAGCTACACACCCCAGTCACACAGAGCACAGCTACTCACCCCAGTCACACAGAACACAGCCACACACCCGTCATACAGAGCACAGCTACACACCCCAGTCACAAAGAGCACAGCTACACACCCCAGTCATACAGAGCACAGCCACACACCCCAGTCACACACAGCCCAGCCACACACCCCAGTCACACAGAGCACAGCTACACACCCCAGTCACACAGAGCACAGCCACACACCCCAGGCATACAGAGCACCGCTACACACCCCAGTCACACAGAGCACCGCTACACACCCCAATACAGAGCACAGCCACACACCCCAGTCACACAGAACACAGCCACACACCCCAGTCATACAGAGCACAGCTACACACCCCAGTCACACAGAGCACAGCCACACACCCCAGGCATACAGAGCACAGCTACACACCCCAGTCACACAGAGCACCGCTACACACCCCAATACAGAGCACAGCCACACACCCCAGTCACACAGAACACAGCCACACACCCCAGTCATACAGAACACAGCTACACACCCCAGTCACACAGAGCACAGCTACACACCCCAGTCATACAGAGCACAGCTACACACCCCAGTCATACAGAGCACGATGTACAGTATCAAACACATTATAACTTACTAGGAGGATTTTATTATGTTTGTAGGATAAAGAGACAAAGGAACTGCTTTGCCCATACAGGTTTATTTCAGTACTGTTTTATGTATTCAAAGGTCACAGGTAAGAAATAAGAAGCCAAAAAGTATATAAAGGATCTGCGCTATACCAATCATAATATGTATACACACAAATGCAATGTAAAAATATGTCATTTATTAAAACATATTATTTATAATAACATTAATGCATGGGTCCCAGCATCGTATTAAACCTAATAAAAAATAATAAGTATGTCAAACATTAATATATAAGCAAGACCCTTCCTATATAGGAAAAACAGTAATACTAAATGTCCCAATGACACAGATTAAATGATCCAAAAATCCAATAGTATAGATTATAGTGTCACAAAGTTCCAAACTTGTTGCAAAGAAGGAAGATAATGTAACATCCGCTTTGTTGAAGTATTAAGAAACAACTTTCATTCAATTAGCAACAATCTCTCCACTAGTCTTTGGCTGTAGTGATCACATCAGTTCCATTAGAGCAGGGGTTCCAGTGGCGCAACTATAAATTTTGCTCCCCCATGCCAAAAAAGTTTCAGGCGCCCCCCTCCCGCCCAACTCCCCCCCCCCCCGCCCACAGATCAAACACACCCAAAGACGACGTTTAAGGTGTGTGGTTACATGATATAGCAACGTGCCTTACACATTATGACACACTAAGTAATGCCACTTACAACACATTATGCCACACAGCAATGCCCCTTACACATGCCACCCTGTAATAGTGCCCCTTATGCAATGCCCCCTGTAGTAGTGCCCATTATGCAGGGCCTCCTGTAATTCTGCCCATATGCAGTGCCCCTTGTAGTTGTGCCCCTTCAAGTAGTGCCCCCTGTAGTTGTGCCCCTTCTAGTAGTGCCCCCTGTAGTTGTGCCCCTTCTAGTAGTGCCCCCTGTAGTTGTGCCCAGTAGTTGCCCCCTGTAGTGAGCCCCCTGTAGTTGCCCCAGTAGTTGCCCCCAGTAGTGAGCCCCCTGTAGTTGCAACCAGTAGTCAGCCCACTGTAGTTGCACCTAGTTGATCCCAATAGTGAGCCCCCTGTAGTTGCCCCTAGTGAGCCCCCTGGAGTTGTCCCCAGTAGTGAGCCCCCTGTATTTGCCCCCAGTAGTGAGCCCCCTGTAGTTGCCCCCAGTAATTACTCTCCCCCCCCGCACACACACAAACACACAAAAAAAACAAAACAAAAAAAAACACTTACCTTTATCCCCGCTCCAGTGCTGCTGCCGCCCATACCCCGGCGTCCATTCCTCGGCACTATGGGAGTGATGTCATGACGTCACTCCCATAGTGCTCTCTGGGACCCGGAAGACGGAGGGAGCTCCGTCCTCCGGCTGCCGCTGGGGGTTTCAATAGGAGCCGGGCGCCCGCTGGTAACACACTCAGCGGGCGCCCGGCAGATGGAGGGAGTCACGGGAGTTCCTCCACTGAGTGGCGTAACTACTGCCCCCGTCGCCCCCAAGCTATCCAGCGCCTCCAACCACCGCGGGGGCTGCGGGGGCAGTAGTTACGCCACTGAGGGATTCCCAAACTTTTTAGAATCACGGTGCCCTAGAGCATCAGCATTGTTTTCACGGCACCCCTGGGCCAAAAGTTTCTCATTGGGAAATTTAGCAAAAACTTTAATCAAGTAAATTGGGAAATATTCAATTAGAGCCGAAAAGCCATATTCGCCCGTTTTTTTTTTAAATTTAGCCTAAAAGTCGGACAGGCGAAAATGTCTCGACTTTTGGTATCTTTTGGTATGTAATTTATACCTCTCATCGTGCTTATATTTTACCCTTAGGGTCAGTTATGTGATGGGTGACAGGGCTATGCTTATTTTTGTCCACTTATTGTTTGATTGACAGCTATTAGCACTGGTTTTGCCTATCACACTGACTAAAAATAATTTGATTTGGTACTGGACCACCAACCTGAGGAACCCCAGCGTACCACGGCACACAGTCTGGGAACCACTGCATTAGAGTCATTGCCAAAGCCGGCTACATAGTATAAAGCTGCTTACCAATGCAGCGTGTGTGTGTGTGTATATGTGCGTGTATATATATATATATATATGAGACACACAGCACACATGCATACACACACCATACATACACACATAACATACCCACATGGAATACTTACAAACCCCCCCACAGCATACATACACACACACGGCATACACACATACACACATACACACACACAGCATACATAGACAGCATAGACACACGGAATACTTACAACCCCCCCCACAGCATACATACACACACACGGCATACACACATACACACACGACATACATACATAGACAGCATAGACACACGGAATACTTACAACCCCCCCCACAGCATACACACACCATACATACACACACCATACATACACACATAACATACCCACATGGAATACTTACAAACCCCCCCCACAGCATACATACACACACACGGCATACACACATACACACACACAGCATACATACATACACAGCATAGACACACGGAATACTTACAACCCCCCCACAACATACATACACACACAGCATACATACATACACAGCATACATACATACATACACAGCATACATACACACATACACACACACAGCATACTTGCATACATACACAGCATAGACACACAGAATACTTACAACCCCCCCCCCCCACAGCATACATACACACACAGCATACATACATACTTACATACACAGCATAGACACACGGAATACTTACAACCCCCCCACAGCATACATACACACACGGCATACACACATACACACACACACAGCATACATACACACACATACAGCATACATACACAGCATAGACACACGGAATACTTACAACCCCCCCCCACAGCATACATACACACACAGCATACATACATACATACACAGCATAGACACACGGAATACTTACAACCCCCCCACAGCATACATACACACACACGGCATACACACATACACACACACAGCATACATACATACATACACAGCATAGACACACGGAATACTTACAACCCCCCCACACAGCATACATACACACACGACATACATACATAGACAGCATAGACACACGGAATACTTACAACCCCCCCCACAGCATACACACACCATACATACACACACCATACATACACACATAACATACCCACATGGAATACTTACAAACCCCCCCACAGCATACATACACACACACGGCATACACACATACACACACACAGCATACATACATACATACACAGCATAGACACACGGAATACTTACAACCCCCCCACAGCATATATACACACATACAGACACACAGCATACATACATACATACACAGCATAGACACACGGAATACTTACAACCCCCCCGACAACATACATACACACACAGCATACATACATGCACAGCATACATACATACATACACAGCATACATACACACATACACACACACAGCATACTTGCATACATACACAGCATAGACACACGGAATACTTACAACCCCCCCCACAGCATACATACACACACAGCATACATACATACATACACAGCATAGACACACGGAATACTTACAACCCCCCCCACAGCATACATACACACATACACACACAGCATACATACATACATACACAGCATAGACACACAGAATACTTACAACCCCCCCCCACAGCATATATACACACATACAGACACACAGCATACATACATACATACACAGCATAGACACACGGAATACTTACAACCCCCCCCCACAGCATACATACACACACGGCATACACACATACACACACACACAGCATACATACACACACATACAGCATACATACATACACAGCATAGACACACTGAATACTTACAACCCCCCCCCCACAGCATACATACACACACAGCATACTTACATACATACACAGCATAGACACACGGAATACTTACAACCCCCCCACAGCATACATACACACACAGCATACATACATACACAGCATAGACACACGGAATACTTACAACCCCCCCACAGCATACATACACACACAGCATACATACATACATACACAGCATAGACACACAGAATACTTACAACCCCCCCCACAGCATACATACATACATACACACATACACACACACAGCATACATACATACATACACAGCATAGACACACGGAATACTTACAACCCCCCCCACAACATACATACACACACAGCATACATACATACACAGCATACATACATACATACACAGCATACATACACACATACACACACACAGCATACTTGCATACATACACAGCATAGATACACGGAATACTTACAACCCCTCCCCACAGCATACATACACACACAGCATACATACATACATACACAGCATAGACACACGGAATACTTACAACCCCCCCACAGCATACATACACACATACACACACAGCATACATACATACATACACAGCATAGACACACGGAATACTTACAACCCCCCCACAGCATACATACACACATACACACACACAGCATACATACATACATACACAGCATAGACACACGGAATACTTACAACCCCCCCCCACAGCATACATACACACACGGCATACACACATACACACACACAGCATAGACACACACAGCATACTTACATACATACACAGCATAGACACACGGAATACTTACAACCCCCCCCCACAGCATACATACACACATACACACACACAGCATACATACATACATACACAGCATAGACACACGGAATACTTACAACCCCCCCACAGCATACATACACACACACAGCATAGACACACACAGCATACTTACATACATACACAGCATAGACACACGGAATACTTTAAAAAAAAAACCCACAGCATACATACACACACAGCATACATACATACATACATACACAGCATAGACACACGGAATACTTACAACCCCCCCCCACAGCATACATACACACACAGCATACATACATACATACACAGCATAGACACACAGAATACTTACAACCCCCCCCACAGCATACATACACACATACACACACACAGCATACATACATACATACACAGCATAGACACACGGAATACTTACAACCCCGCCCCCCACAGCATACATACACACACGGCATACATACATACATACACACACGGCATACATACACACACAGCATAGACACATGGAATACTTACAACCCCGCCCCCCACAGCATACATACACCCACGGCGGAGCAGGAGTCCGGTAACCGGGGGAGACCCTGGATAACGCCACCTCCAGGTGACGTTATTATCACAGGGCTTTCCCCGATATTTTTTCACAATTTATTTTTAGTAACTTTGGTCAGATCACATTTCCTATTACAGTTATGGGAAATACGATCTGATTACTAAAAATAAGTGATAATTAGTGGTTGGAGTAGAATTTTACGATTCTACTCCAAATGCCCTATAGTAACTACAGGTGATACTAATATAATGTGACAAGGGTGTGAACACAAAACAGACTTTATCACTTTATATTAGTAAAAATAATGTTAATAAATAGAGCCCATAGTGTTCGCCTTCTGCACCAGACAATTTTACCCAGAGAGCAGCTGTGTGTCAGCTGCGCTATAAAAAGCTGACATTCGGAATGTTGACACCACTTTCGGAATGCTGGCATGTCGACAATGCATTTTTTTATTGATTTGACCTTTGCATCATACCCCAGGGCAAGAACTGGGAAATATTTCTGGGGACCAATAAGCACTAATGGGGGTGCTATTAAATCACAACAGTTTGTCCAACAGTAGACAGAGCTTTTGTATTTATTACTAGTTATGTATATAGCGCACACATATTCCACAGCTCTGTACAGAGAGTATTTGGCCATTCATCATTCCCTGTCCCAGTGGAGCTTACACTCTATCTTCCCGTACACACACATACACTTGGGGTCATTTTTGTCAGGAGCCCATTTATAGATGCTCAGATAATTTATTAACAGGACCGGTCGCACCATCACCGTCATTACGCATACAGGCTCTGATGTATAGAGAAGAGCGCTAGATCTGTGCCGAAGGGTAATGGAAGATTGGGGTGTGCTAAGTCCTTGCCTCAGGCATAGCCCCAGTCCTGATATTAGCAGGACAGCCCAGGTTTACAAAGGGGCAGAGGTTTGGGTGGGGCTCATTCTGTCAGGAGTTTCGGAGGTACGCCTTTGGGTGGGGCTCATTCTGTCAGGAGGCTGGGAGGTACGCCTTTGGGTGGGGCTCATTCTGTCAGGAGGTTGGGAAGTACGCCTTTGGGTGGGGCTCATTCTGTCAGGAGGTTGGGAGGTACGCCTTTGGGTGGGGCTCATTCTGTCAGGAGGTTGGGAAGTACGCCTTTGGGTGGGGCTCATTCTGTCAGGAGGCTGGGAGGTACGCCTTTGGATGGGGCTCATTCTGTCAGGTTGGGAGGTACGCCTTTGGGTGGGGCTCATTCTGTCAGGAGGTTGGGAGGTACGCTTTTGGGTGGGGCTCATTCTGTCAGGAGGTTGGGAGGTATGCCTTTGGGTGGGGCTCATTCTGTCAGGAGGCTGGGAGGTACGCCTTTGGATGGGGCTCATTCTGTCAGGAGGCTGGGAGGCATGCCTTTGGGTGGGGCTCATTCTGTCAGGAGGTTGAAAGGTACGCCTTTGGGTGGGGCTCATTCTGTCAGGAGGTTGGGAGGTACGCCTTTGGGTGGGGCTCATTCTGTCAGGAGGTTGGGAGGTATGCCTTTGGGTGGGGCTCATTCTGTCAGAAGGTTGAGAGGTACGCCTTTAGGTGGGGCTCATTCTGTCAGGAGGTTGGGAGGTACGCCTTTGGGTGGGGCTCATTCTGTCAGGAGGTTGAAAGGTACGCCTTTGGGTGGGGCTCATTCTGTCAGGAGGCTGGGAGGTACGCCTTTGGGTGGGGCTCATTCTGTCAGGAGGTTGAAAGGTACACCTTTGGGTGGGGCTCATTCTGTCAGGAGGTTGGGAGGTACGCCTTTGGGTGAGGCTCATTCTGTCAGGAGGTTTATGAGGTACGTCTTTGGGTGGGGCTCATTCTGTCAGAAGGTTGAGAGGTACGCCTTTGGGTGGGGCTCATTCTGTCAGGAGGTTGGGAGGTACGCCTTTGGGTGGGGCTAATTCTGTCAGGAGGTTGGGAGGTACATCTTTGGGGGGGGTCATTCTGTCAGGAGGTTGGGAGGTACATCTTTGGGGGGGGGTCATTCTGTCAGGAGGTTGGGAGGTACATCTTTGGGGGGGGGGTCATTCTGTCAGGAGGTTGGGAGGTACATCTTTGGGGGGGGGTCATTCTGTCAGGAGGTTGGGAGGTACATCTTTGGGGGGGGTCATTCTGTCAGGAGGTACATCTTTGGGGGGGGGTCATTCTGTCAGGAGGTTGGGAGGTACACCTTTGGGGGGGGCTCATTCTGTCAAGAGGTTGGGAGGTACGCCTTTGGGGGGTTCAGTCTATGAAAGTGGAGAATTTGGAAATGTGTAACGCGTATTCTATAAAAGTGTATTATCATGCTTGTGACATGTCAGAGGACATATATGTAACACACAACCGCCCGTCAATCACCCATATTTATTGCGTCAGGACCACGAGGTCACCTACATGTTGAGCAATTGGGGGAGGGGGAACCTGTAATGGGGAAAATGGAGACAGCTGACTCAGGCAAATCATTTATTACAGGGTATAAAAACGCGCTGCTGCAAATTGCCTACATTGCAGATAAAACGAATGTATCCCCGGCAGGCTGAGATCTGGATACAAGTTCAGCACTGAATATACAAAGTACATATTGCCCCAATTTCCCATGATGCAATAGAACATAAAACTATATATCTATCTATTACTGGACCTAAAGCTTGCACTCTAGAAATAACCCTCGGCACATACTGTGTCTGTAAGCTGTGTATACAGTACAGGGACAGACCGCGCAGGAACCGGGCGCTGTGCTCGCTGTGTGCCTCAGTTTATAGTTTGTTGATGCAGAAATGCGCTGAGCACGTTGGAAGCCGCCGCCTGGAGCAGCCTTGGGGGACACTTTTTAAATATGTAACATGCATAAAATTTTTACAATATGCACTTTTACAGAATTTAAATAGCTAATAATTGTAGGAACAATATGCCCAAACTGAAGGCGATACACATCCCATGGCTTCTCATTTCCATACAGAACGGCAGGCGAGGAGCCGCGCGTCTCTGGCATAAAACGCTTTCCATTCAGCCTGGTAGAAAATGAGATTATTTTGGGATGTATAAACCCCTTAATCAAGACAAAAATAAAAACAAAAACTAACCTTATTTACAGGTATACAAATAAATGTGACGTTTACAAGGTGAGATGTGTTTGTACGCGCAGCATCAATCACATGGAAAATAAAAGTCGCATTCAGCAATAAACCTGTGTATGTAAATGGAGAATAAAGATCCCGTCCTTCCACGCTGCTACAGGCCATAAACGTACTCAGGACTAGACCCGAAGCCTGGAAATAACTATTCCTATTCCATTTGGAATACCCAGGGGCGCGCCTGGAGACCGGGGTGCAGCTGAACAAATGCATTTTTACAGACACAAATCTGATTTATAACTAAATGAATACAGTTACGTCACATTAACAAATCAGGCCCAAAGTGTGGTATAAACACCGGCGGTTATTTGACATATTACGTTGTGTGATCTGGTAAATGGTCGCTGTCACCTTATGCGCCGGAGCTTGTTATAGACAATATGGGGGAAACGATTTCTGAGCGCCAGGCAAGCGCAGTACAGATACTTTTCTTTACATTTTGTATCATAGTCGCAACGCAGAGAAAAGTCACTCACAGTGCGCCAGAGAGGTTCCGCTGAGAGCGTAAGCGCACAGGATTTTGTTGTACACACGTACAAAGGCGCAGATGAAGCACAAGGTAACATGGCGTGAGGAACAGCGGCGGGCGCTGCATCAGAGCCCTTCTTACATATAGTCAGACTCAGTCGCACACAGATGCACACGTCGCGCAATGGTCAGTGTACGCCCGCAAAGCAAGTTTTGTCGCTTCTATGTGTTTTAATTATACAAACAGGATACACATTTGGAGCGGTAAAGAAGTTTAGCGCGGCTGAGGCGCATTGATAGCGGCTATTTGGTGTGGCTGAAGCAACAGTAAGAAATGACACATCTGTATGTTATATGTAGAGCTTAAATTATTATTTAAAATGAAGAATGAGCGACTTAAATCCCAGACGTTACGGATTGCGGTCACACTCACACTGCGGATCTCTGCGTTCAGGAATTATTTCTCGCTCTGCTTTTACTAATTGGTCCCAATTTCCTTTTTTTACCTAAATTCTTTGTCAGTGGCAACTGCAAAATGTTGGAGCTGACAGACAGCAACCGGCTGCCAGAGAAGACGTGATCGGGTTCTAAGTCTGCCAGGCTTAGGCTGGGTACACACTTACCGATGTGTGTACCCAGCAGTGCAACGGCCGACGGGCCAGCATATCGGGTGGCCGCTACAGATTACACGATCCAGAGCCTAACCGCCCAATATGTCAGGCACGGACTCCATTCACCTGTCTGGCGATGGCAGCTGGGTCGTTCCGTCGGCCCTACATGCAGGCTGATGGAATGACGCTGATGGAGAATCTGCGGGAGCGCGCATGGTTGTCCATAGTGGGTACACGTTTGCCGATGTAGACGATATGTTGGTCCGATCCGCCAGATCAGGTGACACAGAGTATTGTCTAATGTGTACCCACCTTTAGTCTTCCACCCATTATAAGCAATCTGCACAAATACAGGTATCACACTGTACAATTGTCATTTCGTGACACGTTCACTTCAGCACCACGGACAGAGGAGCTGCTTAGAGATGGTAAACTCGTATCTAAAGCCGTGTACACACTAGAAGCTTTATTACATGATTTATCACTTCCATGTTATATCTCCCTCTACCCTGATATATCTCCCTCTACCATGATATATATCCCTCTACCGTTATATCTCCCTCTACCCTGATATATCTCCCTCTACCCTGATATATCTCCCTCTACCCTGATATATCTCCCTCTACCCTGTTATATCTCCCTCTACCCTGTTATATCTCCCTCTACCCTGTTATATCTCCCTCTTCCCTGATATATCTCCCTCTACCCTGTTATATCTCCCTCTACCCTGTTATATCTCCCTCTACCCTGTTATATGTCCCTCTTATATCTCCCTCTTCCCTGTTATATGTCCCTCTTATATCTCCCTCTTCCCTGTTATATCTCCCTCTTCCCTGATATATCTCCCTCTTCCCTGATATATCTCCCTCTACCCTGTTATATCTCCCTCTACCCTGTTAAATCTCCCTCTACCCTGTTAAATCTCCCTCTACCCTGTTATATCTCCCTCTACCCTGTTATATCTCCCTCTACCCTGTTATATCTCCCTCTACACTGTTATATCTCCCTCTTCCCTGTTATATCTCCCTCTACCCTGTTATATCTCCCTCTTCCCTGTTATATCTCTCTCTACCCTGATATATCTCCCTCTACCCTGTTATATCTCTCTCTACCCTGATAAATCTCCCTCTACCCTGTTATATCTCCCTCTTCCCTGTTATATCTCTCTCTACCCTGTTATATCTCCCTCTTTCCTGTTATATCTCTCTCTACCCTGTTATATCTCCCTCTTATATCTTCCTCTACCCTGTTATATCTCTCTCTACCCTGATATATCTCCCTCTTTCCTGTTATATCTCCCTCTTGCCTCCCCCATTATCTCTCTCCTCCCCATTCTCGCTCTCTCTACGCCTCACTTGTTCCCTCTCCGTCTTCTTATACCAGTTTTTTCTCTTTCTTTCCACCTAATCAGTTCTCTCTCTCTCTCCCCATTCTCCTCCATGTTTTATCTCCCCCTCACTGTTCTTTCTTTTCCTCTTACCCTGTTCTCCCTTTTCCACCCCCAAACTATCTTTCACCTACCTCCATTGTATTTTGCCCACTTCCCCCGTTCTCTATCTCTTCCCCTCCTCCACTCTCTCCCTTTTCCACTCCCATCATATCTCACACCCTGTCGCCCATAGTCCCCCCATCCCTCATTCTCCCCCCTACACTCTCTCCCCCATTCCCTGACCTCCCTATTTCCCCCTCTCTCTCCCCTCATTCTCTGTCCTCCCCCACCCACCCACTTATGCACTCCCCCACCATTGCTCTCACTCTGCACCGCTCCCCGGATGGGTTCTCCCAATGTGCCGATTGTCTAATATCCCGCCAGAAGCTGCCATCAGTGTGTTTCTCTGTCCTCATCATGGCGCCTTCCGTTACTGCCAATGAGAGGGCACTGGTGTACTCTAACATGCCTCCAGCCATCTGCCCTTCCCCCGGCGCTCCCTGCGCAGGCAGCAGTATTATGTAACGCATACTGTATATATATTATATATTACTTATCCACAACACATGGACCGGTGTACGGCGCGGTGACCTGAATGTAATACAGACGTGTCCTGTTTTGCATGTTGCGGGAGTTTCCGTTCCACAATCTCAACCACTAACTTTTAACCATTTACATAGCCAGACGCCCGAAAGCGAAGATTTCCATCATTACCCAGAATTCTCTGCTCTCACTCTTGGGCAGATGTACGAAGCCTCGGAGAGAGGGGAAGTGGAGAAGTTGCCTGAACAACCAATCAGTTTCTGTCTTTTATCTAGCACAGTCTATGAAATGACAGCTAGAAGCTGATTGGTTGCTTTGGGTAACGTCTCCACTTTATCTCTCTCTGAGGATTGATACATCTCCCCCTCTATGAGAAACGGCAGCAGTATACCTCAGACCGGCTTGTACAATACACAGCAGGTAACTATGGCATAAGTACATTGCTCTATCTCATGTTTTCTGCAGTTCTCACGACTGACTGTGATGTTATTGCACTCTCACAAAACGCGCATCGCACCCCTGTGAAACGCGCACCGCACCCCTGTGAAACGAGCATCGCACCCCTGTGAAAGGCGCATCGCACCCCTGTGAAAGGCGCATCGCACCCCTGTGAAAGGCGCACCGCACCCCTGTGAAAGGCGCACCGCACCCCTGTGAAACGGGCATCGCACCCTTGTGAAACGGGCACCGCACCCCTGTGAAACGCGCATCTAGTGTTCTTTGCATTCCCTGCTATTTTGCCAATTTGTGCAAAGTTGTTTTTACTGACTTTAGGTAGCAGAGTCTGCCAAGAAGAACTGACTGGGTGCATCCCACCTGCCCTTATGGGATTCTAAAGTGCCAGGGTTTTGAGGAAAGGGTTAACCTCCTGGAGCCAGGGAGGAACCACACCCCTACCTCAATTAAGACCAGCTAAGGTATAAAAGCCTGGTAAGTTTAGTTAGTCAGTGGAAATGTGAGGGAGAGGTTACACCTTCAGCAGCTCTCTCTATGCTGGACAATCTGAACCATGACTGTGCTGTGAATACTCTGCTCATTTGAACTGCTGCCTCATATAAGCTGAATTATTGTTCCTGATCTTTGTTTGCCTTATATAAGAAACCATTGCACTGACTCTGTCTCTTCAAGATTACATGTTGTGCAACACCTCAGTCTCCCATTGGTCATCTGAACTTACCTGTTACAGTGAGGTAGCACTTATAACACTCAGGATAGTCCTGGATGGTTACACTCCCCTTCCTCTGGTCCTACCTGTGCCCTATGGATTTGCAGCTGCACCCCAAGGCCTGTTGTAGAGATTATACCAACTTGCTAAGTGAAGAACGGCAGAATAGGAGGCTTATAGGTCCCCGTCATGTTCACTGTACAGTTTCCTGCGCAGAAAACTGAAAGCACACGTTATTCCTGCATCCCTCATGGCACAGCGCCACTAAACCACTGGTCACACAACTAGCGGTAGATTAAACGGTGAAAACATTTGACCACAATTTCTGAGATAGAGGCGGATGTTTGATATTTCGTGTCTAATGTGACAGGGTTATGGGAAATGGGCTCAGTGTCTGACAGGGACATGAAAGGCCGCAGTGGTAGTGGCCTATACTTACCAGCCACCACCGTAAGCAGAGAGGACATAGCCGGCAGACAACATGGATACTACAGTGCATGGTCTGCTCCCCATAGCTCATAGTTCATACAGATAATACATGAAGTATAATGTGCTAGATTGATAACAGCACTGCACTTTAGTCCTAGGATAGCAGTATAACGTATATAATAAGCGAGAAAGTGTATGTGTCTATTTGTCCTTTGTGCACGGTCAGAGTTTTGTACCTAGCTCTACCAAATTTGGCATGGTGGTGTAGTTTGACCAGGATTAGGTTTTGGCTATGTGTGAAGTGCGCCAGGCCATGGAGGTCTGCACGGTGTCCAACAAGTCCCTGATTTGACATTTTGGTGTAAGCAAGTTTGCTCAGGAGGTCTTCCAGTGCCTAAAACTGCACTGATCTGAAGGCACAGGCTGATATGTGCCGGTAGGGGGCAGGCAGAGCTCTAACGGAAGAGCAGTGAGTCAGAGGATCAACTGTCACACTGCACCTGCACTGACCGTTACTCATTTCCTCCAAGTAGTGTTCATTCTAGCACCCTGTACCTGTCACAACCTGTGCAGTTCCTTTTTCCTGCCTGGGGCGTCTCTGCTCTGCTTCTAGCACACTCAGCTGATACAGACCAGAGTAGAGAATGCCAGAGTGAACACTATCCAAGCACATATAAATGGATGGATAGGTCATTTTCAGGGCTAACACCATTTTATCAAACAGCGGGGTCCTTTTCAGGATCAATGGAATGGGGGGTTATAGACGAGGACAATGTAAAGGCTGCAGATGTATTTTAACGTCCATTCTTCAGCCTGGGTAATGCCTAGTATAACATATGTATAACAATAAAGCACATGATGGTGACCCTGTCTGTATATACGTTATTGAACTACACATGAGATTTTAACAACTACCTTCATAGTTTGCAATATGCTGTATTTTAAATGTTATTGTCACACAAAAAAACGTAAGATCTGTAATCTAACCCCTAACTTTGATTGTAGTTTCCATAGAAACAATTCAAGCACCCATGTCCATCAATGGTCCTGCTTCACCAGGTAACCTAGAAGAGTGGGTGGGACCCCCCGGCATTGGGGCCCCCCTGGGATTTCCCCTGTACCGCTGTGGGCCAGTCTGACCCTGAATGGGCTAATCTCACCCTGGAATATCACGTCTTCTGCAGATCCACACATCAGGGGCCTGAGTTACAGCTGGACGTACAGTACGTCTAAAATGTGACCAGCATAGAATTTGTTGCTCTGCGCAGGAGACAAACGCCTGACTGAATTAAAGGTGTATGTTATACTTACCATAGATTGCGCTTGTAGCAGCGTGTCTTGGGCGTGCACCTGTATGGTCTGTACAATAGGGACATGAAGAAACAATTCAGCCACAACCCTTAAACATGCATCCGATTCTGACATACATATATCATTAATATACATGTAGGAGACATCTCTCTGCACGTCCTATACGCCTGCTGTGTAGCTGACAATGGCGGAGGCCCCATTTCCTTCCCAGATGTATCTATACGTTAGACTTAGAATTGCACGTGTCTGTCTAGGAGCGGGAGCAGAAATATAATACCGTAGAGCCAGCTGATGAGCAGGAGCAATGAGGCATCATTTATACAAGGTGAGTATGGCCTGAAATACTGAATAAGACACTACTGAGCTCTCTTACAACACATCAGCAGGGAGAATTGCAAAGTGCACAGTAGAGACCATCAGTGCATTTCCCATAGCTTTTTGCTGCACGGTTCTTCACACATTAAGGGGTAAATTTACTAAAGTGAGAGTGTTTAGAAGTGAGTTTTAAAAGTGATGTTGCCCATAGCAACCATTCAGATTCTAGTTATTATTTTCTAGAAGGTACTAGTGAAATGTTAAGTAGAATCTGATTGGTTGCTATGGGCAACATCACTTTTAAAACTCACTTCTCAAAAGTCTCACTTTAGTAAATTTACCCCTAACTTTGCACCAAGTCAAGTAAATGTTATTTTTGCATTTAGCTAAACTACAGTTCTGCAAAACAGCCACAAGATGTCACTGCAGTTCCATGTTTCACCAGTATGACTCAGTCACCTATCAGTGGGCCTTACCCGTAGATGGTCTGCGTACATCTCCGATGGTGGGGCGCCTGTGCATGTGCAGAAGGGATCCTGCGTCAGTGCATGCAGTACCCCCTGAGCTGCAGCCTCAGTGTGTTTTCATCAACACATAGATCTTACTAACTGCTTTGGGGCTCATTTACATGTGGATGTAAATCAGGTTTATGACACGCCCCTCAGATGTAGCTGTACACGTCTATCACATGTATGACATGCCTCTCAGATGTACCAGTACACGTCTATCACATGTATGACACGCCGCTCAGATGAAGCAGTACACACCTATCACATGTATGACACGCTCCTCAGATGAAGCAGTACACACCTATCACATGTATGACATGCTCCGCAGATGTAGCAGTACACACCTATCACATGTATGACACACCTTTCAGATGTAGCAGTACACGCCTATCACATGTATGACACGCCCTTCAGATGTAGCAGTACACGCGTATCACATGCCTCTCAGATGTAGCAGTACACACCTATCACATGTATGACACACCTCTCAGATGCAGTAGTACATGCCTATCACATGTATGACACGCCTCTCAGATGTAGCAGTACATGCCTATCACATGTATGACATGCCTCTCAGATGTAGCAGTACACACCTATCACATGTATGACACGCCTCTCAGATGTAGCAGTACATGCCTCTCAGATGCAGTAGTACATGCCTATCACATGTATGACACACCTCTCAGATGTAGCAGTACATGCCTATCACATGTATGACACTCCTCTCAGATACAGCAGTACATGCCTATCACATGTATGACATGCCTCTCAGATGTAGCAGTACACACCTATCACATGTATGACACGCCTCTCAGATGCAGAAGTACATGCCTATCACATGTATGACATGCCTCTCAGATGTAGCAGTACATGCCTATCACATGTATGACATGCCTCTCAGATGTAGCAGTACATGCCTATCACATGTATGACACACCTCTCAGATGTAGAAGTACATGCCTCTCAGATGCAGTAGTACATGCCTATCACATGTATGACACATCTCAGATGTAGTAGTACATGCCTCTCAGATGCAGTAGTACATTCCTATCACATGTAAGACACACCTCTCAGATGTAGCAGTACATGCCTATCACATGTATGACATGCATCTCAGATGTAGCAGTACACGCCTATCACATGTATGACACGCCTCTCAGATGTAGCAGTACACGCCTATCACATGTATGACATGCCTCTCAGATGTAGCAGTACACACCTATCACATGTATGACATGCCTCTCAGATGTAGCAGTACACACCTATCACATGTATGACACACCTCTCAGATGTAGTAGTACATGCCTCTCAGATGCAGTAGTACATGCCTATCACATGTATGACACGCCTCTCAGATGTAGCAGTGTTCATTCTCGGGAAAGTGGCTGCCTTAATACCGACAGCCGGCTCCCCGGCTGCTTTATCCCAGCGTGGGATAAATGACCGGCATCTATATCTAGATGCCTGTCATTTACCCGACGCCAGGAGACCAGCGCCCGGCATCCCAATCGAAGGGATGCCGGGCGCCACGAGCGGACAGCCGCGGGGGGAAGAGAGTTAGGTTTAGGGCACCTGGGGGGGACTTAGGGTTAGGCACCCCCGGGAGGGTTAGGGTCAGGCTAGGGGGAGGGAGGGTTAGGGTAGGCACCACCGGGGGGAGGTTAGGGTTAGGCACCCCCCCGGGGGACTTAGGTTTAGGCAGCGGGGAAGGGGGGGGGGTTAGGGTTAGGCACTTGGGGGGAGGTTAGGGTTAGGTTAGTTTATACTTACCTTAGGGACGATCAGGATTTCCAGCGCTGTCGGGCTTCCGCTGCCGGGAATTGAACTGCCGGCCATGCGGCAGCCGGAATTCCATACCGATTCAGGGGAAACACCTGTCTCATTTATTACCTAGTTCCACACAGGTAACTGCAATCATAAAGAAGGTGGGAAGTGCAGGAGCAGAGCATTGTGTACCGGATGGGAGGAGTCATGGAAGGTAGTGTGTGTGTATGTGTGTATATATATATATATATATATATATATATATTTATATATATATACTATATACATACATACTGGATGGGAGGAGTCATGGAGGGTATATATATATTAGTAGACACAGAAGTATATGTGTGTGTGTGTATATATATATCTATATACACACACACACATATACTCCTATATATATATATATATATACTGGATGGTAGGGGATTATATATAATGAAGTGTCACCTGCAGTCAGTGCGCATGCCCACACATTGCCCAGCAGCAGCCCCTGAGACCACGCCCCGCCAGATTTACCATCCCGGTTATTGGTTATGTCGGCACAGAAGGGGCGTGGTCAGCCATGGCGATCTGATGCTAGTGACCTGTCTCTATGGTAACGATAGAACGCTGTAAGGGGACGGAAGCCGCTGCGGGTCTAATCTCCTTGGAGCGTGCAGAGCGCTGATCAGTGCCCGGGGATGGACAGATACCAGGTAACTGACTCACGTCACCTAATGCTATATATATATATATATACACACCAGTCCCAGCATGCCCTGCCAGGGACAGACACAAGGGGAATCTTCCATCTAGGTCTGGTCACAGACATTGTGTATTTGCTGGGCTTTGTAGTCCCCCCATCATGCTGGCACAGTAGTCTGGTAGTGGGAGTGTGTCAGGGCTGAGGAGGGGGCATGAGGGCCTCCTATAGTAGCTGCAGTATACATTATATATACCATGGTGACACTTCTAAGCATCTAATAACTGCACAATAACATTGCTGTAATCCCTGCATGTTACACGTAATCCCTGCATGCTACACGTAATCCCTGCATGCTACACGTAATCCCTGCATGCTACATGGAATCGTAATCCCTGTATGTTACAGGTAATCCCTGCATGTTACACGTAATCCCTGCATGTTACACGGAATCGTAATCCCTGCATGTTACACGGAATCCCTGCATGTTACACGGAATCGTAATCCCTGTATGTTACAGGTAATCCCTGCATGTTACACGTAATCCCTGCATGTTACACGGAATCGTAATCCCTGTATGTTACAGGTAATCCCTGCATGTTACACGTAATCCCTGCATGTTGCACGTAATCCCTGCATGCTACACGTAATCCCTGCATGCTACATGGAATCGTAATCCCTGTATGTTACAGGTAATCCCTGCATGTTACACGTAATCCCTGCATGTTGCACGTAATCCCTGTATGTTACATGGAATCCCTGCATGGTACTTGGAATCCTTGCATGTTACATGGAATCCCTGCATGTTGCATGCAATCGTAATCCCTGTATGTTACACGGAATCCCTGCATGTTACGTGTAATCCCTGCCACCTACTCCTCCTGCATGTTACACGGAATCCCTGCAACCTACTCCTCCTTCATGTTACATGGAATCCCTGCAACCTACTCCTCCTTCATATTACATGGAATCCCTACCACCTACTCCTCCTGCATGTTACATGGAATCCCTGCATGTTACATGGAATCACTGCCATCTACTCCACCTGCATGTTACATGGAATCCCTGCCACCTACTCCTCCTGCATGTTACATATAATCCCTGCCACCTACTCCTCCTGCATGTTACATGGAATCCCTGTCACCTACTCCTCCTGCATGTTACATGGAATCCCTGTCACCTACTCTTCCTGCATGTTACATATAATCCCTGTCACCTACTCCTCCTGCATGGTACATGGAATCCCTGCCACCTACTCCACCTGCATGTTACATGGAATCCCTGTCACCTACTCCTCCTGCATGTTACATGGAATCCCTGCCACCTACTCCACCTGCATGTTACATGGAATCCCTGTCACCTACTCCTCCTGCATGTTACATGGAATCCCTGCCACCTACTCCTCCTTCATGTTACATGGAATCCATGCCACCTACTCCTCCTGCATGTTACATGGAATCCCTGCCACCTACTCCTCCTGCATGTTACATGGAATCCCTGCCACCTACTCCTCCTGCATGTTACATGGAATCCCTGCCACCTACTCCTCCTGCATGTTACATGGAATCCCTGCCACCTACTCCTCCTGCATGTTACATGGAATCCCTGCCACCTACTCCTCCTGCATGTTACATGGCATCCCTGTCACCTACTCCTCTTGCATGTTACATGTAAATTGCCACCTACTCCTCCTGCATGTTACATGGAATCCCTGCATGTTACATGGAATCACTGCCACCTACTCTCTAGTTGTATTCTTATACTAACCCCTGCATGTTACATGGAATCCCTGTCACCTACTCCTCCTGCATGTTACATGGAATCCCTGTCACCTACTCCTCCTGTATGTTACATGGAATTCCTGCATGGTACATGGAATCCCTGCATGTTACATGGAATCACTGCCACCTACTCCACCTGCATGTTACATGGCATCCCTGTCACCTACTCCTTCTGCATGTTACATGGAATCCCTGCTACCTACTCCTCCTGCATGTTACATATAATCCCTGCCACCTACTCCTCCTGCATGTTACATGGAATCCCTGTCACCTACTCGTCCTGCATGTTACATGGAATCCCTGTCACCTACTCCTCCTGCATGTTACATGGAATCCCTGTCACCTACTCCTCCTGCATGGTACATATAATCCCTGTCACCTACTCTTCCTGCATGTTACATGGAATCCCTGCCACCTACTCCACCTGCATGTTACATGGAATCCCTGTCGCCTACTCCTCCTGCATGTTACATGGAATCCCTGCCACCTACTCCACCTGCATGTTACATGGAATCCCTGTCACCTACTCGTCCTGCATGTTACATGGAATCCCTGTCACCTACTCCTCTTGCATGTTACATGTAAATTGCCACCTACTCCTCCTGCATGTTACATGGAATCCCTGCATGGTACATGGAATCACGGCCACCTACTCCACCTGCATGTTACATGGAATCCCTGTCACCTACTCCTCCTGCATGTTACATGGAATCCCTGCCACCTACTGCACCTGCATGTTACATGGAATCCCTGTCACCTACTCCTCCTGCATATTACATGGAATCCCTGCCACCTACTCCTCCTGCATGTTACATGGAATCCATGCCACCTACTCCTCCTGCATGTTACATGGAATCCCTGCCACTTACTCTTCCTGCATGTTACATATAATCCCTGCCACCTACTCCCCCTGCATGTTACATGGAATCCCTGTCACCTACTCCTCCTGCATGTTACATGGAATTCCTGTCACCTACTCCTCCTGCATGTTACATGGAATCCCTGCATGGTACATGGAATCACTGCCACCTACTCCACCTGCATGTTACATGGAATCCCTGTCACCTACTCCTTCTGCATGTTACATGGAATCCCAATCACCTACTCCTCCTGCATGTTACATGGAATCCCTGCCACCTACTCCACCTGCATGTTACATGGAATCCCTGCCACCTACTCCTCCTGCATGTTACATGGAATCCATGCCACCTACTCCTCCTGCATGTTACATGGAATCCCTGCCACTTACTCTTCCTGCATGTTACATATAATCCCTGCCACCTACTCCTCCTGCATGTTACATGGAATCCCTGTCACCTACTCCTCCTGCATGTTACATGGAATTCCTGTCACCTACTCCTCCTGCATGTTACATGGAATCCCTGCATGGTACATGGAATCCCTGCATGTTACATGGAATCACTGCCACCTACTCCACCTGCATGTTACATGGAATCCCTGCCACCTACTCCTCCTGCATGTTAAATATAATCCCTACCACCTACTCCTCCTGCATGTTACATGGAATCCCTGCCACCTACTCCTCCTGCATGTTACAAGGAATCCCTGCCACCTACTCCTCCTGCATGTTACATGGAATCCCTGCCACCTACTCCTCCTGCATGTTACATGGAATCCCTGTCACCTACTCCTCCTGCATGTTACATGGAATCCCTGTCACCTACTCCTCCTGCATGGGTACATATAATCCCTGTCACCTACTCCTGCATGGTACATGGAATCCCTGCCACCTACTCCACCTGCATTTTACATGGAATCCCTGTCACCTACTCCTCCTGCATGTTACATGGAATCCCTGCCACCTACTCAACCTGCATGTTACATGGAATCCCTGTCACCTACTCCTCCTGCATGTTACATGGAATCCCTGCCACCTACTCATCCTGCATGTTACATGAAATCCATGCCACCTACTCCTCCTGCATGTTACATGGAATCCCTGCCACCTACTCCTCCTGCATGTTACATGGAATCCCTGCCACCTACTCCTCCTGCATGTTACATGGCATCCCTGTCACCTACTCCTCTTGCATGTTACATGTAAATTGCCACCTACTCCTCCTGCATGTTACATGGAATCCCTGCATGGTACATGGAATCCCTGCATGTTACATGGAATCACTGCCACCTACTCTCTAGTTGTATTCTTATACTAATCCCTGCATGTTACATGGAATCCCTGTCACCTACTCCTCCTGCATGTTACATGGAATCCCTGTCAGCTACTCCTCCTGCATGTTACATGGAATCCCTGTCAGCTACTCCTCCTGCATGTTACATGGAATTCCTGTCACCTACTCCTCCTGCATGTTACATGGAATCCCTGCATGGTACATGGAATCCCTGCATGTTACATGGAATCACTGCCACCTACTCCACCTGCATGTTACATAGAATCCCTGTCACCTACTCCTCCTGCATGTTACATGGAATCCCTGCCACCTACTCATCCTGCATGTTACGTGGAATCCATGCCACCTACTCCTCCTGCTTGTTACATGGAATCCCTGCCACCTACTCCACCTGCATGTTACATGGAATCCATGCCACCTACTCCTCCTGCATGTTACATGGAATCCCTGCCACCTACTCTTCCTGCATGTTACATATAATCCCTGCCACCTACTCCCCCTGCATGTTACATGGAATCCCTGTCACCTACTCCTCCTGCATGTTACATGGAATCCATGCCACCTACTCCTCTTGCATGTTACATGGAATCCCTGTCACCTACTCCTCCTGCATGTTACATGGAATCCCTGCCACCTACTCCTCTTGCATGTTGCATGTAAATTGCCACCTACTCCTCCTGCATGTTACATGGAATCCCTGCATGTTACATGGAATCACTGCCACTTACTCCTCCTGCATGTTACATGTAATCCCTGCCACCTACTCTCTAGTTGTATTCTTATACTAATATGAAAATGGGCAGCACAGATGGTGTAGTGGTTAGCATTTCTGCCTCACAGCCTGAGGTCATGGGGTCGACTCCCACTATGACCCTAACTGTGTGGAGTTATTATGTTCTCCAGGTGTTTGCGTCGGTTTCCTCTGGGTGCTCCGGTTTCCTCTCACACACCACAAATATACTGGTAGGTTATTTGGCTTCGGACAAAATAATGAACCCTAGTGTGTCTGTTTATGTGGTAGGTAATTTAGATTGTGAGCTCTGCGGGGGCAGGGACTGATATACTGTCTGTAAGCGCTGTGGAATATGTGTGCACTGTATAAATAACTGGTAATAAATCAAAGGATTGTGTGACAGGCAACAAATAGTGGTATTGTCAGTATCTGTACATGACATGATGAGAGTTGTAGTTCTCCGCTGCCGTATGTAACATACAGAGAAGCATCAGGTCAGCAACCAGAGATCCCTGTGGGAAATATTAGAATATGTCTGCAGTTACATGTTCTAGATGTCACGTGATCTGCAGCTACATGTTCTAGATGTCACGTGATCTGCAGTTGCATGTTCTAGATGTCACGTGATCTGCTGCTACATGTTCTAGAGGTCACGTGATCTGCAGCTGCATGTTCTAGATGTCACGTGATCTGCAGTTGCATGTTCTAGATGTCATGTGATCTGCAGCTGCATGTTCTAGATGTCACGTGATCTGCAGCTGCATGTTCTAAATGTCATGCGATCTGCAGCTGCATGTTCTAAATGTCATGCGATCTGCAGCTGCATGTTCTAGAGGTCACTTGATTTGCAGCTGCATGTTTTAGAGGTCACGTGATCTGCAGCTGCATGTTTTAGAGGTCACGTGATCTGCAGCTGCATGTTTTAGAGGTCACGTGATCTGCAGCTGCATGTTCTAGAGGTCACGTGATCTGCAGCTGCATGTTCTAGAGGTCACGTGATCTGCAGCTGCATGTTCTAGAGGTCACTTGATTTGCAGCTGCATGTTCTAGAGGTCACGTGATCTGCAGCTGCATGTTTTAGAGGTCACGTGATCTGCAGCTGCATGTTCTAGAGGTCACTTGATTTGCAGCTGCATGTTCTAGAGGTCACGTGATCTGCAGCTGCATGTTCTAGAGGTCACTTGATCTGCAGTTGCATGTTTTAGAGGGCACGTGATCTGTAGCTACATGTTCTAGAGGGCACGTGATCTGTAGCTACATGTTCTAAATGGCACGCGATCTGCAGCTGTCACACTCTCTGTATGATATGGGTTAGATTTGCCGGTAGCTGAGCTGATTGAATGAACGCACCCTGTGTCTTTATACCTTCTGGTCATGTTACTGGGCCAGGTGCATGGCAACGCCCTACTGGGGCAGAACACAATTACCCTGCTACCTCTATGCTAAATACTACAGGGGCATGGCCGTTACTCAGAATGCCTGATGCTGATCATCGCTATATCCTGTGTGTTACACAACCTGTACAGGGCTCCACAGTCTCTTGTCCCTGCAGGTGCTGGAAGGATGGGGGGCTGGAGCCTTTGGGGTGACCTGTCTTGTGGAGGAGCTGGGAGGAGGAGGAGGAGGAGGAAGACGAATTGTTGTAAAGAAGGTGAGAAAAGTGGCAGGAACACAACCTCCTATTTATCTGTACTATTAGTGACTGCATCACACCCATATAGTGCTTGTCAGAGGGTGTAATAATGAGGCCCCCTCCTCTGACTTCACCACCATGCTAGGGGTACACGTATGGGTATATTTCTATAAATACTACATCTGGCCCTGTTCTGGGAGGAAACAAAGTGTGTGGTCTTCTATAAATGGTTATATCACTGCACGTGTGTGCGGAGAGGCTGAGTAGGGGTGTGATGTGGGTGGATAGGGGTGTGGCATGGGGTAAATAGGGATGTGATGTGGGTGGATAGGGGTCTGGCATGGGGTAAATAGGGGTGTGATGTGGGTGGATAGGGGTGTGGCATGGGGTAAATAGGGATGGGATGTGGGTGCATTGGGGTGTGGCATGGGGTAAATAGGGGTGTGATGTGGGTGCATAGGGGTGTGGCATGGGGTAAATAGGGGTGTGATGTGGGTGGATAGGGGTGTGGCATGGGGTAAATAGGGATGGGATGTTGGTGCATAGGGGTGTGGCATGGGGTAAATAGGGGTGTGATGTGGGTGCATAGGGGTGTGGCATGTGGTAAATAGGGGTGTGATGTGGGTGGATAGGGGTGTGGCATGGGGTAAATAGGGATGGGATGTGGGTGCATAGGGGTGTGGCATGGGGTAAATAGGGGTGTGATGTGGGTGGATAGGGGTGTGGCATGGGGTAAATAGGGGTGTGATGTGGGTGGATAGGGGTGTGGCATGGGGTAAATAGGGATGGGATGTGGGTGGATAGAGGTGTGGCATGGGGTAAATAGGGGTGTGATGTGGGTGCATGGGGGTGTGGCATGGGGTAAATAGGGGTGTGATGTGGGTGGATAGGGGTGTGGCATGGGGTAAATAGGGATGGGATGTTGGTGCATAGGGGTGTGGCATGGGGTAAATAGGGATGGGATGTGGGTGCATTGGGGTGTGGCATGGGGTAAATAGGGGTGTGATGTGGGTGCATAGGGGTGTGGCATGGGGTAAATAGGGGTGTGATGTGGGTGGATAGGGGTGTGGCATGGGGTAAATAGGGATGGGATGTTGGTGCATAGGGGTGTGGCATGGGGTAAATAGGGGTGTGATGTGGGTGCATAGGGGTGTGGCATGTGGTAAATAGGGGTGTGATGTGGGTGGATAGGGGTGTGGCATGGGGTAAATAGGGATGGGATGTGGGTGCATAGGGGTGTGGCATGGGGTAAATAGGGGTGTGATGTGGGTGGATAGGGGTGTGGCATGAGGTAAATAGGGGTGTGATGTGGGTGGATAGGGGTGTGGCATGGGGTAAATAGGGATGGGATGTGGGTGGATAGAGGTGTGGCATGGGGTAAATAGGGGTGTGATGTGGGTGCATGGGGGTGTGGCATGGGGTAAATAGGGGTGTGATGTGGGTGGATAGGGGTGTGGCATGGGGTAAATAGGGATGGGATGTTGGTGCATAGGGGTGTGGCATGGGGTAAATAGGGGTGTGATGTGGGTGCATAGGGGTGTGGCATGAGGTAAATAGGGATGGGATGTGGGTGGATAGGGGTGTGGCATGGGGTAAATAAGGATGGGATGTGGGTGGATAGGGGTGTGGCATGGGGTAAATAGGGATGCGATGTGGGTGGATAGGGGTGTGGCATGGGGTAAATAGGGATGGGATGTGGGTGCATAGGGGTGTGACATGGGGCAAATAGGGATGGGATGTGGATAGGGATGGGATGTGGGTGGATAGGGGTGTGGCATGAGGTAAATAGGGTTGGGATGTGGGTGGATAGGGGTGTGGCATGGGGTAAATAGGGATGGGATGTGGGTGGATAGGGGTGTGGCATGGGGTAAATAAGGATGGGATGTGGGTGGATAGGGGTGTGGCATGGGGTAAATAGGGATGGGATGTGGGTGGATAGGGGTGTGGCATGGGGTAAATAGGGATGGGATGTGGGTGGATAGGGGTGTGGCATGGGGTAAATAGGGGTGTGATGTGGGTGGATAGGGGTGTGGCATGGGGTAAATAGGGATGGGATGTGGGTGGATAGGGGTGTGGCATGAGGTAAATAGGGATGGGATTTGGGAGCATAGGGGTGTGGCATTGGGCAAATAGGGATGTGATGTGGGTGGATAGGGGTGTGGCATGGGGGTAAATAGGGATGGGATGGGGGTGTGGAATGGGTGGATAGGGGTGTGGCATGGGTGGATAGGGATGGGATGTGGGTGAAGAGGGCGTGTCATAGATGAACAGGGGCTTAGTGTGGATGAATAGAGGTGTGGCATGGGTGGAAGGGGGTGTGGCATGGGTGGATGGGGGTGTGGCATGGGTGGAAGGGGTGTGGCATGGGTGGATGGGGGTGTGGCATGGGTGGATAGGGATGGGATGTGGGTGAAGAGGGCGTGTCATAGATGAACAGGGGCTTAGTGTGGATGAATAGAGGTGTGGCATGGGTGGATGGGGGTGTGGCATGGGTGGAAGGGGGTGTGACATGGGTGGAAGGGGGTGTGACATGGGTGGAAGGGGGTGTGGCATGGGTGGATAGGGATGGGATGTGGGTGAATATATTAGTACTTTTATATTCCCACCTCTGTATTTATCATGATATGATCAGATATCTGATCGCACATATAAATCTTCTCTACCCCTTCTGGGCTTGGTGTGAGAGTAACCTGCGCGATGTGCGTTTTCCAGGTGGAGTGTGCTGATGAGCGGGAGGGAAATCTCGCCCTGGAGGAGGTAAGTGGCCATCGCAGACTATAATGTATCTATTATATATTGGAAGAGGTGAGTGGATGAAGGTGTTATGTAACAATTCTCTTACAAATGACTTTTATTAATGGATGAAGGTTTTATGACCTAGGGGGTCTTAGTAACAATGTTATTGGTCGTCTATTTACTGATATATTTTCTGGAGAAATGTATCTTTAACTGCAAATATCTCAGTTACACACATATATATATATATATATATACATACATACATACATAGCACCTTCATCCGCTGCCTCTTCAATTAGCTAATGTGTCCGCTGTCTGTCTAGCAAGGTCTCTCTGCACCCTAGGTAAAGCTTCACCCTAGCCCCCTCCCCAATAGGGGGATGCAGGTGGCCCCTGGATGGGCTACAACGAATTGAGCTGGGGTCCAGGCCGCTGGAGGAGGTGCATCGGAGCTCTGAGGCCGTAGTGGTGCCCCTTGGGAGCCCTGGATACAGCTGTCTATGTGCTGTTACGTGACGTGATGTTACATGTGCCAGCCGGGTGAAGTGCTGACGCTAGGGCACTATGCAGCCGCTGTAGCTGATAATACCGGCAAACTCCGCCAGTGCAACATGAAGGAGGACGTATCGTACAGAGACACCCTTCAATTTTGTTGTTTGAAGGGTTCAGTGCCGCCCCCAGGGGCCTGCACCCCTAGCAGCTGCCTAAATCTGCCCAATGGTAGCTCCGGCCCTTGTGTCTAGCACCAGCGCAGTCAGACCTGGAGGGAACCCCCCCCCCAAATAGCAGTAGGAGGGAGAGAGGGGGAAAGGGAGAGAGAGAGAGACAGGGAGATGCTGGGGGAAGATAGATGGGAATAGGACAGAGAGAGAGAGATGGGAGAGGGACAGAGAGAGAGATGGGAGAGGGACAGAGAGAGAGATGGGAGAGGGACAGAGAGAGAGATGTGAATAGGACAGAGAGAGAGTTGGGAGAGAGACAGAGAGAGAGATGAGAATGGGACAGAGAGAGAGAGATGGGAATAGGACAGAGAGAGAGACGGGAATAGGACAGAGAGAGAGACGGGAGAGGGACAGAGAGAGAGACGGGAGAGGGACAGAGAGAGAGACGGGAGAGGGACAGAGAGAGAGATGGGAATAGGACAGAGAGAGATGGGAATAGGACAGAGAGAGAGAGAGCCAGAGAGATGGGAATGGGACAGAGAGAGAGAGATGGGAGAGGGACAGAGAGAGAGAGAGATGGGAGAGGGACAGAGAGAGATGGGAGAGGGACAGAGAGAGATGGGAGAGGGACAGAGAGAGATGGGAGAGGGACTGAGAGATGGGAGAGGGACAGAGAGATGGGAGAGGGACAGAGAGAGAGACGGGAGAGGGACAGAGAGAGAGACGGGAGAGGGACAGAGAGAGAGACGGGAGAGGGACAGAGAGAGAGATGGGAGAGGGACAGAGAGAGAGAGATGGGAGAGGAACAGAGAGAGAGAGATGGGAGAGGGACAGAGAGAGAGAGATGGGAGAGGGACAGAGAGAGAGATGGGAGAGGGACAGAGAGAGAGAGACGAGAGGGACAGAGAGAGAGAGACGGGAGAGGGACAGAGAGAGAGAGACGGGAGAGGGACAGAGAGAGAGAGAGACGGGAGAGGGACAGAGAGAGAGATGGGAGAGGGACAGAGAGAGAGATGGGAGAGGGACAGAGAGAGATGGGAGAGGGACAGAGAGAGAGAGATGGGAGAGGGACAGAGAGAGAGAGATGGGAGAGGGACAGAGAGAGATGGGAATAGGACAGAGAGAGATGGGAGAGGGACAGAGAGAGAGATGGGAGAGGGACAGAGAGAGAGATGGGAGAGGGACAGAGAGAGAGATGGGAGAGGGACAGAGAGAGAGAGATGGGAGAGGGACAGAGAGAGAGATGGGAGAGGGACAGAGAGATGGGAGAGGGACAGAGAGAGAGATGGGAGAGGGACAGAGAGATGGGAGAGGGACAGAGAGAGAGACGGGAGAGGGACAGAGAGAGAGAGATGGGAGAGGGACAGAGAGAGACGGGAGAGGGACAGAGAGAGAGATGGGAGAGGGACAGAGAGAGAGATGGGAGAGGGACAGAGAGAGAGAGACGGGAGAGGGACAGAGAGAGAGAGACGGGAGAGGGACACAGAGAGAGATGGGAGAGGGACAGAGAGAGATGGGAGAGGGACAGAGAGAGAGATGGGAGAGGGACAGAGAGAGAGATGGGAGAGGGACAGAGAGATATGGCTGCGGCAGTCAGATTTATCACCTTATGTTAATGTGAGTTACAGCCCATCGCACTCTGTCCACACCCACCACCATTAGCGCTTACACCCACCCCATGCTATCAGAAACGGGCGTCCCTTCATCATGCGCACACGACTCATAACAGCACGCAAATCTGGCCACACGCTCCTGGCGCTCCCATGAGACGGAACTCTTGCGTGCGTTTGAATTGTAGCCGCCAAATTGACACCATTAAATGCCCCTTTTTCTGACAGAGAACACCACCCGTACATGGAGGCTCCGAGAAGCTGCGAATGCGGGCGTATTCATATTGCTGCACATGCGCAGCGTGCTAGGAATTGCGCGTGCTCAGAATCAGGCCTTTCCTTGGAGTCAAGTAAGGGGCTCATAGCGCTATTCAGACCCAAAACAATGGGTCATCTAATACGGCCCGCGATCGTTCTGTTCTTTACTGATCTCCGCGTTTTCTTACTGACCGGCACATTTTATCTATTTATAATAAGTCTTGTCAGTAAAATCTCTGACAGTCGGTCATCATGGCTGCCGGACGTTTGGCGGTGACGTGCCTGGTACACCTACACTGGGGCAGATAGAGGAACGAGGTGCAGGATTTCCCTGCTGAGAAGCCCGAACCTAGCTCCCAATACTACACAGCAGCCCCAATATCTACAGGGACCATCCTGGGTCTCCCCCAGTAACACTTCTTCCACTACTACCTGATGTGAAGGGTGACCATAGCTAAAAGCTGGGTGCAGATCAGGGTGGTGCCCGGGTGCCCCGGCGGGGGTCTATATATAGGATTTATGCCCACATAGATTTTATGACAACTTGTGGACAGACCCCTACATCAGTCACCTGCAGTATATCCCTTTATTTCCCCTCATATACATGTATAGCATTCTCATTGTATCTTGTCTTTAGTTTTGCTTTTGTTTGGGAAGATCTTTGTACACTCATTTTATTGCTGTATTTTCTCTCTATTCTTTACACTGTGAAGGTGAAGTCATTGCTGGGGCTCAATCACCCCAACATCTGTGCGTATAAGGAGTGTTTCATGCTCTGGGATAGCGAGGTACGTGATCCAGGACTATTACACACCAGTGATGTCATTACGTAGTATGTGTAACACTATGGCCAGTCTGTATTACACACCAGTGATGTCATTACCTAGTATGTGTAACACTATGACCAGTCTGTATTACACACCAGTGATGTCATTACGTAGTATGTATAACACTATGGCCAGTCTGTATTACACACCAGTGATGTCATTACGTAGTATGTGTAACACTATGACCAGTCTGTATTACACACCAGTGATGTCATTACGTAGTATGTGTAACACTATGACCAGTCTGTATTACACACCAGTGATGTCATTACCTAGTATGTGTAACACTATGACCAGTCTGTATTACACACCAGTGATGTCATTACGTAGTATGTGTAACACTATGACCAGTCTGTATTACACACCAGTGATGTCATTACCTAGTATGTGTAACACTATGACCAGTCTGTATTACACACCAGTGATGTCATTACGTAGTATGTATAACACTATGGCCAGTCTGTATTACACACCAGTGATGTCATTACGTAGTATGTGTAACACTATGACCAGTCTGTATTACACACCAGTGATGTCATTACGTAATATGTGTAACACTATGACCAGTCTGTATTACACACCAGTGATCATTACGTAGTATGTGTAACACTATGACCAGTCTGTATTACACACCAGTGATGTCATTACGTAGTATGTGTAACACTATGGCCAGTCTGTATTACACACCAGTGATGTCATTACGTAGTATGTGTAACACTATGACCAGTCTGTATTACACACCAGTGATGTCATTACGTAGTATGTGTAACACTATGACCAGTCTGTATTACACACCAGTGATGTCATTACGTAGTATGTATAACACTATGGCCAGTCTGTATTACACACCAGTGATCATTACGTAGTATGTGTAACACTATGGCCAGTCTGTATTACACACCAGTGATGTCATTACGTAGTATGTGTAACACTATGACCAGTCTGTATTACACACCAGTGATGTCATTCCGTAGTATGTGTAACACTATGACCAGTCTGTATTACACACCAGTGATGTCATTACGTAGTATGTGTAACACTATGACCAGTCTGTATTACACAGCAGTGATGTCATTACGTAGTATGTATAACACTATGGCCAGTCTGTATTACACACCAGTGATCATTACGTAGTATGTGTAACACTATGGCCAGTCTGTATTACACACCAGTGATGTCATTACGTAGTATGTATAACACTATGGCCAGTCTGTATTACACACCAGTCATGTCATTACCTAGTATGTGTAACACTATGACCAGTCTGTATTACACACCAGTGATGTCATTACCTAGTATGTGTAACACTATGACCAGTCTGTATTACACACTAGTGCTGTCATTACCTAGTATGTGTAACACTATGACCAGTCTGTATTACACACCAGTGATGTCATTACCTAGTATGTGTAACACTATGACCAGTCTGTATTACACAGCAGTGATGTCATTACGTAGTATGTATAACACTATGGCCAGTCTGTATTACACACCAGTGATCATTACGTAGTATGTGTAACACTATGGCCAGTCTGTATTACACACCAGTGATGTCATTACGTAGTATGTATAACACTATGGCCAGTCTGTATTACACACCAGTGATGTCATTACGTAGTATGTGTAACACTATGGCCAGTCTGTATTACACACCAGTGATGTCATTACGTAGTATGTATAACACTATGACCAGTCTGTATTACACACCAGTGATGTCATTACGTAGTATGTATAACACTATGGCCAGTCTGTATTACACACCAGTGATGTCATTACGTAGTATGTGTAACACTATGGCCAGTCTGTATTACACACCAGTGATGTCATTACGTAGTATGTGTAACACTATGACCAGTCTGTATTACACACCAGTCATGTCATTACCTAGTATGTGTAACACTCTGACCAGTCTGTATTACACACCAGTGATGTCATTACCTAGTATGTGTAACACTATGACCAGTCTGTATTACACACCAGTGATGTCATTACCTAGTATGTGTAACACTATGACCAGTCTGTATTACACACCAGTGATCATTACGTAGTATGTGTAACACTATGACCAGTCTGTATTACACACCAGTGATGTTATTACGTAGTATGTGTAACACTATGACCAGTCTGTATTACACACCAGTGATGTCATTACGTTATATGTGTAACACTATGGCCAGTCTGTATTACACACCAGTGATGTCATTACGTAGTATGTATAACACTATGGCCAGTCTGTATTACACACCAGTGATGTCATTACGTTATATGTGTAACACTATGACCAGTCTGTATTACACACCAGTGATGTCATTACCTAGTATGTGTAACACTATGACCAGTCTGTATTACACACCAGTGATGTCATTACCTAGTATGTGTAACACTATGACCAGTCTGTATTACACACCAGTGATGTCATTACCTAGTATGTGTAACACTATGACCAGTCTGTATTACACACCAGTGATGTCATTACGTAGTATGTGTAACACTATGACCAGTCTGTATTACACACCAGTGATGTCATTACGTAGTATGTGTAACACTATGGCCAGTCTGTATTACACACCAGTGATGTCATTACGTAGTATGTGTAACACTATGGCCAGTCTGTATTACACACCAGTGATGTCATTACCTAGTATGTGTAACACTATGACCAGTCTGTATTACACACCAGTGATGTCATTACCTAGTATGTGTAACACTCTGACCAGTCTGTATTACACACCAGTGATGTCATTACCTAGTATGTGTAACACTATGACCAGTCTGTATTACACACCAGTGATGTCATTACCTAGTATGTGTAACACTATGACCAGTCTGTATTACACACCAGTGATGTCATTACCTAGTATGTGTAACACTATGACCAGTCTGTATTACACACCAGTGATGTTATTACGTAGTATGTGTAACACTATGACCAGTCTGTATTACACACCAGTGATGTCATTACGTAGTATGTGTAACACTATGACCAGTCTGTATTACACACCAGTGATGTCATTACGTTATATGTGTAACACTATGGCCAGTCTGTATTACACACCAGTGATGTCATTACCTAGTATGTGTAACACTACGACCAGTCTGTATTACACACCAGTGATGTCATTACCTAGTATGTGTAACACTACGACCAGTCTGTATTACACACCAGTGATGTCATTACCTAGTATGTGTAACACTATGGCCAGTCTGTATTACACACCAGTGATGTCATTACCTAGTATGTGTAACACTATGACCAGTCTGTATTACACACCAGTGATGTTATTACGTAGTATGTGTAACACTATGACCAGTCTGTATTTACACACCAGTGATGTCATTACGTAGTATGTATAACACTATGGCCAGTCTGTATTACACACCAGTGATATCATTACGTAGTATGTGTAACACTATGGCCAGTCTGTATTACACACCAGTTATGTATAACACTATGACCAGTCTGTATTACACACCAGTGATGTCATTACGTAGTATGTGTAACACTATGGCCAGTCTGTATTACACACCAGTGATGTCATTACGTAGTATGTGTAACACTATGGCCAGTCTGTATTACACACCAGTGATGTCATTACGTAGTATGTGTAACACTACGACCAGTCTGTATTACACACCAGTGATGTCATTACGTAGTATGTGTAACACTACGACCAGTCTGTATTACACACCAGTGATGTCATTACGTAGTATGTGTAACACTACGGCCAGTCTTGTCATTACGTAGTATGTATAACACTATGGCCAGTCTGTATTACACACCAGTGATGTCATTACCTAGTATGTGTAACACTACGGCCAGTCTGTATTATACTAGGTAATGACATCACTGGTGTGTAATGCAGACTGGTCATAGTGTTACACATACTAGGTAATGACATCACTGGTGTGTGTGTAACACTATGACCAGTCTGTATTACACACCAGTGATGTCATTACCTAGTATGTGTAACACTATGACCAGTCTGTATTACACACCAGTGATGTCATTACCTAGTATGTGTAACACTATGACCAGTCTGTATTACACACCAGTGATGTCATTACCTAGTATGTGTAACACTATGGCCTGTCTGTATTACACACCAGTGATGTCATTACGTAGTATGTGTAACACTATGGCCAGTCTGTATTACACACCAGTGATGTCATTACGTAGTATGTGTAACACTATGACCAGTCTGTATTACACACCAGTGATGTCATTACCTAGTATGTGTAACACTACGGCCAGTCTGTATTACACACCAGTGATGTCATTACCTAGTATGTATAACACTATGGCCAGTCTGTATTACACACCAGTGATGTCATTACCTAGTATGTATAACACTATGACCAGTCTGTATTACACACCAGTGATGTCATTACCTAGTATGTGTAACACTGTGGCCAGTCTGTATTACACACCAGTGATGTCATTACCTAGTATGTGTAACACTATGGCCAGTCTGTATTACACACCAGTGATGTCATTACCTAGTATGTGTAACACTATGACCAGTCTGTATTACACACCAGTGATGTCATTACGTAGTATGTGTAACACTACGACCAGTCTGTATTACACACCAGTGATGTCATTACGTAGTATGTGTAACACTACGGCCAGTCTTGTCATTACGTAGTATGTATAACACTATGGCCAGTCTGTATTACACACCAGTGATGTCATTACCTAGTATGTGTAACACTACAGCCAGTCTGTATTATACTAGGTAATGACATCACTGGTGTGTAATACAGACTGGTCATAGTGTTACACATACTAGGTAATGACATCACTGGTGTGTGTGTAACACTATGACCAGTCTGTATTACACACCAGTGATGTCATTACCTAGTATGTGTAACACTATGGCCTGTCTGTATTACACACCAGTGATGTCATTACGTAGTATGTGTAACACTATGGCCAGTCTGTATTACACACCAGTGATGTCATTACGTAGTATGTGTAACACTATGACCAGTCTGTATTACACACCAGTGATGTCATTACCTAGTATGTGTAACACTACGGCCAGTCTGTATTACACACCAGTGATGTAATTACCTAGTATGTATAACACTATGGCCAGTCTGTATTACACACCAGTGATGTCATTACCTAGTATGTGTAACACTACGGCCAGTCTGTATTACACACCAGTGATGTAATTACCTAGTATGTATAACACTATGGCCAGTCTGTATTACACACCAGTGATGTCATTACCTAGTATGTGTAACACTGTGGCCAGTCTGTATTACACACCAGTGATGTCATTACCTAGTATGTGTAACACTATGGCCAGTCTGTATTACACACCAGTGATGTCATTACCTAGTATGTGTAACACTACGGCCAGTCTGTATTATACTAGGTAATGACATCACTGGTGTGTAATGCAGACTGGTCATAGTGTTACACATACTAGGTAATGACATCACTGGTGTGTGTGTAACACTATGACCAGTCTGTATTACACACCAGTGATGTCATTACCTAGTATGTGTAACACTATGACCAGTCTGTATTACACACCAGTGATGTCATTACCTAGTATGTGTAACACTATGACCAGTCTGTATTACACACCAGTGATGTCATTACCTAGTATGTGTAACACTATGGCCTGTCTGTATTACACACCAGTGATGTCATTACGTAGTATGTGTAACACTATGGCCAGTCTGTATTACACACCAGTGATGTCATTACGTAGTATGTGTAACACTATGACCAGTCTGTATTACACACCAGTGATGTCATTACCTAGTATGTGTAACACTACGGCCAGTCTGTATTACACACCAGTGATGTCATTACCTAGTATGTATAACACTATGGCCAGTCTGTATTACACACCAGTGATGTCATTACCTAGTATGTATAACACTATGACCAGTCTGTATTACACACCAGTGATGTCATTACCTAGTATGTGTAACACTGTGGCCAGTCTGTATTACACACCAGTGATGTCATTACCTAGTATGTGTAACACTATGGCCAGTCTGTATTACACACCAGTGATGTCATTACCTAGTATGTGTAACACTATGACCAGTCTGTATTACACACCAGTGATGTCATTACGTAGTATGTGTAACACTACGACCAGTCTGTATTACACACCAGTGATGTCATTACGTAGTATGTGTAACACTACGGCCAGTCTTGTCATTACGTAGTATGTATAACACTATGGCCAGTCTGTATTACACACCAGTGATGTCATTACCTAGTATGTGTAACACTACAGCCAGTCTGTATTATACTAGGTAATGACATCACTGGTGTGTAATACAGACTGGTCATAGTGTTACACATACTAGGTAATGACATCACTGGTGTGTGTGTAACACTATGACCAGTCTGTATTACACACCAGTGATGTCATTACCTAGTATGTGTAACACTATGGCCTGTCTGTATTACACACCAGTGATGTCATTACGTAGTATGTGTAACACTATGGCCAGTCTGTATTACACACCAGTGATGTCATTACGTAGTATGTGTAACACTATGACCAGTCTGTATTACACACCAGTGATGTCATTACCTAGTATGTGTAACACTACGGCCAGTCTGTATTACACACCAGTGATGTAATTACCTAGTATGTATAACACTATGGCCAGTCTGTATTACACACCAGTGATGTCATTACCTAGTATGTGTAACACTGTGGCCAGTCTGTATTACACACCAGTGATGTCATTACCTAGTATGTGTAACACTATGGCCAGTCTGTATTACACACCAGTGATGTCATTCCGTAGTATGTGTAACACTATGACCAGTCTGTATTACACACCAGTGATGTCATTACGTAGTATGTATAACACTGTGGCCAGTCTGTATTACACACCAGTGATGTCATTACCTAGTATGTGTAACACTATGACCAGTCTGTATTACACACCAGTGATGTCATTACCTAGTATGTGTAACACTATGACCAGTCTGTATTACACACCAGTGATGTCATTACGTAATATGTATTACACACCAGTGATGTCATTACGTTATATGTGTAACACTATGACCAGTCTGTATTACACACCAGTGATGTCATTACCTAGTATGTGTAACACTATGACCAGTCTGTATTACACACCAGTGATGTCATTACCTAGTATGTGTAACACTATGACCAGTCTGTATTACACACCAGTGATGTCATTACGTAGTATGTGTAACACTATGACCAGTCTGTATTACACACCAGTGATGTCATTACGTAGTATGTGTAACACTATGACCAGTCTGTATTACACACCAGTGATGTCATTACATAGTATGTGTAACACTATGGCCAGTCTGTATTACACACCAGTGATGTCATTACGTAGTATGTATAACACTATGGCCAGTCTGTATTACACACCAGTGATGTCATTACGTTATATGTGTAACACTATGACCAGTCTGTATTACACACCAGTGATGTCATTACCTAGTATGTGTAACACTATGACCAGTCTGTATTACACACCAGTGATGTCATTACCTAGTATGTGTAACACTATGACCAGTCTGTATTACACACCAGTGATGTCATTACGTAGTATGTGTAACACTATGACCAGTCTGTATTACACACCAGTGATGTCATTACGTAGTATGTGTAACACTATGACCAGTCTGTATTACACACCAGTGATGTCATTACGTAGTATGTGTAACACTATGGACAGTCTGTATTACACACCAGTGATGTCATTACCTAGTATGTATAACACTATGGCCAGTCTGTATTACACACCAGTGATGTCATTACGTAGTATGTGTAACACTATGACCAGTCTGTATTACACACCAGTGATGTCATTACCTAGTATGTATAACACTATGGCCAGTCTGTATTACACACCAGTGATGTCATTACGTAATATGTATTACACACCAGTGATGTCATTACGTTATATGTGTAACACTATGACCAGTCTGTATTACACACCAGTGATGTCATTACCTAGTATGTGTAACACTATGACCAGTCTGTATTACACACCAGTGATGTCATTACCTAGTATGTGTAACACTATGACCAGTCTGTATTACACACCAGTGATGTCATTACGTAGTATGTGTAACACAATGGCTGGCACTATACCAATTCTGACACACATGGATCAAGCAAATATTCCCCATACTTCCCAGTCAGAGGTCATTGGCCTTATAGATGGTCTGCGCATGGCGGTCATATCCATGTGGATAGTAGTTGGTACATTTGAGGTGGGTTCTTTATAAGGTAACGTGTGTTTCATGTTTGGCAATATTTCTGTAATATACAGTATTTTATTTATTTATACACTATGTAACAATGATAAGAGCGATGATCGGTTATGGAGAGTAGATCACATTGTACGTCTCTCTATAGATCTCCTCGCTGTTTTGTTGCCTGGTGATGGATTACTATGATCGGGGGAATCTGGCGGGAATTGTACAAATGAACAGACAGCAGGAGACAATAATAGATGAGAAGGTAACTTATTATATCTCCTGCCCAGAACCTGCGTAATATTTATATCTGTCGGTGGCGCTATATAGACACACAGTCACAAATACGCAAGTGAAATTGCATCAAAATGTTGCGCAAATCTCGTCTTATGACGGACAGTCCGGTAATCCACTCTTCAAGCTCTGCTATTACGTCGCCATTTCTCGTTGTATTTGTAGATCCACATTTCATTGAATTTTCTATAGAACAGACCTGGCGCACAGCGCAGTACAGTCCGCAGTTCCGTGTGGTGGAATGGGAATACCTAACGCCATAACGTGATAAATGCAGCACCCAAATGGCGAATGCGGTGAATAATTTGCTAAACCATTTTGAAAACGTGTCTCATCTCTATTCACTTATTGTTCTGTGGCGCCGGTTTTATAGACTGTAAACTGCGTAATTGCTGCCTACATTCTGCCCAATCAGGTGACAATAAACATAAATGGCCTCATTTTCCGCGCCTGACTGGGCAGGATGGGGCGATGTCACATCCAGCAGACTATTTGCAGAATGCACTTTATCCAATCACAACCATGGTGCAAATATCTTATTCTGTAACCCATAGCAACCACTTCACGCTCTATATCCATCAGAGTACGGCAGGGCAGACTAATAAAATCTGATATGAAATCAGTCAGTCCACTCCATGAAACGCGCCAAAATCAGGAGTCTCTATGATCTGGCAGACACTCTGGCCCAGCAGATATCCCGATAACCTGTCCTGCATATACTGTAGTTGTTGAAGTTACTTCTAATTTATTCATTTGTAGCCGATATCAGAGGATGCTGTGAGTTATAGATCATTGTAAAAGCCAGAGATAGTAGTGTTAGCGAGCTGGTAAATCCTGTGCGGCATGCACATACGTGTAGGGGAAGGCATGCACATACGTGTAGGGAAAGGCTTGCACATACGTGTAGGGGAAGGCATGCACATACGTGTTGGGGAAGGCATGCACATACGTGTTGGGGAAGGCATGCACATACGTGTAGGGAAAGGCATGCACATACGTGTAGGGAAAGGCATGCACATACGTGTAGGGAAAGGCACGCACATTCGTGTTGGGGAAGGCACGCACATTCGTGTTGGGGAAGGCACGCACATTCATGTAGGGGAAGGCACGCACATTTGTGTTGGGGAAGGCACGCACATTCGTGTAGGGGAAGGCACGTACATACGTGTTGGGGAAGGCACGCACATACGTGTTGGGGAAGGCACGCACATACGTGTTGGGGAAGGCACGCACATACGTGTTGAGCTTATGGTCCTGGTGATGTTTTTCATGCTTTTCACACCTTCTTAAACAGATTGTTCAGCATTTTCTCGGCCATGTGATGAGCGCGTTAGTTTATATCCACAAAAAGAACATCACCCACAGGTACGTCTCATTTTCCCAGCCCAGCGTATCCCTTACTCAGTGCCTGGACCCCGGTGATGGAGACCTCCAGGTGTCCTTACACTGCTCCTCCTGGTGTGCGGTGGCGCAGACATGCCCTTGCTCTGCTAATGATAACTGCTAGGGTTGACCATTGACGACTTCGCCATCAGTTGCTCATTGACGTCTCTGCCATGGATGGTCGATGGTGTTAAACCATTTGTAAGAAATAATTGGTGGCTGAGCCATTGATGGATTAACTGTGTGTATGTGCAGCTGGTGCCCACGCACGCCCAGACCGTGGCTGGCACTAACCACTGGGGCTCAGCCACCAGTGTTCACTATAGATGGGGAATCGATGGGTGCTAACCTTTAATGATCAATGACCCCTCTCACTGACCAGGGAAAACGTTATCCCCCAACCTAGGTAGTGGCATGTAACTACAGCCGGAGTCGCCAGGTGGGAAAATGCCAACGTGGAAAACGATGTGCACTGGAGCTCTCATGCCTGGCGGCACCAGCTGTATGATGGGGTGAGGTCCCGCACTACTAGCGCCCAGCATAGGGTAGACGGGTAGGCATCATATGACCCAGGCAGCGGACATCATTGTCAGAGCCTCTGTATCACCCAAACTCTTCCCGTTGGGTAGGACTTTCAATTTGGGACTAGAAATAAATGACTTTATTTGTACACACACAGGACTGGACTTACTGTATATGTACAATCTCTGTCATCCAGAACGCACTTTAGAAATAGCTGCATTAATTGCGTCAGTAACCTGAATCTCTGACCTCTTCGGTGTCCGCATTGGAACTAGTGACAAAGCTTAGAGCCAAGGTTCCCAAACGGTCCTCAAGAAACCCTAACGGTCCAGGCTTCAAGGATAAAGGATAAACCATGCTTGGACACAGGTGACTTAATTAGTGCCTCAGTCTTTTGATTTATCCATCTGTGCTCAACCATGGATATCCTTAAAACCTGGGCAGTTAGGACACAGTTTGGGAACCTCTGTATTAGAGCAAGGGGTCTCTGTTAAAAAGGGGGGTTTCTATCTGGGACAGTCTGGTGGTTAATGACTGTTATGGAATCCATCATGGAACAGGATGATAATGAGTCATGTGACACAAGTGGGCAGGGCCTGGTTATAGAGTGCGTGTGAAGGACGCAGGGATCGGAAGGCGCAGGTACCTGCAACATACACCTGATACGTCATCGATGTCTCTTACTACAGGAACCTCAAGCCCAGCAATATCTTACTGAGAAATGAAGATGTATTTGTGATAAGTGATTTTCTCCCTGAAGTGCTGGCGACAGATGACAGGAAGATGGACGTTAGAGTGGCTGCCGGTGAGCTGGAGCATCGCTCAGTGCTGTCACCTTCTGCTTACGTGTATTTATGGCTTGTGTGCGCCTTCCTGCAGTATTTACTAAGTACATTTAATTATTTTCTTTTTTTTATATAGTTCTCAGTTATGTTTTTTATGAGCACACAGAGCTGTTTTTTTGCTGCCCATGGTTATGACACAGATCAGCTCTACTCAGTGTATTCACTATATTGTATCCACACAGCCAGTTTGTGTCATAGCCAAGGACAGCAAACTAAGCTGCTCTACCTGATGATATAAAGGCTTTGGTGAAAAGCACAGATGGAGACCAGAATGCCAAAACAAACTACCTACATTAAGCTGTCAGAAGGAGGAGAGCACATACGTGACAGAATTTTAAATAAACTTAATTAACCATATTGTATTCTTTACATGACCTCCACATGCCCCTTATAATGCCCATCAGACCCAACCCACATGCCTTTCATATGGCATCAAGCCTCCTAAGCCCACAAGCACTTACAGTTGCTGCAATTATAGACCCTGCAAAGCAGAGAGGAGGGCAGGAGAACACAGCAACCTTAATATCTTCCTCCCCTGCATTTGCAGCATCAGATTGGTAGCTGCGGACAGCGCTACTGATCGGTTGCTGAGCGAATCCTGCTGCATGCGGGACCAGGTGTTCCTCCTATAAAGCCCTCTGTGATCACTGCTGTATTTCACGTGACAGCAGAGAGATACTCGAGACACCCAGTGTGAGAAGCGCTGTACTAGAGTATGGGCCTTGATGGTAGACAATCAGCCAAATGCAACTCCCTTATATAGAATTCCCCTGATAACTGATACCAAGATGTGTTGCACTGTGTACGTCTCGCTCTGTGTAAGTGACTGATACCTGGATGGGCTGTACTGTGTACGTCTCGCTCTGTGTAGATGACTGGTACCTGGATGGGCTGCACTGTGTACGTCTCGCTCTGTGTAGATGACTGATACCTGGATGTGCTGTACTGTGTACGTCTCGCTCTGTGTAGATGACTGGTACCTGGATGTGCTGCACGGTGTACCTCTCGCTCTGTGTAGATGACTGATACCTGGATGTGCTGTACTGTGTACGTCTCGCTCTGTGTAGATGACTGATACCTGGATGGGCTGCACTGCGTACGTCTCGCTCTGTGTAGATGACTGGTACCTGGATGAGCTGTACTGTGTACGTCTCGCTCTGTGTAGATGATTGATACCTGGATGGGCTGCACTGTGTACGTCTCGCTCTGTGTAGATGGCTGATACCTGTTTGGGCTGCACTGTGTACGTCTCGCTCTGTGTAGATGACTGATACCTGGATGTGCTGCACTGTGTACGTCTCGCTCTGTGTAGATGACTCTATCTGCAATATGACGTGAGCTGGACTCTCTCAGCGCTATACAAGTCTATACAGGACGGGGTTATACATTCACAGTTAATATATGTTTATGTCAATCATTTACAGAGAGGAGAATATTCATGGCTCCGGAATCGCTGCAGATTACGTACAGCGAGAGATCGGATGTCTGGTCTGTGGGGTGTATTTTGCTGGAGCTGATGACCACCTCTGTATACAGCGTACGTTACGTCGGAGCCTGGCGCTTCATGCTGTCTGTTATGGCAGTAAGCCCAGTAACCTGAGACCCTCTCTATCCCTGTGTAGGAAGCAGAGATTGTCGCCATCCTGCAGCTGATCAGGACGGATCCATCGGGCTTAGATGGAACGTTACAGACCATTCAGGACAGAGCTGGTTACTCAGAAGATCTCTATCAGGTGCTGCCAAAAATGATGATAATTCCCCCTGCAGAGAGACCCAGATCAATGTGAGTTTAATCTGACTGAGATAAGATAAGATGGGGAGGGGGTAAATCTACTAAAAAGCAAATCCATCGCGGTTTTCACCTCCAAACTAGTTTTACTATTAATCAGTTAGGAGAGTGATTCTCACACTGCAGCGATGTGAAGTGGTTTTTAATTGGAAAAACCACCAGCGGGTTAGTCGCAATTGGAGAAACCTCCAAAACAAACCACCATCGCTATCTGGCCAGGTCTGTCCCACCCACTGCTCAGCCCCGCCCCCTCCCTCCCCGCAGTTGTATACTTACTCCATTCCTAGTGGCTCCTCTCCAGCTAAGGTCTGTCCCGCCCACTGCTCAGCCCCACCCCCTCCCTCCCCGCAGCTGTATAGTTACTCCGTTCCTAGCGGCTCCTTTCCAGCTAAGGTCTGACCCGCCCACTGCTCAGCCCCACCCCCTCTCTCCCCGCAGCTGTATACTTACTCCATTCCTAATGGCTCCTCCAGCTAAGGTCTGTCCCGCCCACTGCTCAGCCCCACCCCCTCCCTCCCCGCAGCTGTATAGTTACTCCGTTCCTAGCGGCTCCTTTCCAGCTAAGGTCTGACCCGCCCACTGCTCAGCCCCACCCCCTCTCTCCCCGCAGCTGTATACTTACTCCATTCCTAATGGCTCCTCTCCAGCTAAGGTCTGTCCCGCCCACTGCTCAGCCCCACCCCCTCCCTCCCCGCAGCTGTATAGTTACTCCGTTCCTAGCGGCTCCTTTCCAGCTAAGGTCTGACCCGCCCACTGCTCAGCCCCACCCCCTCTCTCCCCGCAGCTGTATACTTACTCCATTCCTAATGGCTCCTCTCCAGCTAAGGTCTGTCCCGCCCACTGCTCAGCCCCACCCCCTCCCTCCCTGCAGCTGTATACTTACTCCATTCCTAATGGCTCCTCTCCAGCTAAGGTCTGTCCCGCCCACTGCTCAGCCCCACCCCCTCCCTTCCCGCAGCTGTGTTGGTAGGATGTTGGTAGGCTGTTGGTAATGTGTTAGTAGGGTGTGGGTGTTGGTAATGTGTTAGTAGGGTGTGGGTGTTGGTAATGTGCTAGTAGGGTGTGGGTGTTAGTAGGGTGTTGGTAGGGTGTTAGTAGGGTGTTAGTAGGGTGTTAGTAGGGTGTTAGTAGGGTGTTAGTAGGGTGTTAGTAGGGTGTTGGTAGGGTGTTGGTAGGGTGTTGGTAGGGTGTTAGTAGTGTGTTGCTTGGGTGTTAGTAGGGTGTTGGTAGGGTGTTAGTAGTGTGTTGGTAGGATGTTAGTAGTGTGTTGGTAGGATGTTAGTAGGGTGTTAGTAGGGTGTTAGTAGGGTGTTAGTAGGGTGTTAGTAGGGTGTTAGTAGGGTGTTAGTAGGGTGTTAGTAGGGTGTTGGTAGGGTGTTGGTAGGGTGTTGGTAGGGTGTTGGTAGGGTGTTAGTAGTGTGTTGCTTGGGTGTTAGTAGGGTGTTGGTAGGGTGTTGGTAGGGTGTTGGTAGGGTGTTGGTAGGGTGTTGGTAGTGTGTTGGTAGGATGTTAGTAGGGTGTTAGTAGGGTGTTGGTATGGTGTTAACAAGGTGTGGGTGTTTGTAGGGTGTTGGTAATGTGTTGGTAGGGTGTGGGTGTTGGTAGGGTGTTGGTAGGGTGTTGGTAGGGTGTTGGTAGGTTGTTGGTAGGGTGTTGGTAGGGTGTTGGTAATGTGTTGGTAATGTGTTGGTAATGTGTTAGTAAGGTGTTAGAAGTGTGTTGGTAGGATGTTAGTAGGGTGTTGGTATGGTGATAGCAAGGTGTGGGTGTTAGTAGGGTGTTGGTAATGTGTTGGTAGGGTGTGTGTGTTGGTAGGGTGTTGTGTTTGTAATGTGTTGGTAAGGTGTTAGTAGGTGTTAGTAAGGTGTTTGTTGGTAATGTGTTGGTAATGTGTTTGTAATGTGTTTCTAATGTGTTTGTAATGTGTTGGTAAGGTGTTTGTTGGTAATGTGTTGGTAGAGTGTTGATAAGGTGTTCGTATTTTATTTAGATTTGTATTGTATGTAACAATAAATAAGCAGATGTCTCTCTCATGCTGCCCCCAGTGACTTGGTGCATGAGCCCTATATCAGGAAATGCTTGGCTGTGATTGGATCTCCTCTGGCCGGGGTGAAGAAGACACTGCCTCCAGGTGCCACATGTGATCTTAGAGATGGCGGCGTAGAAAAAGCGCTAGGTAAGAGGGGTCTCATATGGACATATGTGGAAGTGGAAATTGAAGACAGACAATCATCTTTGACAACGTCTCCTTTCCATAAATATAAAATGGCCTCCTGGGGGTAGATTTGCTAATGACAGCCCGGAGCTGATTGGTTGGAGCAGCAGCTGAGATTAGTAACAAGTGATAACAAGAATCTCACTCGCTGATAAATTTGGGCCTCAGAGGAAAGGATGAAAAGGAAACATCAGAGCCCCTCATATTCCATACACGTAATCAGTGGCGTCTCTCCCCGCGGTGTCATCTGGTGCGGGACGGATGCTGTGCAAGCCGTGCACTGCCGAAAAAGGAGGCGTGGCCTCACGGGCAGGAGCGTGGCTGCACCCCTGTTGGCCCGTTACTGTGCTTATTACTGGGGGGCAGGGTGGGTGCCGAAATTGCCTTCTGCCCTGTGTGCAATGCCGGCTGGCTCCCTCACAGTGTCAGGAGCCGAGTGTTGCACTTACTTATACAGTGCAGCACCCGGCTCCTATCACTGGGAGGGGAGGGGGGAAGTCTGCACCTTGGTGTCACACCTCAGCGGCCCACACCCCCCTTGTGACGCCACTGCACGTAATACAATTCTCATGCTGATTAAAAACGTACAATGTGTAAATAACAATAAGGTGATAACACGCCGGCCAACTGATTATCGCCTTAATATATGTTATGTCCATATTTCTGTCATTTGGAAATATTGCACAAGGAGGCGCCTATTATATATAAATTAAATATATACATATGTGGTATAAGGATTAAATACAGTAACAAAGAATTATGGAATGATACAATGATAATGAATACAGTAATAATGAAAGGGTGATATTGAAGACTGTAATAATGAATGATGGAATGATACAGTGTTATTCAATACAGTAGTAATGAATGATACAGTGATATTGAAGACTGTAATAATGAATGATGGAATGATACAGTGTTATTGAATACAGTAGTAATGAACGATGGAATGATAATGAATACAGTAGTAGTTAATGATGGAATGATAGTGATATTGAAGATGGTAATGAATGATGGAATGATACAGTGATAATGAATACAGTAGTAATGAATGATGAAATTATACAGTGATATTGAAGACAATAATAATGAATGATGGACTGATACAGTGTTATTGAATACAGTAGTAATGAATGATGGAATTATAGGGTGATATTGAATACAGTAGTAATGATGGAATGATACAGTGATATTAAAGACTGTAATAATGAAAGATAGGGTGATATTGAATACAGTAATAATGAATTATGGAATGCTAGGGTGATATTGATTACAGTAGTAATGAATGATATGGTGATAATGAATACAGTAATAATGAAAGGGTGATATTGAAGACGGTAATGAATGTTCGAAAGATGGGGTGAAAAATTAATACAGTAGTAATGAATGATGGAATGATACAGTGATATTGAATACAGTAATAATGAATGATGGACTGATAGGGTGATATTTAATACAGTAGTAAAGAATGATGGAATGACACAGTGATATTGAATACAGTAATGAATGATGGAATGATACAGTGATAATGAATAAAGTAATAATGAATGATAGGGTGATAATGAATACAGTAATAAAGAATGATGGAATGATATGGTGATAATGAATACAGTAATAAAGAATGATGGAATGATATGGTGATAATGAATTATGTAATTATATGGTGATCATGAATCCGGTAATAATGAATGATAAGGTTATATTGAATACAGTAATAATTGTTGAATGATAGTGTTATTGAATACAGTAATAATGAATGATGGAATGATAGGGTGATAATTAATACAGTAATGAATGATGGAATTATAGGGTGATAATGAATGATGGAATGATAGGGTGATAATGAATACAGTAGTAATGAATGATAGGGTGATAATGAATACAGTAATGAATGATGGAATGATAGGGTGATAATGAATACAGTAATGAATGATGGAATTATAGGGTGATATTGAATACAGTAGTAATGAATGATGGAATGGTACAGTAATAATGAATGATGGAATGATAGGGTGATAATTAATACAGTAATGAATGATAGGGTGATATTGATTACAGTAGTAATGAATGATGGAATGATAGGGTGATATTGAATACAGTAATGAATGATGGAATGATACAGTGATATTGAAGACGGTAATAATGAATGATAGTGCTAATGAATACAGTAATAATGAATGATGGAATGATATGGTGATCATGAATACGGTGATAATGAATGATAAGGTTATATTGAATACAGTAATAATTGTTGAATGATAGTGTTATTGAATACAGTTATAATGAATGATGCAATGATACAGTGATAATGAATACAGTTGTAATGAATGATGGAATGATACGGTGATAATGAATACAGTTATAATGAAAGATGGAATTTTATATTGTGATACTGAATACGGTAATAAAGAAAGATGGAATGATAAGGTGATACTGAATACAGTTATAATGAATGATGAAGTTCTATTGTGATAATGAATACAGTTATAATGAATGATGGAATTATATTGTGATAATGAATATGATAATAAAGAAAGATTGAATGATAGGGTGATAATGAATACAGTTATAATGAATGATGGAATTATATTGTGATAATGAATATGGTAATAAAGATGGAATGATAGGGTGATAATGAATACAGTTATAATGAATGATGGAATTATATTGTGATAATGAATATGGTAATAAAGAAAGATAGAATGATAGGGTGATAATGAATACAGTTATAATGAATGATGGAATTATATTGTGATAATGAATATGGTAATAAAGAAAGATGGAATGATAGGGTGATATTGAAACAACATTGGTCGATTAGGGGCATGCAGATGCTTATAATGAAATGTTGGGGGCATGCAGATGTTTATAATGAAATGTTGGGGGCATGCAGATGCTTATAATGAAATGTTGGGGGCATGCAGATGCTTATAATGAAATGTTGGGGGCATGCAGATGTTTATAATGAAATGTTGGGGGCATGCAGATGCTTATAATGAAATGTTGGGGGCATGCAGATGCTTATAATGAAATGTTGGGGGCATGCAGATGTTTATAATGAAATGTTGGGGGCATGCAGATGCTTATAATGAAATGTTGGGGGCATGCAAATGTTTATAATGAAATGTTGGGGGCATGCAGATGCTTACAATGAAATGTTGGGGGCATGCAGATGCTTATAATGAAATGTTGGGGGCATGCAGATGCTTATAATGAAATGTTGGGGGCATGCAGATACTTACAATGAAATCTTGGGGGCATGCAGATGCTTATAATCAAATGTTGGGGCATGCAGATGCTTATAATGAAATCTTGGGGGCATGCAGATGCTTACAATGAAATGTTGGGGGTATGCAGATGCTTACAATGAAATGTTGGGGGCATGCAGATGCTTACAATGAAATGTTGGGGGTATGCAGATGCTTACAATGAAATGTTGGGGGTATGCAGATACTTACAATGAAATGTTGGGGGTATGCAGATGCTTACAAAGAAATGTTGGGGGCATGCAGATGCTTACAATGAAATGTTGGGGGCATGCAGATGCTTATAATGAAATGTTGGGGGCATGCAGATGCTTATAATGAAATGTTGGGGGCATGCAGATGCTTATAATGAAATGTTGGGGGTATGCAGATGCTTATAATGAGATGTTGGGGGCATGCAGATGCTTATAATGAAATGTTGGGGGCATGCAGATGCTTATAATGAGATGTTGGGGGTATGCAGATGCTTATAATGAAATGTTGGGGGCATGCAGATGCTTATAATGAAATGTTGGGGGCATGCAGATGCTTATAATGAAATGTTGGGGGCATGCAGATGCTTATAATGAAATGTTGGGGGCATGCAGATGCTTATAATGAGATGTTGGGGGTATGCAGATGCTTATAATGAAATGTTGGGGGTATGCAGATGCTTATAATGAGATGTTGGGGGCATGCAGATGCTTATAATGAAATGTTGGGGGTATGCAGATGCTTATAATGAAATGTTGGGGGCATGCAGATGCTTATAATGAGATGTTGGGGGTATGCAGATGCTTATAATGAAATGTTGGGGGCATGCAGATGCTTATAATGAAATGTTAGGGGCATGCAGATGCTTATAATGAAATGTTGGGGGCATGCAGATGCTTATAAGTGAGATGTTTGGAATGAATGGAGTGAGTATGAATGAAAAGATGAGACCTAAATGAAGGAGGTTATGATGAAACCACATGTGAATTATTCCCTCACTGTATGTAAGAATAACAGGACATTGTGTTTCATCTTTCAGAATTCATGGAGACTTATACAGAGTATGAGGACGCTCAGTTATTGGCGCTGCGGCACCTGGCCAGCTACACGGGAGACGGTAAATACGAGTATAGGGTTATCCCGCTGACTCGCTAATTCTGCTATTAATGAGAAATGAGACCTCACAGGGATTCATTTACTTCTGTCATTCAGCTTATTTTGGTTCTGCTGACATTTTAGTTAAGGTCTTAATTAGTCACCTATTCCCTGAAAATCAGCGGCCTATGAACTTCGTGTGTGCGCCTGTATATGAAGATGTATTAGTGAGTATTACAGGATTCTAGGGGTATCATTCCATCTATTTACCCCCATGGCTGGGAGTATATTATTCCTTCTTGGCCAATTAGTGCAGCCTCAGAAAGGCCCCATGTGAGAATAAAAGTACTTTACGTAAAATATATACGGTATGACGTAGCTATAAGGCCGTGAAACAGGAGGGGGAGGGGGGCTTGCTAATGATTCTGATGACGTTACTTAGTGTCAGCTGGTTGTAAAGACCACCATAATAATACAGGCAGTGGTCAGGAGCATGATACAGAAGCCGGGGTTATCCGGTTATTACTGGGTCATATGCCCCCTACATAATAAATTATAGCTCCCTCTCGTCATATACTGTATCCTCATGCTCAGTCTTGTAATGTAAATATGAAGCAATTAGTCACAATTAAAACGTTTCTTTATATTGCAAATATCAACCATTTGTCATAAAGATGGGACAGTGCCATTATGGTCTGCGGCTGATCCTTTCTTCCTCTGTGAGCCCCAGCGAGGAGTGTTCCGCTATGTCTGGGTCACGGCCGCGCTATGATAAGTATTGTCCTGCAGGTATTATGTGTTGTACTGTTGCAGATTCCCTGTACACGGGAGAGATAATACGGCTTGTACGGCAGGCTGTGGTGACACACCGAGATTCCCTCAGTATACAGCGGGAAGGCAACCGAATGCTACATCGTCTGTTATCACAAGGTGAGGAGATGAGGGTGTCTCATTGTACATACCGAGACGGCAATAAATCCGTTATTAATAACACAGAGGCCTAGCGATCAGTGATTCCTAACCCGGCAGCTTTTATCACAGCCTTACGCCCATGCTACAGTGTCTGCAAATACACAGTCTAAGACACAATGTAATAAAAACCACAAAATGGAATTTAACTGAGCCCAAATAATTTCAGTTGGTCAAGTTTTCATTTTTTCCCAATTCCTCAGATGTGTCCAAAGACATCTATCCTCCGTGCACTACACAACGCGGTAGCTCCGTGTGCCTCGGTAGCGCCGAGCCTCTCTTCATGAGACTTATTGATACAGTGATGTGAATAGATACAGTAGCACAGGCAGCTTCTGCTGAGTAAAATGATATTCAGCATGCCTGTGTCCTGTGTGTGACTGCGGGTGTATCTGCATGCCTATGTCCTGTGTGTGACTGCGGCTGTATCTGCATACCTATGTCCTGTGTGTGACTGCGGCTGTATCTTCATACCTATGTTCTGTGTGTGACTGCGGGTGTATCTGCATGCCTATGTCCTGTGTGTGACTGCGGATGTATCTGCATACCTGTATTCTGTGTGTGTGACTGCGGGTGTATCTGCATGCCTATATTCTGTGTGTGTGACTGCGGCTGTATCTGCATGCCTATATTCTGTGTGTGTGACTGCGGCTGTATCTGCATGCCTATATTCTGTGTGTGTGACTGCGGGTGTATCTGCATGCCTATATTCTGTGTGTGACTGCGGGTGTATCTGCATGCCTATATTCTGTGTGTGACTGCGGGTGTATCTGCATGCCTATATTCTGTGTGTGTGACTGCGGGTGTATCTGCATGCCTATGTCCTGTGTGTGACTGCGGCTGTATCTGCATGCCTATATTCTGTGTGTGTGACTGCGGCTGTATCTGCATGCCTATATTCTGTGTGTGTGACTGCGGGTGTATCTGCATGCCTATATTCTGTGTGTGTGTGTGTGTGTGTGTGTGTGACTGCGGCTGTATCTGCATGCCTATATTCTGTGTGTGTGACTGCGGCTGTATCTGCATGCCTATATTCTGTGTGTGACTGCGGCTGTATCTGCATGCCTGTATTCAGTGTGTGACTGCGGGTGTATCTGCATGCCTATATTCTGTGTGTGACTGAGGCTGTATCTGCATGCCTATATTATGTGTGTGACTGCGGGTGTATCTGCATGCCTGTATTGTGTGTGTGTGACTGCGGGTGTATCTGCATGCCTATATTCTGTGTGTGTGTGTGACTGCGGGTGTATCTGCATGCCTATATTCTGTGTGTGTGACTGCGGGTGTATCTGCATGCCTATATTCTGTGTGTGTGACTGAGGCTGTATCTGCATGCCTATATTCTGTGTGTGACTGCGGGTGTATCTGCATGCCTATATTCTGTGTGTGACTGCAGGTGTATCTGCAAGCCTATATTCTGTGTGTGTGTGTGTGTGTGACTGCGGGTGTATGTGCATGTCTATGTTCTGTGTGTGACTGCGGGTGTATCTGCATGCCTATATTCTGTGTGTGACTGCGGGTGTATCTGCATGCCTATATTCTGTGTGTGTGACTGCGGGTGTATCTGCATGCCTATATTCTGTGTGTGTGACTGCGGGTGTATGTGCATGCCTATATTCTGTGTGTGACTGCGGGTGTATCTGCATGCCTATATTCTGTGTGTGTGACTGCGGGTGTATCTGCATGCCTATATTCTGTGTGTGACTGCGGGTGTATCTGCATGCCTATACACATTTATATAATTTATCGCTGAGTCCAAACAATTATTTCTGAGCAGCTGACAAAGATCGTCCTCGCGGATATATCCCAGGCCGCTCCAATGTATATAACTCCTGCAGATTATATGCCAGATAATGCTCTGTGAATAGTATGGATATTAGAGGTCACTGAGACCATATAAAAGCCTGCGGCTGTACACAGGGTACAGACATACATAACAGTGATAGGGTGCCTTATACTACACAACTGTCCCCCATGGTTCTAGTGCTGGAGCGAGGGGACGGTGAGGAGTGTTTGACCAGTCAGGACCTGATCATCAGTCTGCTGGACACTGTCAGGACTTTCCCCGAAGACCCGGGACTGATTTCTGTGACGCTTCGTATGGCGATGATGCTGTCGGTGAGCGGTGAGTCAGCTGTCTAATCGCCGCTATACTCTCAGGTGTTGTACATAAGTTCTGCCTTCTCTTCCCACGCACCAGGTACAGGTGTTGTACATAAGGTCTGCCTTCTCTTCCCACGCACCAGGTACAGGTGTTGTACATAAGGTCTGCCTTCTCTTCCCACGCACCAGGTACAGGTGTTGTACATAAGGTCTGCCTTCTCTTCCCACGCACCAGGTACAGGTGTTGTACACAAGGTCTGCCTTCTCTTCCCACGCACCAGGTACAGGTGTTGTACACAAGGTCTGCCTTCTCTTCCCACGCACCAGGTACAGGTGTTGTACACAAGGTCTGCCTTCTCTTCCCACGCACCAGGTACAGGTGTTGTACACAAGGTCTGCCTTCTCTTCCCACGCACCAGGTACAGGTGTTGTACACAAGGTCTGCCTTCTCTTCCCACGCACCAGGTGCAGGTGTTGTACATAAGGTCTGCCTTCTCTTCCCACGCACCAGGTACAGGTGTTGTACATAAGATCTGCCTTCTCTTCCCACGCACCAGGTGCAGGTGTTGTACACAAGATCTGCCTTCTCTTCCCACGCACCAGGTGCAGGTGTTGTACACAAGGTCTGCCTTCTCTTCCCACGCACCAGGTGCAGGTGTTGTACACAAGGTCTGCCTTCTCTTCCCACGCACCAGGTACAGGTGTTGTACACAAGGTCTGCCTTCTCTTCCCACGCACCAGGTACAGGTGTTGTACACAAGGTCTGCCTTCTCTTCCCACGCACCAGGTACAGGTGTTGTACACAAGGTCTGCCTTCTCTTCCCACGCACCAGGTACAGGTGTTGTACACAAGGTCTGCCTTCTCTTCCCACGCACCAGGTACAGGTGTTGTACACAAGGTCTGCCTTGTCTTCTACACCAGTGGTTCTCAAACTTGGTCCTCGGGACCTCACACAGGTCATGTTTTCCAGGTCACCCAGCAGGTGCACAGGTGTACTCATTACTCACTGACACATTTTAAAAGATTCACTTGTGATTCTGTGAGATCTGGAAAACATGCACTGTGTGGCGTCCTGAGGAATGAGTTTGAGAACCTGTTTTCTCCACTCACCAGAGACCCTCGGGAGGTGCCTCACTTCTCTCGCAGTCTTCTTCTGGCTCCATGTACATGACCCATATAATGATTGTCTTCGGGTTTCTTAGAGGTGGCAGCAGAGGTGCTGGTGAGAGCCGGGTTCCTCTCGGATCTAGTGAGGCTCCTGGAGGGGCCCCTGGAGGATAGAGAGACGTGGATGTCTTGCTGTGCTCTGCTGTGGAGCTTATCTATGATTGGTGAGTACAGAAGCCAAACAGTCCACGGATCCGTTTATATCCACCTATAACTCTGTGGGAAGGGAGGCGTGGGCAGAAAACCTGCCCTGCTGATGGGTGCTATCAGTGCAATAACTGGAGGGTTATGTCTACCACGCTGTCACACCAGGTCAGAAGGGAGGTGCGTCTCTATCTGAGCAGGGACAGTGTGACTGACAGCTTCCTAAACTTGCTCTGCACAAAGCGAGGACCAGTGACATCCCAGCAGCTCCAGTGACTGCAGTCTCAGCTTTGTGACCTTGGTTAGATGGCACTTGGACCTGTGTAACAGAGCTGCAGTGTTGCTGTAATACTGTACTATAACATTATGCTTTGTATATGAGCATTTCAGTTGTGAGGTTTAGTTTTCAGTTACTTAGATTTGAGGACCATCATTCTTCCAGGGGTTTTGGCTCAGTCGTGGTCTCCGCTCAGTTAATGTATCACAAGGTCTTTGCTCTCAGATTGGGTTAGTTTGCACCCCGATACTTCATGGAAAGGTGCAGTTATTCCGCATGGTCCCCATTGCACACAGCTGGGCTAATTACTGCACCAGAAGAAATGTATATTGTAGTGGTCCCTGAGGGCCCGGGTGGGGACATACCGCTCTAAATGACATGTTGGAATACTCTGCAGTTTACTACCTTGTATGAGATCCTGGCTATATCATATATTATATCCTGGTTTGTCACAGAGAACCAGGGAGAGAGTCTGCAACGAGCCGTACCCGTCATCTCCACCCTTATCCAGACACACCTCAGTGACGGAGAGCTGGTGGAGTCGGCCTGCACTGCCCTCTGGACGCTCAGCGCGAAGGGTGGGTCACTCAGTATTCAAATAACAAAACTTGTCAGCTGACCAATGAGCATTTCTTTTAAGTTATGGTGAAACGAAACCAAAAACAGCACCTATAGCACATTGAGGCCCAATCGTAACAGCTCATTCTGTAGATATAACCGCTAGATCAGTGGTTCTCAAACTCTGTCCTCAGGACCCCACACAGGTCACGTTTCCCAGGTCACCCAGCAGGTGCACAGGTGTACTCATTACTGACTGACACATTTTAAAAGATCCACAGGTGGAGCTGATTATTTCACTTGCGATTCTGTGAGGAGACCTGGAAAACATGCCCTGTTTGGGGTTCTCAGGACAGAGTTTGAGAACCTGTGCGCTAGACTCAAAGCAGCAATTAGGTTTTTATTTAACTTAACCTAATTGCCGCTTTAAATCTGATTCTAAATCCGGGTAAACGAGCAAATCGGTGCCTCTTACATTTATGTGTCAGATCCGTCTATTTGTACGTGTGAGCGCGGTACGTGAGATACCGCGCTCCCTACTGTAAGTTATACCTTTTGTAAAAGTATGTAGCAAATGTAAAACTTTATTTAATGGCTCCTAATTAACGTAATCAAATATTTTCTTGCCTAAAAGGGTGAGCAGGGACCAGAATCCGTACTTACGGTGCAACGTCATACACTCAGCCAATCAAATACTGAGGCTATTCTGATAAGGTCCAATAGGCAGATGCAGCAGTTTTTATACGTCCTGACGGAGCGACAATTGCGACTTACCAGCTTGTCATTCGCAGGTCACGTGACAGAGGAACAAGTTGAAAATATAACTTTGTTGCTTCTGGAATCCCTACGAACACACAAGGAGCGTCCGCTTCTGGCTAAGAATGTTTGTTTGGCACTGACGAGCCTGGTGCTGAAGTCAGGTATTGCTGCCACCATCATCATCATACTTTCCATCCCAGGGGCAAAGGCAGCATTTCTAGAGGGGGGATCCTGACTGCTTGATTTTAGACCAAGTGTTGATGATTGTTTGAGCTTTCTGGTGTACTGGAAACCCCCCCCATGTCTACCCATTAAGAGGGTCTATGATAAACTGGGCGACTCGCTAACAATCCTGGATATTTTAATTGCTGTAAATGTTTTGTTTGGCAGAGTTGTGTGTGTACCGGCTGCTGGTGCCCATCGCAGGGAAAAGCGCTCTTTCCGTGATGAAAGATCTCTACAAGCTACACGCGGAGGACCCAGACGTCGTGGAGAATATCTGTCTGCTGCTCAGCGAGATGGCTCATTACGGTACAAAGATGAGTTATTAATGTGATTCCAGGCATAAAAGCACAGCCGAGTATCCTGGCTCTATAGAAACTAATACTGAATAATAACATATACCCTGTAGCCTGAGGCAAAACACCTGGGGCTGTATTTACTAAGCGGTGGGTTTCCAAAGCTGATAATCTGCAGGATTTAAAGACGGCAATAGTATTATATGTATTATTATTATTGCTGGGTTAAAGCCGCCAGCTTTGAGTCCGTCCATTTGTCACAGGTTAATGTCCCCAACTTGGAATATAGTGTATCTAGTACAACAGCTGCCGTTCATTTTACTTCTCAATTCAGCCCCCCACCCCAAATGAAGACCCAGGTGACTCTCTATAAAGCCCAATTTATGGCGTCTATGGATCTGTAACAATGTGCTGCTGGTAGCTATGGATGGACATAATCTGCCATTGCCCAGAGTCGCTCTCCGCCTTCGGTAACACAGAAGGTGGGGGGAAATGTTATGTACATCCCGCTGTTGTTTTGTGCTATACTGTGCAGTCAGCTGTGACAATGTATCTTCTGCAGGAAGTATATGTCCTGAGTTACAGTCACACCAAGTGGGTCAGCTGATGCATGAAATCAAAGAGCGCTACGAGTCTCTGGAGGTACGGAACATTTATCAGAGTATTCTCCAATACTAAATGCGCTCACATATGGCGCCATTGTTACTCGCTGTATCCTCTATGAAACATTACAATTTTTTTTTTTTTTGAAAATAAAGTTATAATTGTGTCTACAGGTGTCCAATGTCCAATAACAATGATATTAGGACAGATTCACTGAAATACATTCAGTTGGGGGCTCTAGGGCACATAACATAACCCACTGACAAGCCCAACCGTTTGCACAGAACCGATTAAGTGACACAAATAGATAGTCAGGTCCATAAATATTGGGACATTGACAGAATTTTCATATTTTGGCCTCTATTCACCACCACAATGGCTTTGAAATGAAACAAACAAGATGTGATTTACCTGCAGACTTTCAGATTTTATTTGAGGGTAATTACATCCAAATCAGGTGATCGGTGTAGGAATTACAACGGTTTCTATATGTGCCTCCCACTTTTTAAGGGGCCAAAAGTAATGGGACAAACTAAACAATCCTAAATCTAACTTTCACTTTTTAATACTTTGTTGCAAATCCTTTGCAGTCAATTACAGCCTGAAGTCTGGAACGCATAGACATCACCAGACGCTGGGTTTCATCCCTGGTGATGCTCTGCCAGGCCTCTACTGCAAATGTCTTCAGTTCCTGCTTGTTCTTGGGGCATTTTCCCTTCAGTTTTGTCTTCATAAAGTGAAATGCATGCTCAATCGGATTCAGGTGAGGGGATTGACTTGACCATCGCATAACATTCCACTTTTTAGCCTTAAAAAACTCTTTGGTTGCTTTTGCAGTATGCTTCGGGTCATTGTCCATCTGCACTGTGAAGCGCCATCCAATGAGTTCTGAAGCATTTGACTGAATATGAGCATATAATATTGCCCGAAACACTTCAGAATTCATTCTGCTGCTTTTGTCAGCAGTCACATCATCAATAAATACAAGGGAACCAGTTCCATTGGCAGCAATACATGCCCACGCCATGACACTACCACCACCATGCTTCACTGATGAGGTGGTATGTTTTGGATCATGAGCAGTTCCTTTCCTTCTCCATACTCTTCTCTTCCCATCACTCTGGTACAAGTTGATCTTTGTCTCATCTGTCCATAGAATGTTGTTCCAGAACTGTAATGGCTTTTTTAGATGTTGTTTGGCAAACTCTAATCTAGTCTTTCTGTTTTTGTGGCTCACCAATGGTTTACATCTTGTGGTGAACCCTCTATATTCACTCTTGTGAAGTCTTCTCTTGATTGTTGACTTTGACACATATACACCTTCCCCCTGGAGAGTGTTATTGATTAGGCCAACTGTTGTGAAGGGGTTTTTCTTCACCGGGGAAATAATTCTTCTGTCATCCACCACAGTTGTTTTCCGTGGTCTTCCGGGTCTTTTGGTGTTGCTGAGCTCTCCGGTGCGTTCTTTCTTTTTAAGAATGTTCCAAATAGTTGATTTGGCCACACCTAATGTTTTTGCTATCTCTCTGATGGGTTTGTTATGATTTTTCAGCCTAATGATGGCTTCACTGATAGTGACAGCTCTTTGGATCTCATATTGAGAGTCGACAGCAACTGATTCCAAATGCAAATGTCACACCTAGAATCAACTCCCGACCTTTTACCTGCTTAATTGATAATGAAATAACGAGGGAATAGCCCACACCTGTCCATGAAATAGCTTTTGAGTTGATAGTCCCATTACTTTTGGCCCCTTAAAAAGTGGGAGGCACATATAGAAACCGTTGTAATTCCTACAACGTTCACCTGATTTGGATGTAATTACCCTCAAATTATATCTGAAAGTCTGCAGGTAAAGCACATCTTGTTTGTTTCATTTCAAAGCCATTGTGGTGGTGACTAGAGGCCAAAATATGAAAATATGTCCCAATATTTATGCACCTGACTGTATACACACATATATATTTATATAGGTTTACATATGGGGGGAGCGGTGTTCTAAAAGAATTGTAGTGTTACATATGGAGGTCAGATACCTTTATTGTAAGAGTAGGCAGTATTTCCCTGTGTGCATTGCAGCGTTGTCTGTCCAGCTGCTAATATGCTCCCTCGATCTGGATGCGCCAAACCGTAAGTGGGAACCATAACCTTCAGCGTGAAAGTCCCAGTCACTGAGTCCTTAGCACATGACCTACTTGTATTGTTATACTGTGTCCCCCAGCAAAATGCTATCATCTATTTGGCAAATGGTGACGGTATGGTCAGGAAATGACCCGCCTCCTGCGCTATAAACCTGACTCTTGTTTCTATTGTTAGGAAATAATTACCCTCGCAGACTGCACTCTCTCCCGGCTGGGCAATGAAGGTAATAATCAGCCTATAGCAAAATGTAATGCTTACCGTGCCCTGTACAGGGGGGAACTGTTGTATATGACGATTCATTTGCTGGAGTTCTCTATAAGGATTTTGCATTTCATTTAATAAGTAAAATGGCTCAAACATTGACCTGACCAGCAGCACTGATACACACGTGTCCGCATACATCTATCCTCCGTGTGCTAGACATAACGCGGGAGCGCCGTGTGACTCTGTAGCACTTAGCGTCTTTTCGTGTGACTTTCTACCTTCAAATGCGTCTTTTTCGCACATGCAGCTCCTGCTAATTACCTGATGTGCAGCGTGCCTACCCCATATTACTCAGCAGGGCGCTGCTTGTGCTACCTAGTCACATCGCTGTGAATAAAAAGTCGCACGAAAAGACGCTCAGTGCTACAGAGTCATGGCATAGGGCGACTGGAAGGGCTGTTCAGCGCACATTAGGAGGTTAGATGTAGGAGAACACATCTGTAAGTCATTAGCAGAGCTGCTGAGGTTCTGGCCCCTGACTATACTTTTATTGTAGCCCATATTGTACCTTCATGATGCACCTTAGTGAGCGAAATAGAGTCGTTCAGGTTTTTCCCATCTTCCTGCAGATGTAGCTCCTCCTGTAGTGTGTGGCGCTGGCTCCCATGGGCACAGCTGGTGGTGCGCTGGGAGGACAATCTGGGCACATGGCTGCAGAACTGAAGCATTTGCAGTACACATGGAAAGCGCTGTGTGAATTAGGCCCATAGACAGCAATTTAGAGTAGATTACACTTTGCACCTGTCCTCAGATGGCAGCCATTTTGTGTCCTGGCCCAAACCAATATTGATCATTTTACTAGGAACATACTGTGGTACAGCACACAAAATGGCTGCCTCCGCTTATATTTTACACCAGATTCTCAAACTTAATCCTTAAGGACAGGTTCAGGTTTTAGAGACATCCATGCTTGACCACAGGTGACTTAATTAGTAACTCAGTCAATTTTATTTGACCACCTGTGCTCAACCATGGATCTCTCTACAACTTGTATTGTTAAGCTGCCACACACTAGACCAACTTGCATCCAACCAGCCAACTAGGTGATTGGTTGGAATGAGAATCTGGTAATGTATGAAAGTAAATGACAATCAGCAATTTGCTCACAAACGCCGGAAAATGAACAAAAACTGTTGTTTGAACAAATTGTTTAGATCAAACATTTAACAAACTTGTCTGACGCCATTTTCATCTGTTTTCTGGCATTTAGGAGCAAATTGCTGATCATCAGTTACTCCCATACATTACCAGATTCTCATTCCAACCAATCAACAAGTTGGCTGGTTGGATGCAAGTTGGTCTAGTGTGTGGCCAGCTTTTAGGATGCCTTGAGGAGCTCTGTTTTATACCCCATCATTTAATAAAACGGTGACATATACATCCTATAAACAGCGCTCGGTGTGGGTAACAAGCCCATAACTAAGTTTTGGTAATAACTCCTATACATTAGAATACTGGGTGATGTGTATAGCGTGTTTAATCATTCTTTAGTCACCAGCAGCGACCGTGAGAAACAGATTTGCTCCCATTATACAGGACAGTATTACCCTATGGCACCATGTGTCATTATCTCACCATTACTTATAGAGAATGATATTATATATATCTCATACTGTATACAGGCACAATAGGACAGTATTACCCTATAGCACCATGTATCATTATCTCACCATTACTTATAGAGAATGATATTATATCTCTCATACTGTATACAGGCACAATAGGACAGCATTACCCTATAGCACCATGTATCATTATCTCACCATTACTTATAATATCATTCTCTATATATCTCATACTGTATACAGGCACAATAGGACAGCATTACCCTATGGCACCATGTATCATTATCTCACCATTACTTATAGAGAATGATATTATATCTCATACTGTATACAGGCACAATAGGACAGCATTACCCTATGGCACCATGTATCATTATCTCACCATTACTTATAATATCATTCTCTATATATCTCATACTGTATACAGGCACAATAGGACAGCATTACCCTATGGCACCATGTATCATTATCTCACCATTACTTATAGAGAATGATATTATATCTCATACTGTATACAGGCACAATAGGACAGCATTACCCTATGGCACCATGTATCATTATCTCACCATTACTTATAGAGAATGATATTATATCTCATACTGTATACAGGCACAATAGGACAGCATTACCCTATGGCACCATGTATCATTATCTCACCATTACTTATAATATCATTCTCTATATATCTCATACTGTATACAGGCACAATAGGACAGCATTACCCTATGGCACCATGTATCATTATCTCACCATTACTTATAGAGAATGATATTATATATCTCATACTGTATACAGGCACAATAGGACAGCATTACCCTATGGCACCATGTATCATTATCTCACCATTACTTATAGAGAATGATATTATATATCTCATACTGTATACAGGCACAATAGGACAGTATTACCCTATAGCACCATGTGTCATTATCTCACCATTACTTATAGAGAATGATATTATATATCTCATACTGTATACAGGCACAATAGGACAGCATTACCCTATGGCACCATGTGTCATTATCTCACCATTACTTATAGAGAATGATATTATATCTCATACTGTATACAGGCACAATAGGACAGTATTACCCTATGGCACCATGTATCATTATCTCACCATTACTTATAGAGAATGATATTATATCTCATACTGTATACAGGCACAATAGGACAGCATTACCCTATGGCACCATGTATCATTATCTCACCATTACTTATAATATCATTCTCTATATATCTCATACTGTATACAGGCACAATAGGACAGCATTACCCTATGGCACCATGTATCATTATCTCACCATTACTTATAGAGAATGATATTATATATCTCATACTGTATACAGGCACAATAGGACAGCATTACCCTATGGCACCATGTATCATTATCTCACCATTACTTATAGAGAATGATATTATATATCTCATACTGTATACAGGCACAATAGGACAGTATTACCCTATAGCACCATGTGTCATTATCTCACCATTACTTATAGAGAATGATATTATATATCTCATACTGTATACAGGCACAATAGGACAGCATTACCCTATGGCACCATGTGTCATTATCTCACCATTACTTATAGAGAATGATATTATATCTCATACTGTATACAGGCACAATAGGACAGCATTACCCTATGGCACCATGTATCATTATCTCACCATTACTTATAGAGAATGATATTATATATCTCATACTGTATACAGGCACAATAGGACAGTATTACCCTATAGCACCATGTGTCATTATCTCACCATTACTTATAGAGAATGATATTATATATCTCATACTGTATACAGGCACAATAGGACAGCATTACCCTATGGCACCATGTGTCATTATCTCACCATTACTTATAGAGAATGATATTATATCTCATACTGTATACAGGCACAATAGGACAGCATTACCCTATGGCACCATGTATCATTATCTCACCATTACTTATAGAGAATGATATTATATATCTCATACTGTATACAGGCACAATAGGACAGCATTACCCTATGGCACCATGTATCATTATCTCACCATTACTTATAGAGAATGATATTATATATCTCATACTGTATACAGGCACAATAGGACAGTATTACCCTATAGCACCATGTGTCATTATCTCACCATTACTTATAGAGAATGATATTATATATCTCATACTGTATACAGGCACAATAGGACAGCATTACCCTATGGCACCATGTGTCATTATCTCACCATTACTTATAGAGAATGATATTATATCTCATACTGTATACAGGCACAATAGGACAGTATTACCCTATGGCACCATGTATCATTATCTCACCATTACTTATAGAGAATGATATTATATCTCTCATACTGTATACAGGCACAATAGGACAGTATTACCCTATGGCACCATGTATCATTATCTCACCATTACTTATAGAGAATGATATTATATCTCTCATACTGTATACAGGCACAATAGGACAGTATTACCCTATGGCACCATGTATCATTATCTCACCATTACTTATAGAGAATGATATTATATCTCTCATACTGTATACAGGCACAATAGGACAGTATTACCCTATAGCACCATGTGTCATTATCTCACCATTACTTATAGAGAATGATATTATATCTCATACTGTATACAGGCACAATAGGACAGTATTACCCTATGGCACCATGTATCATTATCTCACCATTACTTATAGAGAATGATATTATATCTCATACTGTATACAGGCACAATAGGACAGTATTACCCTATGGCACCATGTATCATTATCTCACCATTACTTATAGAGAATGATATTATATCTCATACTGTATACAGGCACAATAGGACAGTATTACCCTATGGCACCATGTATCATTATCTCACCATTACTTATAGAGAATGATATTATATCTCTCATACTGTATACAGGCACAATAGGACAGTATTACCCTATGGCACCATGTATCATTATCTCACCATTACTTATAGAGAATGATATTATATCTCATACTGTATACAGGCACAATAGGACAGCATTACCCTATGGCACCATGTATCATTATCTCACCATTACTTATAGAGAATGATATTATATATCTCATACTGTATACAGGCACAATAGGACAGTATTACCCTATGGCACCATGTATCATTATCTCACCATTACTTATAGAGAATGATATTATATCTCTCATACTGTATACAGGCACAATAGGACAGCATTACCCTATGGCACCATGTATCATTATCTCACCATTACTTATAGAGAATGATATTATATATATCTCATACTGTATACAGGCACAATAGGACAGTATTACCCTATAGCACCATGTATCATTATCTCACCATTACTTATAGAGAATGATATTATATCTCTCATACTGTATACAGGCACAGTAGGACAGAACAATTCTCTCATGGTATATTTCATCTTTAAGGTCAGCAACAGCCGTGCGGAGGACAGACGCTTCCGGCAAAGATTCCGTCTGGCGTTCAGGATAATTCCTTACAATCAGCAGAATAAAAGGGAGACTCGGTCCCGTTCTCTTCCTTACACAGGATCTTCTGACACATTATGGCCGCTCTCACGCACACAAACCTGCTGCTGCGTAATTCTGGCAGCCATTCCATATTGGCCGTGTAATTAAACATTTCACATTTATTTTTTTTTAACATTATTTTTGATGCTATAAAAAGTTTTTATATATTTTTCAATTAAAAATCAAATATTGCATTTCTGTTCAGACCAAACCTGTATCTACGGGTGAGTAGGGGATAAGGCACAGGAGAACAGCCAGACCCCAGCATTTGTAAAACGCAGTATAGCAAATGACAGCTAGAATTCTATTGGCTGCCATTGGTACATCAGTTCATTGATTCCCACGAGTATTGGCTCCGCTCACACAATGGCAGCCTCCATGGAACCTCAAGAAAAGATCTAAAAACGAAGTTAACAATTCACCGCGGGGAGTAGATTATTTCCCCCTCCAGTAAATATTTCATATAATACAGAATTGTAATCCTGCCAATGTATCTAGATGCTGGCAATAACCAATACAGGTCACAATCATTCCAGATCTCCACCACCCCCAGGAGGACAGAATTGGCGCACACTTAGCGGGCCAGAAACCGCCCACGGATCTGCTACAAGGAACATAAATGTCACAGACAGGCAGCACATCCATCACTGCGCCCGGGAATAAGTCATTGCGCAGATGTACTGGGCGCTGTGGGTTTCCTCCTGGTGGATTCAGTTTTTGTACTGGTATATTTTGCTTTGATGGCAGCCTCCCAGTTCTTCTTCTCCATCGTGTATAAACGCATTGCGGCCTGTGCGTCCTGGATCTACAAAAAACCGCAGACAGGAATATTTATAGAGAATATATCAGACGCCCCACAGCGGCTCCTCTTCCTTACAGGGTTGCGATTACTGTCCCAGCTGAGTGAACCCAACAAAGGTGCAGGACGGAGCACCCGGGCAAGGCGCATATTCCTGCATTACTGACAGCGCACAAAATGGCCGCCAAGTACATCATCCAGCACTAGACTAACGCACTGTAATACGACTGAACTGCTATTACCACACAAGGCTTATGGAAAGCACTAAACACAGACTGACGCAGAGGACATATACACCAACAAATAGCACGATGGGGCGCCATACTCACCGAGCAATGCTCGCCCGTCTGCACCCTCACATGCAGGATCTTCTCACACAGCAGTTTTAGCGATGGACGCCCGCTCTAAGAGGAAGTGACATGGGAAACCAATAAAGATGAGCTCTGGGAGTAATGCTACTAACTGCGGATTTCAGGTGCTTTGAGCCCTTATTGGTTACACACCGTGCGCTGGTGAGCGCCAGTGACTCAGCGATTACGGTGTGTATATACGTACGAGTAGTGTGGGTCACTGGCATTTGTTTCAGTGCGGCAGAGGATGGACTTTTTATATTATTATTAATAATATAAAGTGTTTGCTAACTAACAGGCAAAAATGGCATTGTGCAGTGCTTCCCCACCCCCTAAATAAAAACCTGCATCATATATTTGTATTTACTTGCTGTGTGGATTATAGTTTGTTACGTCAAATGTAAGTATTCCTAACAACGGGAGTTACGCTTTCTTTAGACAACTATAGTACAGTCAGCATATAAACGTAACAGAAATACTGCCACCTCCTGGCTGATGGAGGCAGTGCACCGATAGCCGGATTTCTACTTCAGGGTCCATAGGGGGTCCACAGGGTTGACCTTGGGGTATAGGTTGGGAACCAAATCTGGGCACCACGCAGTTAAAGCTTTTAGCTCCCAGGATGCACTTGGGTCCACTCTCCCTATAACCCCGCCCCCCAAGCCAGAGGCACCTCAGTTTAAGTTGGTGCCCGGCCGGAATCGGGTCACAGTTTAGTGCAGTGGGGAGCTGATTAGCAGCCCCTAAGCTTTATTTTTTCTGAAGGACAGAGTTTTTTATTTTTCCTTTGGATTCTTCAGAGCGGCAGCGTCAGACTGTCCATAGGACGTCTAAGCTGCCGCTCCGTCACCCCGCTGGCGCTGAGACGCCAGTACAGATCTGGGGATCTCAGCGGGACCCCAGAGTCTGTACTAGCCAGACTCTGCGGGCGCCCAGGACTGCTGCCGGATCCACGGGGAGCAGGTAAGGCGCGGGTCACCGCTTGCGGTGATCCGCGCATTTGAAATGCAGTCCTGTGCCTCCGGTCTCTGGGGACAGACCGGAGGCGCCGGCAGTGGCGGCGGGCCCCCCATACCCCGTGTGTCCACTAGACCACCAGGGACTTAGTGTTCGGTGCAGGGAGCCGGCGTCCCGGGGGTTAATAGCCGGCCAGGGGAGACAGCCTTCCCTGTTACAGCGGCTCCTCCCCTCAGCTCAGCGCGCCTTTCAGTATCCATAGTCTGGCGTCGCTGAGCTGCTTCCTCCGCGGGCCACGCTTCTTCTGAGGTCTCCAGCGGCCATTTTATCTCTGTGGTGCAGCAGAAATCTCTGGAGATGGCAGTGAGTCCAGTCCCCCTGCGTACCTCACAGTCAGGTCAGTGTACACAGCGCTGTAGCCTTCCCAGACACTGAATCTGGGTAAGTTGCATGCAGTGTAATAGTGCAGTATATTATATGACATGTTTATGTATATATGTATATATCTGCATTGTATGTGACTTATGCTAGTGCTGACTGTACTTTATTCTCTCACCTGTCAGTGTATATCTATCCCTTTTCTTATCTGCCCTAATACAGCTGTACTTGGGGTGGTTCTGAGACCTCACATTTATATACTTGTTAATATTTGTGAGGTTTGTCACATACTGTTGCGTGCTGCACGTTGCCATATTTTGAGTGGAACTGTGTGTTGCATACGCTGAAAATGGGTCCCTGCAGCTAATTTTTAGTTTCAGTCAGGACCAGTATAGCGCTGCTTGATGGCAAGGCTTGGTCAGATATGTCTGACCAGGAGATAGAGCGTTATACTGCACCCATTTTTACTATCCTGCAAGCCATGTGCTGCAGGTGTTAGTGCGGAGGATTTAACTCTTAAAGGGTTCTGTATGTGGCGTCATCGGGTGCCGGTCCCTTTCACGACCCCCTTGGGCGGTTTGTTTTCTCGGGATCCTCTTAATTGCGGATCGCCGGGCGGGCCCCATTGTTGTACCTCACTTGGGGTTACTTCACCATACTGCCCTTTTCATCTCAGGGTATCTCGCAGCTTCTTGCACTCTTCCCCCTGTGACACAGACTACCGCTCCCTACAGGGTTTTTTTCGAGTATATGAATTCCCCCTGGTGCCACCATAGTCTGTCATGCCCCTTGCAGGGATTACCACAACAGCCACCCTGGGTGGATGTCGTTTTTCTATGAAACGCAAATTGGCGTGGTGGACGCCCTGTGGTTACTTCCCACTTGGCTCTACCGTGAACTGGATACTGTTTTGGGCTCTTTCCCTCTTACACGGGGGGAAGCCTATCTCAAGTATTTTTATCCCTGTTTTAGGGCTGGTAGCAGGTCCATTCTGGTTAGAGTGAATGTTGACCTGCACCTGTATCATACACCCTCAGTCTTACGTGCCTTCTGGGTCCCTGTTGCTGACTAGCGGGTGGATCGCATAGCGGGACTCTGGCTGTTGCCAGATATGAGGTATTACAACAGTGTTTGGTCTCCTGTCCCAAATTCCCTGAGGGTCATCACGAGCTCCTCCTGGGGTGGATGGGCGTGTTACTCGTCTGATTAGACGTTACTACGCATCCCATTCCTGCGTGGTCGGATTCTTCTGATCCGTAGGTGGTAACTCTGCCTGAAATCAGTATACTCGCTTTCAGGGGTTGTTACCCATCCTACCATGGCTATAGCATGGTTGGTTAATACTATTACATACTGAGCTGATGCATTTGTAATGTTTTTCCCCTCCAACACGTCTGGGGTTCAAGTGTATTTGGTCGCTCACGTAATATATGCAGTTGTCATAGGTGGACATGCCTATATTGGATACCAGTCTCCTAACTTTCAGAGTTCCGGCTGCGACGGTATCCTCCGTAATACCCTATGGCTGCGCTCTGGGAATGCAGAGGTGCAGATACCATCTATAGGGTATATCTTGTTGGGTCCTGACCTTGACAGTGGCAGTACAAATTTCCCGCCGTCAGCTATGCTCACTACGGGGCCTCAGACTATTAAGTCTTTTTGTCCTCTGGGTCAGCCTAAAGGTCTGTTTCTTCATAGACTGTCGGCCTTTACAAGGGCCGACATATCCAGTTCCGAGCAGACCTGGACTGCCAGCCGATCCTGCTTCTGAACCTACGGATATATCGTCAGCCTGACGAGACAGGCCTACCACTGGGAGATGGCGATTTCTCAGTTTGCCCGGTACTAGTGTCTAGTTGCCGCGGCTACGTGGGTAGGAGGGTACGCACTCTCTTTGCTCAGGCGGCCTATTTCCATGTGATGGTACGCAGGCCCTTATTCGGAACAGGGCCTTACAAATCCAGAAAGCTATACAGTTGTTGCGGTAAGCGGAGCTAATTGGGCCATCCCCACTTTCTCAGCGAGGGACTGGTTGTTCTGCTTTCTTTCTGGTGCGGTGGCTGAATGGTCCTCTTTGGCCTATTCTCTGTCTCAATTCCCCGAACCAGTTCCTAAAGCTACCTGGGTTCAGGAAGCAATCCCTATGCTCCATCATACTATGTTTGGAACCCGGGGACTTTATGGTATCACTGGATATACAGGACACGTGCCTACGGGTACTTACAGAGACCTTACCTCAGCATGGACTGAGGTTTGCTGTATCACAGCACTTACGATTTTTCGGGCTCTGCCTGTTGGGACTGATCTCAGCCCCACAGGGGTTTACCAGCGTTTTGGATTTTCTGACAGTTCTTCTGTTCAGTATATCCCAATGCTCCTGTACCTGGATGGCCTCCTGCTCTTAGCAGGATCACCGGGGTACTTTACAGCCGGGTCTGGTTGACTGTGGGTTCTTCAGGGTGCAGACGTTTAATCAAGGGGAAAAAAGTCCTCCCTGCATCCCTCTCTGGGTATTCTTCACCTAGGAGCCCTGCTGGATTCTCAAAATCTGAGAATTCTTCTGGCATAAGACGGCATCTCCACTCTTCCATTAGGAGTACATGGATGTCTGCGCAGTCGCCATATGTCTTTACACTCTGGGATGCATGGTCCACTATTCAGTGTCTGCCTTTGGAAGGGTGGAATGGGCTCAGTTCCATTCCAGGCCTTTCCATAATTGGCTTATCTCCAGATGGAACGAGTTTTTTCTGTCGGATCACTGTTCAAACGATGATGCCCCTCCCCCCCCCCCCCCCCCCCGAGGCAAGACGGTCCCTTTTCGGGTGACTATGGCCATCTCGTCCAGGGTATTCTTTGCTAAGGACAGTGTCTGGTTCGCATCCATTTCAGTGCAATTGGATGTCTGTCGATTCCACCCTGTCAATTAACTGGTTGGAACTTTAGCCTGTCTTGGGCTTCACTCTGGCATAGCCCTTGTTTCCAGGTGAACCTGAAAAAGTTCAGTCCGACAGGGTCAGAACAGTGGCTTCCTTTTTAGCAATACTGTTCGTTGGGTGGCAATGTCAGGTATGTCATACATTCGGGCATTGTCTGAGGGTCTCCTCCCGACCATCTCGACAGTGTTCATTTCGGGTGCTCTCCATTGGGAAGCGGGAGTCCTCAGCCGTCACAACGTGCATCCAGGGGACTAGTCTCTTCCCCAAGAGAGGTTTCATCTCCTGGTGAGCAGGGGGGGGGGGGCCCTCCTGAGGTGACACTCATGGCCTTCTGATTCTATCACACTATGGTGTTACAGTCCAACTCTGGGGATTCTGAAGCAACCTTCAGTGACTCTTTGTCGGTGAAGGGGTTCTTCCAATTTGCGTACCTGTGTTCTCCAGTCTCCATTCTTCCTCGAGGGAAGTGTTTCAATAGAGACAGAGATGCTTTCCTGCTGGTGGCTCCTGATTGCCCCAGATGTCAGGGGTACTTGGTTTTTCGGAGTCTCTCCATCGATACTCCATTCCTGATGCTTCGCTACCCAGACCTGTTGTCTCAGGGTCCTGGGGTTTGCCTTGGACCTGGGTCGTTTGTCTTTGACTACGTCCCTATAGTGGTCTTACGGCTTCCCTGGCTTTGTCATCGTTGGAATGATTGGAGCACATGGATCAGCTTTTGCTGGGACCTACCACAATCTGTGGCAGCCATAATTCTTATGGTATTATACCTATCAATACGATCCTCTGGTGTCCAGGATTTCTGGCATTCCTTCCGGCTGGCTTGGGTTTCTCCCTCGGCCTGGCCTTCCTGACAGTGCAGATCTCTACACTGTCAGTATGATTAGGTTATGGAATTGCTCCGCTCTGATATCCAGTTCATCCTTTGGAGTGTTTTCTGGATTATGCCTCCATTTGTCCTCCCTAGGGTCTCCTTGGGAGTTAGGAGTGGTTCTTCGTTAACTCCGGGGAAAGTTAATGGAACCGCTGGTTGTAATAGCCATTACATGGTCTATTGCTTTGGCTTTCTCTCTTTCTATCAGGGAGTTTATGTCAACCAGGTGAGTGTCGGAATTGGGAGCGTTCTCATGTGGCTCCCTCTTCTGGAGGGCATCTTGTTAGGGTGTGAGTTGCTCTCACCCTGTGTTTCTTCTTAGTGATTTTCAGGTTCCATATTATTATGGAACTTATGGTGCGGCCATTCAGTCCCCAGTCCTCTCGGCTGGTGTGGCCTCATTGACTGTGGTCCGGCCTCTGTGGATTTATGTGATCCATTCAAGTTCCTGACGGAAATCGGACTCCTTATTGGTGGTCTGAGATTTCTGGTTTTAACAGGAAAGGATGGCCGGCCTATGGCCATATGTTGGCTGGACGGCCTCGTATGTCTTCTTCAGGGGCCTACCCATGGGTAGGCCTTTCTGTTGTTGCTGCTTGTTTTTTCTCGGGCCATGTAACCCTCGTGGGTGGCTCGCGGTGGCGCCTTGGCTGGTTTGCCTTGCTAGGTGGCCACCTGGTCTTCTGTCTACACCTTTTTAAGGTTCTAGGCATTGTTTTCCTTTGCCTCTCAGGATGCTTCCTTTTTGGCGGCGGATTCTCCTCTCAGCACAGGAGCGTCCCCTCCCTTGGTTGAACTACTTTGGGACATCCCCAAGGTCAACCCTGTGGACCCCCTATGGACCCTGAAGTAGAAAACAAGAGATATGGTAAGAACTTACCTTTGTTATCTCTGTTTCTACGAAGTCCATAGGGTCCACAGGGCGCCCGCCCTGACGCACCTGGCTTCAAATGGGCTGTGTGACTGGTCACCGGTTTTCCGTCTCCCATTTCTGTGAGTATGGTTATCGAGTGTTCCAGTTTTCTCCTCCTCCGGCCTTTGGCTACTTACAAACTGAGGTGCCTCTGGCTGGGGGGAGGGGTTATAGGGAGAGTGGACCCAAGTGCATCCTGGGAGCTAAAAGCTTTAACTGCGTGGTGCCCGGATTTGGTTCCCAACCTATACCCCAAGGTCAACCCTGTGGACCCTATGGACTTCGTAGAAACAGAGATAACAAAGGTAAGTTCTTACCATATCTCTTGTTTTTAATGTAAGATGACAGATCGGGCCCGGCCTGCTTTTACTAGAACATCCACCAATGTGTGTGTAGTAATTATACAGCAATATAACAGGGCAGAAGTATATAAATGTCTGTATAGAAGCTCTAATGGCTGAGGCACAGGTAGAAGCTGCTTTGTGGTGTAAGCATCCTGTATCACAGCCATAATATATTCTCATATATCCCTGAGTAAGAGACACTTCTCAGACACAGCGGTGAATCCCTAAGGACCAGACAGGACCCTGTACGAGGACTGAACTTACCTTCACCTGCTGTTTGAACGGTTTATATCTCTGGGTGTCTCTGACGGACTTTTTAGGATGATCCAAGAAGAGAATCTGAGCAGAGTTGGTGGAAAAATATCACAAGTTTAAAACTTCCCTGAAGGAACAATCAGTGTTTAGTGTTATATCGGCTCAATAGCGTAATAATACAATGCCCCCTCCCCTATACACAGGCAGTATGTGTCACATGTAACGTGTCATTATACCGGCCAGACACCATGCTAATACAGTGCCCCCCTCCCCTATACACAGGCAGTATGTGTAGTGTTACATGTAACGTGTCATTATACCGGCCAGACACCATGCTAATACAGTACCCCCCCTCCCCTATACACAGGCAGTATGTGTCACATGTAACGGGTAATTATACCGGCCAGACACCATGCTAATACAGTGCCCCCCTCCCCTATACACAGGCAGTATGTGTAGTGTCACATGTAACGTGTCATTATACCGGCCAGACACCATGCTAATACAGTGCCCCCCTCCCCTATACACAGGCAGTATGTGTAGTGTCACATGTAACGTGTCATTATACCGGCCTCACGCCATGCTAATACAGTGCCCCCCTCCACTATACACAGGCAGTATGTGTCACATGTAACGTGTCATTATACCGGCCAGACACCATGCTAATACAGTGCCCCCCTCCCCTATACACAGGCAGTATGTGTCACATGTAACGGGTAATTATACCAGCCAGACACCATGCTAATACAGTGCCCCCCTCCCCTATACACAGGCAGTATGTGTAGTGTCACATGTAACGTGTCATTATACCGGCCAGACACCATGCTAATACAGTGCCCCCCTCCCCTATACACAGGCAGTATGTGTAGTGTCACATGTAACGTGTCATTATACCGGCCTCACACCATGCTAATACAGTGCCTCCCTCCCCTATACACAGGCAGTATGTGTCACATGTAACGTGTTATTATACCGGCCTCACACCATGATAATAAAGTGCCCCCCTCCCCTATACACAGGCAGTATGTGTAGTGTCACATGTAACGTGTTATTATACCGGCCCCAAACCATGATAATACAGTGCCCCCTCCCCTATACACAGGCAGTATGTGTAGTGTCACATGTAACGTGTCATTATACCGGCCTCACACCATGATAATACAGTGCCCCCCTCCCCTATACACAGGCAGTATGTGTCACATGTAACGTGTCATTATACCGGCCTCACACCATGCTAATACAGTACCCCCCTCCCCTATACACAGGCAGTATGTGTCACATGTAACGTGTCATTATACCGGCCAGACACCATGCTAATACAGTACCCCCCTCCCCTATACACAGGCAGTATGTGTAGTGTTACATGTAACGTGGTATTATACCGGCCCCAAACCATGATAATACAGTGCCCCCCTCCCCTATACACAGGCAGTATGTGTAGTGTTACATGTAACGTGTTATTATACCGGCCTCACACCAAGCTAACACAGTACCCCCCTCCCCTATACACAGGCAGTATGTGTAGTGTTACATGTAACGTGTTATTATACCGGCCCCAAACCATGATAATACAGTGCGCCCCTCCCCTATACATAGGCAGTATGTGTAGTGTCACATGTAACGTGTTATTATACCGGCCTCACACCATGATAATACAGTGCCCCCCTCCCCTATACACAGGCAGTATGTGTCACATGTAACGTGTCATTATACCGGCCAGACACCATGCTAATACTGCCTGTGTATAGGGGAGGGGGGAACTGTATTAGCATGGTGTCTGGCCGGTATAATGACACGTTACATGTGACACATACTGCCTGTGTATAGGGGAGGGGGGAACTGTATTAGCATGGTGTCTGGCCGGTATAATGACACGTTACATGTGACACATACTGCCTGTGTATAGGGGAGGGGGGAACTGTATGTGTAGTGTTACATGTAACGTGTTATTATACCGGCCAGACACCATGCAAATACAGTGCCCCCCTCCTCTATACACAGGCAGTATGTGTAGTGTTACATGTAACGTGTTATTATACCGACCTCACACCATGATAATACAGTGCCCCCCTCCCCTATGCACAGGCAGTATGTGTAGTGTCACATGTAACGTGTGATTATACCGGCCTCACACCATGCTAATACAGTGGCCCCCTCCCCTATACACAGGCAGTATGTGTAGTGTCACATGTAACGTGTTATTATACCGGCCTCACACCATGCTAATACAGTGCCCCCCTCCCCTATACACAGGCAGTATGTGTCACATGTAACGTGTCATTATACCGGCCAGACACCATGCTAATACAGTACCCCCCTCCCCTATACACAGGCAGTATGTGTAGTGTTACATGTAACGTGGTATTATACCGGCCCCAAACCATGATAATACAGTGCCCCCCTCCCCTATACACAGGCAGTATGTGTAGTGTTACATGTAACGTGTTATTATACCGGCCTCACACCAAGCTAACACAGTACCCCCCTCCCCTATACACAGGCAGTATGTGTAGTGTTACATGTAACGTGTTATTATACCGGCCCCAAACCATGATAATACAGTGCGCCCCTCCCCTATACATAGGCAGTATGTGTAGTGTCACATGTAACGTGTTATTATACCGGCCTCACACCATGATAATACAGTGCCCCCCTCCCCTATACACAGGCAGTATGTGTCACATGTAACGTGTCATTATACCGGCCAGACACCATGCTAATACTGCCTGTGTATAGGGGAGGGGGGAACTGTATTAGCATGGTGTCTGGCCGGTATAATGACACGTTACATGTGACACATACTGCCTGTGTATAGGGGAGGGGGGAACTGTATTAGCATGGTGTCTGGCCGGTATAATGACACGTTACATGTGACACATACTGCCTGTGTATAGGGGAGGGGGGAACTGTATGTGTAGTGTTACATGTAACGTGTTATTATACCGGCCAGACACCATGCAAATACAGTGCCCCCCTCCTCTATACACAGGCAGTATGTGTAGTGTTACATGTAACGTGTTATTATACCGACCTCACACCATGATAATACAGTGCCCCCCTCCCCTATGCACAGGCAGTATGTGTAGTGTCACATGTAACGTGTGATTATACCGGCCTCACACCATGCTAATACAGTGGCCCCCTCCCCTATACACAGGCAGTATGTGTAGTGTCACATGTAACGTGTTATTATACCGGCCTCACACCATGCTAATACAGTGCCCCCCTCCCCTATACACAGGCAGTATGTGTCACATGTAACGTGTTATTATACCGGCCAGACACCATGATAATACAGTGCCCCCCTCCCCTATACACAGGCAGTATGTGTAGTGTCACATGTAACGTGTTATTATACCGGCCTCACACCATGATAATACAGTGCCCCCCTCCCCTATACACAGGCAGTATGTGTAGTGTCACATGTAAAGTGTCATTATACCACAGGACTGCTAGAAGACACGTCCGTTACCTTCAGGTCATTGTGCACGGCGTGGCCGACCAGGATCCGTCCTTTGAGTATGTCCGACACCTCTTTCTGCACAACCTTGAAGTCTTCACCTGCAACACAGATAATCGGCTTTTACACCGAGATCCTCGTAGCGTGGCACATTGTACATCCATGTAACTACAGGTGGCAGTGACCAGTGTACACGCAAACAACAAACTTTATAATCTAGATTAGTGACTCATAGAAGAAACCTGTAAGAAATATTATACAGATTGTTCAAATACAGCTTACGTCCGTGCGCTCCATTTCCTGTTAAAACATGACACGTGAGTATCGTCCGACTCGATAGCGCCAAGCGTTTTTTCTGTGCAACTTATTACTTTCAAATGTGTCTTATTCGCACAGCGATTCACAAGCAGCTTCTGCTGATTAAAATGGTATGGAGCATGCCTGTATTCTGTGACTGACTGCTACGGTATCTGCATGTGATACGCTACGTTACAGTGTTACAGCCGCTGCTACAGTCACAGACACTAACATAGCGCTTCACATGCAGATACACCCACAGTCACTATAACGTAGCATTTCACATACAGATACACCCACAGTCACTGACACTAACGTAGCGCTTCACATACAGATACACCCACATTCACTGACACTGTAACGTAGCGCTTCACATGCAGATACACCCACAGTCACTGACACTGTAACGTAGCGCTTCACATGCAGATACACCCGCAGTCACTGGCACTGTAACGTAGCGCTTCACATGCAGATACACCCGCAGACACTGACACTAACGTAGCGCTTCACAGGCAGATACACCCACAGTCACTGACACTGTAACGTAGCGCTTCACATGCAGATACACCCACAGTCACTGACACTAACTTAGCGCTTCACATGCAGATACACCCACAGTCACTGACACTGTAACGTAGCATTTCACATAGACACCCACAGTCACTGACACTATAACGTAGCGCTTCACATGCAGATACACACACAGTCACTGACACTGTAACGTAGCATTTCACATGCAGATACACCCACAGTCACTGACACTGTAACGTAGCATTTCACATACAGATACACCCGCAGTCACTGACACTGTAACGTAGCGCTTCACATGCAGATACACCCCCAGTCACAGACACTATAACGTAGAGCTTCACAGAGAGAGACACCCACAGTCACTGACACTGTAACGTAGCATTTCACAGACAGATACATCCGCAGTCACTGACACTGTAACGTAGCATTTCACATACAGATACACCCGCAGTCACTGACACTGTAACGTAGCGCTTCACATGCAGATACACCCGAAGTCACTGACACTGTAACGTAGCATTTCACATACAAATACACCCACAGTCACTGACACTGTAACGTAGCGCTTCACATACAGATACACCCACATTCACTGACACTGTAACGTAGCGCTTCACATGCAGATACACCCACAGTCACTGACACTGTAACGTAGCGCTTCACATGCAGATACACCCGCAGTCACTGACACTGTAACGTAGCGCTTCACAGGCAGATACACCCACAGTCACTGACACTAACGTAGCGCTTCACATGCAGATACACCCACAGTCACTGACACTAACGTAGCGCTTCACATGCAGATACACCCACAGTCACTGACACTGACACTGTAACGTAGCGCTTCACATGCAGATACACCCGCAGTCACTGACACTGTAACGTAGCATTTCACATGCAGATACACCCACAGTCACTGACACTGTAACGTAGCATTTCACATACAAATACACCCACAGTCACTGACACTGTAACGTAGCGCTTCACATGCAGATACACCCCCAGTCACAGACACTATAACGTAGAGCTTCACAGAGAGAGACACCCACAGTCACTGACACTGTAACGTAGCATTTCACATACAGATACACCCGCAGTCACTGACACTGTAACGTAGCGCTTCACATGCAGATACACCCACAGTCACTGACACTGTAACGTAGCATTTCACATGCAGATACACCCAGAGTCACTGACACAAACGTAGAGCTTCACATGCAGATACACCCGCAGTCACTGACACTGTAACGTAGCGCTTCACATACAGATACACGCTCAGTCACTGACTCTGTAACGTAGTGCTTCACATGCAGATACACCCACAGTCACTGACACTACCTAGCGCTTCACATGCAGATACACCCACAGTCACTGACACTACCTAGCGCTTCACATACAGATACACCCGCAGTCACTGACACTGTAACGTAGCGCTTCACATGCAGATACACCCGAAGTCACTGACACTGTAACGTAGCATTTCACATAGACACCCACAGTCACTGACACTGTAACGTAGTTTTTCACATGCAGATACACCCACAGTCACAGACACTAACGTAGCGCTTCACATGCAGATACACCCCCAGTCACAGCCACTGACACTGTAACGTAGCGCTTCACATGCAGATACACCCGCAGTCACTGACACTGTAACGTAGCATTTCACATGCAGATACACCCACAGTCACTGACACTGTAACGTAGCATTTCACATACAAATACACCCACAGTCACTGACACTGTAACGTAGCGCTTCACATGCAGATACACCCCCAGTCACAGACACTATAACGTAGAGCTTCACAGAGAGAGACACCCACAGTCACTGACACTGTAACGTAGCATTTCACATACAGATACACCCGCAGTCACTGACACTGTAACGTAGCGCTTCACATGCAGATACACCCACAGTCACTGACACTGTAACGTAGCATTTCACATGCAGATACACCCAGAGTCACTGACACAAACGTAGAGCTTCACATGCAGATACACCCGCAGTCACTGACACTGTAACGTAGCGCTTCACATACAGATACACGCTCAGTCACTGACTCTGTAACGTAGTGCTTCACATGCAGATACACCCACAGTCACTGACACTACCTAGCGCTTCACATGCAGATACACCCACAGTCACTGACACTACCTAGCGCTTCACATACAGATACACCCGCAGTCACTGACACTGTAACGTAGCGCTTCACATGCAGATACACCCGAAGTCACTGACACTATAACGTAGCGCTTCACATACAGATACACCCGCAGTCACTGACACTAACGTAGCGCTTCACATGCAGATACACCCACAGTCACAGCCACTGTAACGTAGCGCTTCACATGCAGATACACCCCCAGTCAGACACTGTAACGTAGCGCTTCACATGCAGATACACCCGAAGTCACTGACACAGTAACGAAGCGCTTCACATGCAGATACACCCGCAGTCACTGACACTGTAACGTAGCGCTTCACATGCAGATACACCCACAGTCACAGCCACTGTAACGTAGCGCTTCACATGCAGATACACCCCCAGTCAGACACTGTAACGTAGCGCTTCACATGCAGATACACCCACAGTCACTGACACTGTAACGTAGCGCTTCACATGCAGATACACCCAGTCACAGCCACTGTAACGTAGCGCTTCACATGCAGATACACCCACAGTCGCTGACACTATAACGTAGCGCTTCACATGCAGATACACCCCAAGTCACTGACACTGTAACGTAGCGCTTCACATGCAGATACACCCGCAGTCACAGCCACTGACACTGTAACGTAGCGCTTCACATGCAGATACACCCGCAGTCACTGACACTGTAACGTAGCGCTTCACATGCAGATACACCCGCAGTCACAGCCACTGACACTGTAACGTAGAGCTTCACATGCAGATACACCCACAGTCACTGACACTGTAACATAGCGCTTCACATGCAGATACACCCCCAGTCACTGACACTGTAACGTAGCGCTTCACATGCAGATACACCCCCAGTCACTGACACTGTAACGTAGAGCTTCACATGCAGATACACCCGCAGCCACTGACACTAACGTAGCGCTTCACATGCAGATACACCCGCAGTCACTGACACTGTACCATAGCGCTTCACATGCAAATACACCCCCAGTCACTGACACTGTAACGTAGCGCTTCACATGCAGATACACCCCCAGTCACTGACACTGTAACGTAGCGCTTCACATGCAGATACACCCGCAGTCACTGACACTGTAACGTAGCGCTTCACATGCAGATACACCCGCAGTCACTGACACTGTAACGTAGCGCTTCACATGCAGATACACCCGCAGTCACTGACACTGTAACGTAGCATTTCACATGCAGATACACCCACAGTCACTGACACTGTAACGTAGCGCTTCACATGCAGATACACACGCAGTCACTGACACTGTAACGTAGCACTTCACATGCAGATACACCCGCAGTCACTGACACTGTAACGTAGCGCTTCACATGCAGATACACCCACAGTCACTGTAACGTAGCGCTTCACATGCAGATACACCCGCAGTCACAGCCACTGACACTGTAACGTAGCGCTTCACATGCAGATACACCCGCAGTCACTGACACTGTAACGTAGCGCTTCACATGCAGATACACCCACAGTCACAGCCACTGTAACGTAGCGCTTCACATGCAGATAAACCCACAGTCACAGCCACTGTAACGTAGCGCTTCACATGCAGATACACCCACAGTCACAGCCACTGTAACGTAGCACTTCACATGCAGATACACCCACAGTCGCTGACACTATAACGTATCGCTTCACATGCAGAAACACCCCAAGTCACTGACACTGAAACGTAGCGCTTCACATACAGATACACCCGCAGTCACAGCCACTGACACTGTAACGTAGCGTTCACATGCAGATACCTCAGCAGTCACAGCCACTGACACTAACGTAGCGCTTCACACGCAGATACCCCCGCAGTCAGTCACTGACACTAACGTAGCGCTTCACATGCAGATACACCCGCAGTCACTGACACTGTAACATAGCGTTTCACATGCAGATATACCCGCAGTTACTGACACTATAACGTAGCGCTTCACATGCAGATACACCCGCAGTCACTGACACTATAACGTAGCGCTTCACATACAGATACACCCGCAGTCACTGACACTGTAACGTAGCGCTTCACATGCAGATACACCCGCAGTCACTGGCACTGTAACGTAGCGCTTCACATGCAGATACCTCCGCAGTCACAGCCACTGACACTAACATAGCGCTTCACATGCAGATACACCCCCAGTCACTGACACTGTAACGTAGCGCTTCACATGCAGATACACCCGCAGTCACAGCCACTGACACTGTAACATAGCGTTTCACATGCAGATATACCCGCAGTTACTGACACTATAACGTAGCGCTTCACATGCAGATACACCCGCAGTCACTGACACTATAACGTAGCGCTTCACATACAGATACACCCGCAGTCACTGACACGGTAACGTAGCGCTTCACATGCAGATACACCCGCAGTCACTGACACTAACGTAGCGCTTCACATGCAGATACACCCCCAGTCACTGACACTGTAACGTAGCGCTTCACATGCAGATACACCCGCAGTCACTGACACTGTAACGTAGCGCTTCACATGCAGATACACCCGCAGTCACTGACACTGTAACGTAGCGCTTCACATGCAGATACACCCCCAGTCACTGACACTGTAACGTAGCGCTTCACATGCAGATACACCCCCAGTCACTGACACTGTAACGTAGCATTTCACATGCAGATACACCCGCAGTCACTGACACTGTAACGTAGCATTTCACATGCAGATACACCCACAGTCACTGACACTGTAACGTAGCGCTTCACATGCAGATACACACGCAGTCACTGACACTGTAACGTAGCGCTTCACATGCAGATACACCCGCAGTCACTGACACTGTAACGTAGCGCTTCACATGCAGATACACCCACAGTCACTGTAACGTAGCGCTTCACATGCAGATACACCCGCAGTCACAGCCACTGACACTGTAACGTAGCGCTTCACATGCAGATACACCCGCAGTCACTGACACTGTAACGTAGCGCTTCACATGCAGATACACCCAACAGTCACAGCCACTGTAACGTAGCGCTTCACATGCAGATAAACCCACAGTCACAGCCACTGTAACGTAGCGCTTCACATGCAGATACACCCACAGTCACAGCCACTGTAACGTAGCACTTCACATGCAGATACACCCACAGTCGCTGACACTATAACGTATCGCTTCACATGCAGATACACCCCAAGTCACTGACACTGAAACGTAGCGCTTCACATACAGATACACCCGCAGTCACAGCCACTGACACTGTAACGTAGCGTTCACATGCAGATACCTCAGCAGTCACAGCCACTGACACTAACGTAGCGCTTCACACGCAGATACCCCCGCAGTCAGTCACTGACACTAACGTAGCGCTTCACATGCAGATACACCCGCAGTCACTGACACTGTAACATAGCGTTTCACATGCAGATATACCCGCAGTTACTGACACTATAACGTAGCGCTTCACATACAGATACACCCGCAGTCACTGACACTGTAACGTAGCGCTTCACATGCAGATACACCCGCAGTCACTGGCACTGTAACGTAGCGCTTCACATGCAGATACCTCCGCAGTCACAGCCACTGACACTAACATAGCGCTTCACATGCAGATACACCCCCAGTCACTGACACTGTAACGTAGCGCTTCACATGCAGATACACCCGCAGTCACAGCCACTGACACTGTAACGTAGCATTTCACATGCAGAGACACCCACAGTCACTGTCACTGACACTGTAACATAGCGCTTCACATGCAGATACACCCGCAGTCACTGACACTGTAACGTAGCACTTCACATGCAGATACAACCCCAGTCACTGACACTGTAACGTAGCGCTTCACATGCAGATACACCCCCAGTCACTGACACTGTAACGTAGCGCTTCACATGCAGATACACCCCAAGTCACTGACACTGTAAAGTAGCGCTTCACATGCAGATACACCCCCAGTCACAGCCACTGACACTGAAACGTAGCGCTTCACATGCCGATACACCCGCAGTCACTGACACTGTAACGTAGCGCTTCACATGCAGATACACCCGCAGTCACTGACACTGTAACGTAGCGCTTCACATGCAGATACACCCAGTCACTGACACTGTAACGTAGCGCTTCACATGCAGATACACCCCCAGTCACTGACACTGTAACGTAGCGCTTCACATGCAGATACACCCCCAGTCACTGACACTGTAACGTAGCACTTCACATGCAGATACAACCCCAGTCACTGACACTGTAACGTAGCGCTTCACATGCAGATACACCCCCAGTCACTGACACTAACGTAGCGCTTCACATGCAGATAACAAGAGGTATGGTAAGAACTTACCTTTGTTATCTCTGTTTCTACGAAGTCCATAGGGTCCACAGGGTTGACCTTGGGGTATAGCTGGATCTGGATCCACGGGCACCACGCAGTTAAAGCTTTGCTGTTCCCAGGATGCACTTGGGTCCGTCCTCCTCTATACCCCGCCCCGGCCACAGGCACCTCAGTTGGTAAGCAGCTAAGGCCGGAGGAGGAGACTAAACAGAGAGAAGGAAGACTGGAACACACAAGAAACCATACTCACAGAAATGGGAGACGGAAAACCGGTGACCAGCCACACAGCCCATTTGAAGCCAGGTGCGTCAGGGCGGGCGCCCTGTGGACCCTATGGACTTCGTAGAAACAGAGATAACAAAGGTAAGTTCTTACCATATCTCTTGTTTTCTACTTCAGGGTCCATAGGGGGTCCACAGGGTTGACCTTGGGGATGTCCCAAAGCAGTTCAACTAAGGGCGGGGACGCTCCTGTGCTGAAAGGAGTACCCGGCGCCCAAAGGATGCATCCTGAGAGGCGAAGGTGTCAAACGCATAAAACCTCAAAAACGTCTGAATTGAAGACCAAGTAGCCGCCTTACACAGCTGAACAGCGGAGGCGCCACGTCTAGCAGCCCAAGAGGGACCCACAGAACGAGTGGAATGAGCCTTAACAGAGGCTGGCACAGGTAAACCCTCCTGCGCATAAGCCTCACAAATAACTGAACGAAGCCAACGGGCTAACGTTTGCTTGTTGGCAGGCCAACCCCTCTTGTGAAAACCGAAGAGGACAAACAAAGAATCCGACTTCCTAACCGAAGCAGTCCGGTCCACATAGATTCTAAGTGCCCGGACCACATCCAAGGAAGCCTCACCAGCAGAAAGATCAGGTGACTGAAAAGCTGGCACAACAAGTTCCTGATTAATGTGGAACTTTGAAACCACTTTGGGCAAAAACTCAGGACGCGTGCGGAGCACTGCCCTGTCCTGGTGAAAAATCAGAAAAGGAGGGCGACAGGAAAGCGCCCCCAATTCTGAAACCCTCCTGGCCGAAGCAATTGCCAGAAGAAAAATGGTCTTAAACGTCAGCCACTTGAGCTCCACCGACTCAAGCGGCTCAAAAGGAGGACCCTGCAAGACCCTCAGTACCACCGTCAAGTACCACGGAGCCACCGGAGGCACGAAGGGAGGCTGGATCCTGAGAACACCTTGGAAAAAGGTGTAAACATCTGGCAGTGTAGCAATCCGTCGCTGAAACCACACGGACAAAGCAGACACATGAACCTTCAGAGAGGCCAGGCGTAAGCCGAGGTCCAAACCCGATTGAAGAAATTCCAAGATTCTGGAAACCCGGAACACCTGCGGATCATAGTTTCTGGATTCACACCACTGAAAATAAGTGCGCCACACCCTGTGGTAAATACGCGCGGAAGCAGGCTTGCGTGCCCTAAGCATGGTACCAATCACTGAACTGGAGAAACCCCTAGACCTCAAGACGGTTGTCTCAAGAGCCACGCCGTCAAAGACAGCCGACCCAGATCCGGGTAAAGGCAGGGCCCCTGAGACAACAGGTCCCGACGCTGAGGAAGAAGGTACGGAGCGTCGATGGAGAGGCACCTCAGATCGGAGTACCAAGGACGTCTGGGCCACGCCGGAGCCACCAGCACGAGCGTGCCGCCGTCCTGCTTGAATTTCCGCAGAACCCGAGGAAGTAAGGATATCGGAGGAAACAGATACGCCAGGTGAAACGTCCATTTCACCGACAGAGCGTCTACCAGACAGGCGCCTGCGTCTCTTGTCCTTGACCCGTAAACGGGCAACTTGTGATTGTGACGGGAGGCCATCAAGTCCAGCTCCGGCAGCCCCCACCTGTCCACGAGTAGCTGAAACACCTCTGGGTGAAGCGACCATTCCCCGGGATGCACATCGTGACGGCTGAGGAAGTCCGCCTCCCAATTGAGGACTCCGGGAATGAAGACTGCCGAGATCGCTGGAACGTGACACTCCGCCCAAGCAAGAATGCGAGACACCTCCGACATTGCTGCCCAACTGCGAGTTCCCCCTTGGTGGTTGATGTACGCCACCGTGGTGGCGTTGTCGGACTGCACCTGAACCGCCCTTCAGTGAAGAGCGGGGCCGGACGACTGCAGGGCCCTGTACACAGCCCGCAGTTCCAGGATGTTGATGGGGAGAAGTGCTTCTTCCGCGGACCAACGACCCTGAAGCGATAATGAGCCGGTCACTGCCCCCCAACCCCGAAGACTGGCATCCGTCGTGAGCAGGACCCAGTCCGGGATCCAAAAGGGGCACCCCTCGACCAGATGCACCGTCTGAAGCCACCAAGCCAAAGACTGCCGAACCTCCGCGGACAACACCAGCATCTGAGAGCGGATCCGGTGAGGTAACCCGTTCCATTCCGATAGAATCAGCCCCTGCAGGGGCCAGGAATGGAACTGGGCAAATTCCACCATGTCGAATGTCGACACCATGGACCCCAGAACTCTCATAGCTGAATGGACCGACAGGCGGCAACTGCTCAGGCAACTGTGTATCCGCAGCTGCAGGGAGGAGACCTTCTCTGGAGTCAGGAAAATCCGCTGCTGACGAGAATCCAGCAGGGCTCCCAAATGAACCATCCGCTGTGATGGAATCAGGGAGGACTTCTTCCAGTTTATCAACCACCCGTGTGCTTGAAGACAAGCAATGGTCAGGTGGAGATGTCGAAGAAGCACCTCCGGGGAGCTCGCCAGCAGCAGAAGATCGTCCAGGTACGGCAACAGACGTAGACCCTGACCCCGAAGGTGGGCAGCCATAACCGCCATCACCTTGGTGAACACCCTCGGAGCCGTGGAAAGGCCAAAAGGCAACGCCCGAAATTGGTAGTGATGGTTCAGGATAGCAAACCTCAGATACCGCTGATGTGCCGGTGCTATGGGCACATGGAGATAGGCGTCCTGGATATCGAGGGAGACCATATAATCCCCGGGTTCCATCGCCAGAATGACGGAACGTAACGTTTCCATCCTGAACCTGGGAACTCTGAGGTATCTGTTCAGAGACTTCAAAATCAGGATAGGGCGATGAGAACCATTGGGTTTCTGTACCAGAAACAGAGTAGAATAGTACCCCGTCCCGCGCTGAGACTGCGGAACGGGAACAATGACCCCTGCTTGTAGCAAGGATTCTATAGCTACCTGAATCTGACCAGCTTTGGTCTTGTCCAGAGAAGGACTCGTACAGAAAAACTGGTGGGGCGGCCTGAACCGAAAAGACAGGGCGTACCCGAGAGACTACTTCTCGAACCCAGGCATCCGTGGTGGTATTGTGCCAACACTGGGCGAATTGGAGAAGTCGGCCTCCCACTCTGGGGTCCCCCAGAGAGAGGCCCGTCCCATCAGGCAGCAGGCTTATCCTCCTGCTTGGAAGAAGGGCGCCGAGCACTCCATGCCTGCTTCTTGGGCTTGGGTGCGGCCTTGGTCGCCGAATGTCTCGGGAAGGACTGGCCCTTGGCCTTACCCTGAACCCGAAAGGACCGAAAGGCAGAGCTCCTCACTTTAGCCGGCGCAGAGGCCGAAGGGAGAAAAGCCGACTTGGACTTAGCCAAAGTATCCACTATTCTGTCCAAATCCGGACCAAATAGTAAATCACCATTAAAAGGCAAGGCCTCCAGACCCTTTTTTGAATCTGCATCAGCCCTCCAGGACCTCAGCCACAGGGATCGCCGAGCAGACACCGCTGCAGCCGACACCCTAGAAGTGAGCAGGCTGGCATCCAAAGACGCTTCCCCAATATAGGAAGCTGCATCCCGCATCTGTCCCACTAACGCTCTCTGGATATCCGGAGCCTCATCAGGAAAGGTATCCTCCAAGGCATTGGCCCATGCCTCAATGGCTTTAGCCACCCAGGAGATAGCCATGGACGGGCGAGCCACCGCCCCGGAAAGAGAATAAATGGACTTTAAACAAGTCTCCACCTTCCTGTCCGTGGGATCCTTCAAAGAGGAGATAGACGGCAATGGCAACGTCGCGCTTTTGATCAAGCGGGTAACGTGGGAATCCACCGCCGGCGGAGTTTCCCATTTCCTGCAATGAGCTTCAGGAAAAGGATAGTTCGCCGCCAACCTCTTCTGTGGATGGAACCTCTTACTAGGTAATTGCCAGGCCGCCGCCATATGATCCGATAATTGATCAGACAGGGGGAACACAGTTGAGGTCACCTTGGCCTTTTTAAAATTAGGAAACTTCGACCTAGGAGCCGGCGCATCATCCTCAACATGTAGGATAGCCCGCACCGCCCTAACTAAGGCTGGAACATTAATGGAGGACTTAGCTTCCACCTCCTGCCCCATGACATCAGAGTCAGAGTCCTCATGGATTTCTCCATCATCTGAGGACACTTCCGAGTCCGACAACTGCGCAGCTAGTGAACTCACAACCGGACGTTTAGACACCCTTGGTGGCACATCACCTTGCAACATGGACTGAAACGCCGAGGATGAAGCCGCCAGACTCTGTACGGAGCTGGATAGAACATCCACCCAAGGCGGAGGAGTCGTCGGAGCAAAACTCTGCAAAGGCACTACAGACTGACGCGTCCCTGGGGAAGACTGCACATACACAGGCAGTCCCGAGTAAGGACCCACAGTCTGGGCCCCGGCGGAAGACCGCAACATTTGTGGAACCCTCGGGGAATGGGGGATGGTGGGCTGCGGTAACGCCCTAGAAGGGACCGCTGATGGGACCGATAACCGGTCCGCAATAGACGCCAGCACCTGTGAAAACATCGCCCAAGGAGGGTCCTGTGATACAGGGGGGTTGGAGGGGCCCGGTACCAGCTGGCACCGCCCGCACAGACCATCCTGAGATAAGTCCTCCCCATCAACTCCAGCAGCACAGCGTCTGCAGGAAAATAGCACAGGAGCCACAGAGCGCTCAGTCTCCTCATCAGACATGATACCGTAAATCACAAGAAACAGGTATCACCAGAGGAATTACGGTTTTAACACCCGCGCACTCACCAGTATGCGACACAACAGCCCAGATATGGTACTGTGTAGCACACAACAGTATGTGACTGACCCCACAAATACGTGTTTTATATAAGTGAGGGTCTCAGAAAAACGCCCTTCCCCCACACACCTGCGGGCCGTAGGAGAAGGAAAGGGATAGTTATAAGCTGACAGCAAGGAGAATAAGTCACAGACAGGCAGCACTAGCAATAGTCACATACAATGCAGAAAAGTTATACTCACTGCACCTTCCGCTACAATCAACCGCCCAGATTCAGTGTCTGGGAGGGCTATAGCGCTGTGTACACTGTCCTTTAGCAGGGGAGAGGTACACAGGGGGACCGGTCCACTTGATACCGCCTGGGAGTCTGCGATGTGCCAGTAAAGATGGCCGCCGGAGACCTCAGAGGAGGAGTGGCCGAGAGATAAGAGCAGCTCAGCGACGCCAGACTCCTAGTTGAAAGGCGCGCTGAGCTGAGGGGAGGAGCCGCTAGACAGGGAAGGCTGCCTCCCCTGGCTAGCAATTAACCCCCGGGTTGCCGGTCCCGCTACCAGCCTGATACCCTGGTGGTCTAGCGGACACGCGGGGTATTCCTCAATTTAGGGGGAGCCCGCCGCCGCCGCTAGCGCCTCCGGTCTGTCCCCAGAGACCGGAGGCTCCTGACTGCATTGAAGTATCCGCGGGCCGCCGCACGCGGCGACCCGCGGCTTACCTGATCCCCGTCGCGTCCGGCAGCAGTCAAGGGAGTCCCCAGAGCCCGGCTAGTACAGGCTCTGGGGTCCCGCCGCGATCCCCAGAGCTGTACTGGCGTCGCGGCGCCAGCGGGGAGAAGGAGCGGCAGCGTGGACGTCCTAAAGGACAGTCTGATGCTGCCGCTCTAACAGTGTAAAAAAAGTAGAAAAAAAAATAAAAAATTTCTCTTTTAAAATAAAGCTTAGGGGCTGCTCCTGCAGCCCCACTGCGACAGGGTGACCCGACTCCGGCCGGGCACCAACTAAAACTGAGGTGCCTGTGGCCGGGGCGGGGTATAGAGGAGGACGGACCCAAGTGCATCCTGGGAGCAGCAAAGCTTTAACTGCGTGGTGCCCGTGGATACAGATCCAGCTATACCCCAAGGTCAACCCTGTGGACCCCCTATGGACCCTGAAGTAGAAACACCCGCAGTCACAGCCACTGACACTGTAACGTAGCATTTCACATGCAGATACACCCGCAGTCACTGACACTGTAACGTAGCGCTTCACATGCAGATACACCCACAGTCACTGACACTGTAACATAGCGCTTCACATGCAGATACACCCGCAGTCACTGACACTGTAACGTAGCGCTTCACATGCAGATACACCCGCAGTCACTGACACTGTAACGTAGCGCTTCACATGCAGATACACCCACAGTCACTGACACTAACATAGCGCTTCACATGCAGATACACCCGCAGTCACTGACACTGTAACGTAGCGCTTCACATGCAGATACACCCGCAGCCACTGACACTGTAACGTAGCGCTTCACATGCAGATACACCCGCAGTCACAGCCACTGTAACGTAGGGCTTCACATGCAGATACACCCAGTCACTGACACTGTAACATAGCGCTTCACATGCAGATACACCCGCAGTCACCGACACTAACATAGCGCTTCACATGCAGATACACCCGCAGTCACTGACACTAACATAGCGCTTCACATGCAGATACACCCGCAGTCACTGACACTGTAACGTAGCGCTTCACATGCAGATACACCCGCAGCCACTGACACTGTAACGTAGCGCTTCACATGCAGATACACCCGCAGTCACAGCCACTGTAACGTAGGGCTTCACATGCAGATACACCCAGTCACTGACACTGTAACATAGCGCTTCACATGCAGATACACCCGCAGTCACCGACACTAACATAGCGCTTCACATGCAGATACACCCGCAGTCACAGCCACTGACACTGTAACGTAGCGCTTCACATGCAGATACACCCGCAGTCACTGTAACGTAGCGCTTCACATGCAGATACACCAGCAGTCACAGTCACTGACACTGTAACGTAGCGCTTCACATGCAGATATACCCGCAGTCACAGACACTAACGTAGCGCTTCATATACATATACACCCCCAGTCACTGACACTGTAACATAGCGCTTCACATACAGATACACCCGCAGTCACTGACACTATAACGTAGCGCTTCACATACAGATACACCCGCAGTCACTGACACTGTAACGTAGCGCTTCACATGCAGATACACCCACAGTCACTGACACTAACGTAGCGCTTCACATGCAGCTACACCCACAGTCACTGTAACGTAGCGCTTCACATGCAGATACACCCCCAGTCACTGACACTGTAACGTAGCGCTTCACATGCAGATACACCCCCAGTCACTGACACTGTAACGCAGCGCTTCACATGCAGATACACCCAGTCACTGACACTGTAACATAGCGCTTCACATGCAGATACACCCGCAGTCACTGACACTAACATAGCGATTCACATGCAGATACACCCGCAGTCACAGCCACTGACACTAACGTAGCGCTTCACATGCAGATACGCCCGCAGTCACTGTAACGTAGCGCTTCACATGCAGATACACCCGCAGTCACAGTCACTGACACTAACGCAGCGCTTCACATGCAGATACACCCGCAGTCACAGCCACTGACACTGTAAAGTAGCGCTTCACATGCAGATATACCCGAAGTCACAGACACTAACGTAGCGCTTCACATACAGATACACCCACAGTCACTGACACTGTAACATAGCGCTTCACATACAGATACACCTGCAGTCACTGACACTATAACGTAGCGCTTCACATGCAGATACACCCGCAGTCACTGACACTGTAACGTAGCGCTTCACATGCAGTTACACCCACAGTCACTGACACTGTAACGTAGCATTTCACATGCAGATACCTCCGCAGTCACAGCCACTGACACTAACATAGCGCTTCACATGCAGATACACCCGCAGTCACAGCCACTGTAACTTAGCGCTTCACATGCAGATACACCCCCAGTCACTGACACTGTAACGTAGCATTTCACATGCAGATACACCCACAGTAACTGACACTGTAACATAGCGCTTCACATGCAGATACACCCACAGTCACTGACACTGTAACGTAGCACTTCACATGCAGATACACCCACAGTCACTGACACTGTAACGTAGCGCTTCACATGCAGATACACCCCCAGTCACTGACACTGTAACGTAGCATTTCACATACAGATACACCCCCAGTCACTGACACTAACGTAGCATTTCACATGCAGATACACCCACAGTCACTGACACTGTAACGTAGCACTTCACATGCAGATACACCCACAGTCACTGAAACTGTAACGTAGCGCTTCACATGCAGATACACCCGCAGTCACTGACACTGTAACGTAGCATTTCACATAGATACACCCACAGTCACTGACACTGTAACGTAGCGCTTCACATACAGATACACCCACAGTCACTGATACTGTAAAGTAGAATTTCACATGCAGATACACCCACAGTCGCTGACACTGTAACGTAGCACTTCACATGCAGATACACCCACAGTCGCTGACACTATAACGTAGCGCTTCACATACAGATACACCCGCAGTCACTGATACTGTAAAGTAGAATTTCACATGCAGATACACCCACAGTCGCTGACACTGTAACGTAGCACTTCACATGCAGATACACCCGCAGTCACTGACACTGTAACGTAGCGCTTCACATGCAGATACACCCACAGTCACTGACACTGTAACGTAGCGCTTCACATGCAGATACACCCGCAGTCACTGACACTGTAACGTAGCATTTCACATAGATACACCCACAGTCACTGACACTGTAACGTAGCGCTTCACATACAGATACAACCACAGTCACAGCTACTGACACTATAGACACTATAACGTAGCGCTTCACATACAGATACACCCGCAGTCACTGATACTGTAAAGTAGAATTTCACATGCAGATACACCCACAGTCACTGACACTGTAACGTAGCGCTTCACATGCAGATACACCCGCAGTCACTGACACTGTAACGTAGCATTTCACATAGATACACCCACAGTCACTGACACTGTAACGTAGCGCTTCACATACAGATACAACCACAGTCACAGCTACTGACACTATAGACACTATAACGTAGCGCTTCACATACAGATACACCCGCAGTCACTGACACTGTAACGTAGCATTTCACATGCAGATACACCCACAGTCACTGACACTGTAACGTAGCATTTCACATAGATACACCCACAGTCGCTGACACTGTAACGTAGCACTTCACATGCAGATACACCCGCAGTCACTGACACTGTAACGTAGCACTTCACATGCAGATACACCCGCAGTCACTGACACTGTAACGTAGCGCTTCACATGCAGATACACCCGCAGTCACTGACACTGTAACATAGCGCTTCACATGCAGATACACCCGCAGTCACTGACACTATAACGTAGCGCTTCACATGCAGATACACCCGCAGTCACTGACACTGTAACGTAGCGCTTCACATGCAGATACACCCAGTCACTGACACTGTAACATAGAGCTTCACATGCAGATACACCCAGTCACTGACACTGTAACGTAGCACTTCACATGCAGATACACCCGCAGTCACTGACACTGTATCGTAGAGCTTCACATGCAGATACACCCACAGTCACTGACACTGTAACGTAGCGCTTCACATACAGATACACCCGCAGTCACTGACACTGTAACGTAGCATTTCACATGCAGATACACCCGCAGTCAGACACTGTAACGTAGCGCTTCACATGCAGATACACCCGCAGTCACTGACACTATAACGTAGCGCTTCACATGCAGATACACCCCCAGTCATTGACACTAACGTAGCGCTTCACATGCAGATACACCCACAGTCGCTGACACTATAACGTACCGCTTCACATGCAGATACATCCACAGTCACAGCCACTGTAACATAGCGCTTCACATGCAGATACACCCGCAGTCGCTGACACTATAACGTAGCGCTTCACATGCAGATACACCCACAGTCACAGCCACTGTAACATAGCGCTTCACATGCAGATACACCCGCAGTCACAGCCACTGACACTAACGTAGCGCTTCACATGCAGATACGCCCGCAGTCACTGTAACGTAGGCTTCACATGCAGATACACCCGCAGTCACAGTCACTGACACTAACGCAGCGCTTCACATGCAGATACACCCGCAGTCACAGCCACTGACACTGTAAAGTAGCGCTTCACATGCAGATATACCCGAAGTCACAGACACTAACGTAGCGCTTCACATACAGATACACCCACAGTCACTGACACTGTAACATAGCGCTTCACATACAGATACACCTGCAGTCACTGACACTATAACGTAGCGCTTCACATGCAGATACACCCGCAGTCACTGACACTGTAACGTAGCGCTTCACATGCAGTTACACCCACAGTCACTGACACTGTAACGTAGCATTTCACATGCAGATACCTCCGCAGTCACAGCCACTGACACTAACATAGCGCTTCACATGCAGATACACCCGCAGTCACTGACACTGTAACGTAGCGCTTCACATGCAGATACACTCCCAGTCACTGACACTGTAACGTAGCATTTCACATGCAGATACACCCCCAGTCACTGACACTGTAACGTAGCATTTCACATACAGATACACCCCCAGTCACTGACACTAACGTAGCATTTCACATGCAGATACACCCACAGTAACTGACACTAACATAGCGCTTCACATGCAGATACACCCACAGTCACTGACACTGTAACGTAGCACTTCACATGCAGATACACCCACAGTCACTGACACTGTAACGTAGCGCTTCACATGCAGATACACCCGCAGTCACTGACACTGTAACGTAGCATTTCACATAGATACACCCACAGTCACTGACACTGTAACGTAGCATTTCACATAGATACACCCACAGTCACTGACACTGTAACGTAGCGCTTCACATACAGATACACCCACAGTCACAGCTACTGACACTATAGACACTATAACGTAGCGCTTCACATACAGATACACCCGCAGTCACTGATACTGTAAAGTAGAATTTCACATGCAGATACACCCACAGTCACTGACACTGTAACGTAGCACTTCACATGCAGATACACCCGCAGTCACTGACACTGTAACGTAGCACTTCACATGCAGATACACCCGCAGTCACTGACACTGTAACGTAGCGCTTCACATGCAGATACACCCGCAGTCACTGACACTGTAACATAGCGCTTCACATGCAGATACACCCGCAGTCACTGACACTATAACGTAGCGCTTCACATGCATACACCCGCAGTCACTGACACTGTAACGTAGCGCTTCACATGCAGATACACCCAGTCACTGACACTGTAACATAGAGCTTCACATGCAGATACACCCGCAGTCACTGACACTGTAACGTAGCGCTTCACATGCAGATACACCCACAGTCACTGACACTAACGTATCGCTTCACATGCAGATACACCCACAGTCACTGACACTGTAACGTAGCGCTTCACATACAGATACACCCGCAGTCACTGACTCTAACGTAGCATTTCACATGCAGATACACCCGCAGTCACTGACACTGTAACGTAGCGCTTCACATACAGATACACCCGCAGTCACTGACACTGTAACGTAGCATTTCACATGCAGATACACCCGCAGTCAGACACTGTAACGTAGCGCTTCACATGCAGATACACCCGCAGTCACTGACACTATAACGTAGCGCTTCACATGCAGATACACCCCCAGTCATTGACACTGTAACGTAGCGCTTCACATGCAGATACACCCACAGTCGCTGACACTATAACGTAGCGCTTCACATGCAGATACATCCACAGTCACAGCCACTGTAACATAGCGCTTCACATGCAGATACACCCGCAGTCGCTGACACTATAACGTAGCGCTTCACATGCAGATACACCCACAGTCACAGCCACTGTAACATAGCGCTTCACATGCATACACCCGCAGTCACAGCCACTGACACTAACGTAGCGCTTCACATGCAGATACGCCCGCAGTCACTGTAACGTAGCGCTTCACATGCAGATACACCCGCAGTCACAGTCACTGACACTAACGCAGCGCTTCACATGCAGATACACCCGCAGTCACAGCCACTAACGTAGCGCTTCACATACAGATACACCCACAGTCACTGACACTGTAACATAGCGCTTCACATACAGATACACCTGCAGTCACTGACACTATAACGTAGCGCTTCACATGCAGATACACCCGCAGTCACTGACACTGTAACGTAGCGCTTCACATGCAGTTACACCCACAGTCACTGACACTGTAACGTAGCATTTCACATGCAGATACCTCCGCAGTCACAGCCACTGACACTAACATAGCGCTTCACATGCAGATACACCCGCAGTCACTGACACTGTAACGTAGCGCTTCACATGCAGATACACCCCCAGTCACTGACACTGTAACGTAGCATTTCACATGCAGATACACCCACAGTAACTGACACTGTAACATAGCGCTTCACATGCAGATACACCCACAGTCACTGACACTGTAACGTAGCACTTCACATGCAGATACACCCGCAGTCACTGACACTGTAACGTAGCGCTTCACATGCAGATACACCCCCAGTCACTGACACTGTAACGTAGCATTTCACATACAGATACACCCCCAGTCACTGACACTAACGTAGCATTTCACATGCAGATACACCCACAGTAACTGACACTAACATAGCGCTTCACATGCAGATACACCCACAGTCACTGACACTAACATAGCGCTTCACATGCAGATACACCCACAGTCACTGACACTGTAACGTAGCACTTCACATGCAGATACACCCACAGTCACTGACACTGTAACGTAGCGCTTCACATGCAGATACACCCGCAGTCACTGACACTGTAACGTAGCATTTCACATAGATACACCCACAGTCACTGACACTGTAACGTAGCATTTCACATAGATACACCCACAGTCACTGACACTGTAACGTAGCGCTTCACATACAGATACACCCACAGTCACAGCTACTGACACTATAACGTAGCGCTTCACATACAGATACACCCGCAGTCACTGATACTGTAAAGTAGAATTTCACATGCAGATACACCCACAGTCACTGACACTGTAACGTAGCACTTCACATGCAGATACACCCACAGTCGCTGACACTGTAACGTAGCACTTCACATGCAGATACACCCGCAGTCACTGACACTGTAACGTAGCACTTCACATGCAGATACACCCGCAGTCACTGACACTGTAACGTAGCGCTTCACATGCAGATACACCCGCAGTCACTGACACTGTAACATAGCGCTTCACATGCAGATACACCCGCAGTCACTGACACTATAACGTAGCGCTTCACATGCAGATACACCCGCAGTCACCGACACTGTAACGTAGCGCTTCACATGCAGATACACCCAGTCACTGACACTGTAACATAGAGCTTCACATGCAGATACACCCACAGTCACTGACACTGTAACGTAGCGCTTCACATGCAGATACACCCACAGTCACTGACACTAACGTATCGCTTCACATACAGATACACCCGCAGTCACTGACTCTAACGTAGCATTTCACATGCAGATACACCCGCAGTCACTGACACTGTAACGAGGCGCTTCACATACAGATACACCCGCAGTCACTGACACTGTAACGTAGCATTTCACATGCAGATACACCCGCAGTCAGACACTGTAACGTAGCGCTTCACATGCAGATACACCCGCAGTCACTGACACTATAACGTAGCGCTTCACATGCAGATACACCCCCAGTCATTGACACTGTAACGTAGCGCTTCACATGCAGATACACCCACAGTCGCTGACACTATAACGTAGCGCTTCACATGCAGATACACCCACAGTCACAGCCACTGTAACGTAGCGCTTCACATGCAGATACACCCGCAGTGACTGACACTGTAACGTAGCGCTTCACATGCAGATACACCCGCAGTGACTGACACTGTAACGTAGCGCTTCACATGCAGATACACCCGCAGTCACAGCCACTGTAACGTAGCATTTCACATGCAGATACACCCGCAGTCACTGACACTAACGTAGCATTTCACATACAGATACACTCACAGTCACTGACACTGTAACGTAGCGCTTCACATGCAGATACACCCGCAGTCACTGACACTATAACGTAGCGCTTCACATGCAGATACACCCCCAGTCATTGACACTGTAACGTAGCGCTTCACATGCAGATACACCCACAGTCGCTGACACTATAACGTAGCGCTTCACATGCAGATACACCCAAAGTCACAGCCACTGTAACGTAGCGCTTCACATGCAGATACACCCGCAGTGACTGACACTGTAACGTAGCGCTTCACATGCGGATACACCCGCAGTGACTGACACTGTAACGTAGCATTTCACATGCAGATACACCCACAGTCACTGACACTGTAACGTAGCATTTCACATGCAGATACACCCGCAGTCACTGACACTGTAACGTAGCGCTTCACATGCAGATACACCCGCAGTCACTGACACTGTAACATAGCGCTTCACATGCAGATACACCCGCAGTCACTGACACTGTAACGTAGCGCTTCACATGCAGATACACCCGCAGTCACTGACACTATAACGTAGCGCTTCACATGCAGATACACCCCCAGTCATTGACACTGTAACGTAGCGCTTCACATGCAGATACACCCAGTCACTGACACTGTAATGTAGCGCTTCACATGCAGATACACCCACAGTCACTGACACTAACGTAGCATTTCACATGCAGATACACCCACAGTCACTGACACTGTAACGTAGCCCTTCACATACAGATACACTCACAGTCACTGACACTAACGTAGCGCTTCACATGCAGATACACCCGCAGTCACTGACACTATAACGTAGCGCTTCACATGCAGATACACCCCCAGTCATTGACACTGTAACGTAACGCTTCACATGCAGATACACCCAGTCATTGACACTGTAACGTAGCGCTTCACATGCAGATACACCCGCAGTGACTGACACTGTAACGTAGCGCTTCACATACAGATACACCCGCAGTCACAGCCACTGACACTGTAACGTAGTATTTCACATGCAGATACACCCGCAGTCACTGACACTGTAACGTAGCGCTTCACATGCAGATACACCCACAGTCACTGACACTATAACGTAGCGCTTCACATGCAGATACACCCACAGTCATTGACACTGTAACGTAGCGCTTCACATGCAGATACACCCACAGTCACTGACACTAACATAGCGCTTCACATGCAGATACACCCGCAGTCACTGACACTGTAACATAGCGCTTCACATGCAGATACACCCGCAGTCACTGACACTGTAACGTAGCGCTTCACATGCAGATACACCCACAGTCACTGACATTGTAACGTAGCGCTTCACATAGATACACCTGCAGTCACTGACACTGTAACATAGCGCTTCACATGCAGAAACACCCACAGTCACTGACATTAACGTAGCATTTCACATGCAGATACACCCGCAGTCACTGACACTGTAACGTAGCATTTCACATACAGATACACCCGCAGTCACTGACACTGTAACGTAGCATTTCACATGCAGATACACCCGCAGTCACAGCCACTGACACTAACGTAGCGCTTCACATGCAGATACACCCACAGTCACTGACACTGTAACGTAGCGCTTCACATGCAGATACACCCACAGTCACTGACACTGTAACGTAGCATTTCACATGCAGATACACCCGCAGTGACTGACACTAACGTAGCGCTTCACATGCAGATACACCCGCAGTGACTGACACTAACGTAGCGCTTCACATGCAGATACACCCGCAGTGACTGACACTGTAACGTAGCGCTTCACATGCAGATACACCCGCAGTCACTGACACTGTAACGTAGCATTTCACATACAGATACACCCGCAGTCACTGACACTAACGTAGAGCTTCACATGCAGATACACCCGCAGTCACTGACACTGTAACGTAGCGCTTCACATGCAGATACACCCACAGTCACAGACACTGTAACGTAGCATTTCACATACAGATACACCCGCAGTCACTGACACTGTAACGTAGCGCTTCACATGCAGATACACCCCCAGTCACTGACACTAACGTAGAGCTTCACATGCAGATACACCCACAGTCACTGACACTGTAACGTAGCGCTTCACATGCAGATACACCCGCAGTCACTGACACTGTAACGTAGAGCTTCACATGTAGATACACCCGCAGTCACAGCCACTGTAACGTAGAGCTTCACATACAGATACACCCCCAGTCACAGCCACTGTAACGTAGAGCTTCACATGCAGATACATCCGCAGTCACAGTCACTGACACTGTAACGTAGCGCTTCACATGCAGATACACCCGCAATCGAAGGTAAAAAGTCACACACAACGGCATGGCGCTACTAGAAGTGCTGTTTAACGCGCGAGAAAGTAAGATGCATGTGGACACAGCTGTGTATCTTCACCTTACAGCACTAATCTCAGGCACACCAATCACTTTGGAGTGGAATGCCACAAACAGAATGCAGGATAATAGTCGCCTGGGTTCCAGCCTGCCGGTTTGGTTGGAATGCTGGATAGCAGCTCGGTAATATTAAAGAGGACACGTCAACAAGTCGGACAATATCATATTTTTCCCATTACTACATACTGCCTGGCGTGTTTGCTGGGGCGAGCGCTTTTGGTCCCGTTCTTGGTCAGGTGTCCTCCAGGCCACAGCAGCACTAGATGTCCAGATTTGGGCACAGAGCAATCAACCAGGAAAGCAAATCCGGCACTTACAGAGCAGGTATCTGGCTCCTAGGCCTGGGGCAGAAGGCGTAGCGTATACACCGTGCATACTGCACAGGTCAATAGCAAGTGAATAAGAAGGAACATCCGAGGACTGGTGACCTGACAAGACACCGTGATCCCTAAATAATATTTTCAAGCAGCAAAAGTTGCATTAACCATCATAAAAACTAAGGAAGGATTGTCAATTGTTTTACGCCATTGTGATGGTCCCGCCCAGAACCTTTACCATTCTTAATGTCCGATGGCCGGATGCCGCTGACGTCTGTTCTGTAGTCAGTGACTCGTTCCGTGGGCTTGACATATTTATCATACACGCACTTCCCAAACTGATTGACGATGGATACCCGAGCCAATATACTTTCTTCTCCGTCCAGGCCCACTCCCACCATCTCACAGTCCATGGCAACCGTCCTCGTGAGCCTGCAAAAGACACAAAAAACTCAGCCGAACCCAGAGCTAAGTCTGGGGCAGGGCAAAGGGGCAGGGCAATGAGTGTCCTGACTGACAGCTCTGGTCTCGGTGTGACATGTTCTCAGGGGGTACATAGTGATTGCAGCACTTACCCTTCAAATGCCCTGTCCTTCACCAGGACCATGTCCAATATCTCAGACTTCTTCCCCGGCAAACCTTGCATCTTGCGGGCAATCTGTCCTGCTTCAGGCCCCAGAGCAGTCTCTATGTCATCTGGATCCACATCATCAAACCAGATGTCTATTCTGAAAGGTAACAAACAAAAAATGGCAGCTGCTCAATCAATCTGATAGTACTTTTCAGGTGCATGAAAGGGAGGGGTCATACTAAGTAGAAAAGGGAGGGAGTTTAACCCCCTATTGTTCCTCAGCACAATGAATTATACTTGCAACAATATATGAACACTATATGGTAATAGATCATCAGAGATATTAGTTGCATGCATTTGTAAATACATGGGAAGCTGCTAGGCCACGTCACAGCTTCTCTGTCACTAGCAGTCCCTAACACTAAGGGGTTCACATCCGGGGCGCAGTGCACCCCAAAAAACGTCCAGCCCAGGACCCCCCAGGGCATCACACGAAAAATGGAAAAAGAGTGACAGTGCAGTGTATAGTATAGATGTGTGCGAGTAGTTATTAAGTGTTGAAAAAGGGGTTAAAATATATGTGAAAAAAATTACAAACATAAAAGGTGATGTGAAAAGTAACTGTGTATTATGTGGTGATGCCCTGAGGAGGCCCAGCCAGAGCAGCCTGGGTGCCCTACGCCCCTTTTTCAACACTTAACTACTCGCACACATCTATACTTTACACTGCACTGTCACTCTTTTTCCATTTTTCGTGTGATGCCCTGGGGGGGTCCTGGGCTGGACGTTTTTTAGGAGTGCTCTGCGCCCCGGATGTGAACCCCTTAGTGTTAGGGACTGCTAGTGACAGAGAAGCCGTGACGTGGCCTAGCAGCTTCCCATGTATTTGCAAATGCATGCAACTAATATCTCTGATGATCTATTACCATATAGTGTTCATATTTTGTTGCAAGTATAATTCAGTGTGCTGAGGAACAATTGGGGGTTAAACCCCCTCCCTTTTCTATTCTGAAAGGTAATCATGTGCAGACAGGGATGAATAGCACTGCAGGGAGCGGCGCAGAGGTTACTGTATTTCTAGGGACCCATTCTAACCATTCCCAACAAACGTGCTGGAACTAGAGCTGCCATGATGGATGAAACACGTTACAAGAGGTCATTATAAATATAGTTCAATGTATTGTCAATTATAGAAATATACATTACCGGCACTTTGCAACAGTCATATTATTAATCTTTTTTAATATTATACATGTTTTGATCGAGAACAAAATCTTAAATGGACTGGCCACTTTCATGAACCTGTTCTGATATTGGCATGTATGGCATGTATGTGTATGGTGGGGAAAACGCCCAAACCTCCCCCCCTCCATTTACTTGGAGCCCTTTCCATGCCTATGAACGGACAGACGGTATGAACGTTCCAGCTCTGATTGCTATAGCATGAATCTGCTCTCCCCTGCAGGTAACCATGGGCCCATGGGGAAAGACCCGCACCCTGGGGGGTGTATAAGGTTACACAAACTTTATGTGGCACAACATGGCCAAATCTGCCAACAGTAATACGGACACCTGGCATTGCCATACTGTGTATATAGAAAACTGGACGTACTTGGAAGTTTCTCCCACGACGTCCTCACTGGTTTTCCTTTTCTGTTCCAGAACGTTTTTTTTATCAAACCAGTTTAATTTCCTCTTATTCTTCTTCTCCTTCCTCTTGTCTATGGAACCCGTCTCCTTTACAGCGTTATTGGCCTTTCCAGGAACAGATGGAGCCTCTCCCACTGCACCGTTGATTTTTGGGGCTTTGCTTTTAGTTTTGCTGTCAGACGACTCCCTCTTGGAGACCCTGTCCTCCTTCTTGGGGACCCTGTCCTCCTTCTTGGGGACCCTGTCCTCCTTCTTGGGGACCCTGTCCTCCTTCTTGGGGACCCTTGTTGGGGCGACGTCTGTCACAGAACTGCTGGTCTCTGGTTTCAGCAACTAATAAATACAAATATGTAAGATACATAAAACAACACACTAACCCCGAATAGGTATAAAACAGTAATCTGTATTTGTGATAGTAAAGAGCCAGCGTCCAGCACATACAGACGGCTCCTAACACATCTGTGCTGCAGTCGCTCTACAAAGCCCCTCTCGGTGCGCCAGGTCCAATGAGATGCTGCTAGCACCAGGCATCGTCTTTTGCTGAAATTGTGTCTAAGTCAGAATGTGATCCGATAATTTATTATGTGACACTTGTATATCTGTGTGCGGGGTACAATGTAACAACTGCAGCTTTTTTAATTTACAGGTTCTATTGCGGTTCATATACAGACTCAATCGCACAAACAGATATACAGGTGTCACATATCACATTACTCAGCGCAGTCTCCTATATACAGACTCAGGAGCACACAGATATACAGGTGTCACCTATCACATTACTCAGCGCAGTCTCCTATATACAGACGCAGGAGCACACAGATATACAGGTGTCACATATCACATTACTCAGCGCAGTCTCCCATATACAGACTCAGGAGCACACAGATATACAGGTGTCACATATCACATTACTTAGCACAGTCTCCCATATACAGACTCAGGAGCACACAGGTATACAGGTGTCACCTATCACATTACTCAGCGCAGTCTCCTATATACAGACGCAGGAGCACACAGATATACAGGTGTCACATATCACATTACTCAGCGCAGTCTCCCATATACAGACTCAGGAGCACACAGATATACAGCTGTCACATATCACATTACTCAGCGCAGTCTCCTATATACAGACTCAGGAGCACACAGATATACAGGTGTCACATATCACATTACTCAGCGCAGTCTCCTATATACAGACTCAGGAGCACACAGATATACAGGTGTCACATATCACATTACTCAGCACAGTCTCCTATATACAGACTCAGGAGCACACAGATATACAGGTGTCACATATCACATTACTCAGCGCAGTCTCCTATATACAGACTCAGGAGCACACAGATATACAGGTGTCACACATCACATTACTCAGCGCAGTCTCCTATATACAGACTCAGGAGCACACAGATATACAGGTGTCACATGTCACATTACTCAGCACAGTCTCCATATACAGACTCAGGGGCACACAGATATACAGGTGTCACATATCACATTACTCAGCGCAGTCTCCTATATACAGACTTAGGAGCACACAGATATACAGGTGTCACATATCACATTACTCAGCGCAGTCTCCCATTTACAGACTCAGGAGCACACAGATATACAGGTGTCACATATCACATTACACAGCACAGTCTCCTATATACAGACTCAGGAGCACACAGATATACAGGTGTCACATATCACATTACTCAGCGCAGTCTCCCATTTACAGACTCAGGAGCACACAGATATACAGGTGTCACATATCACATTACTCAGCACAGTCTCCTATATACAGACTCAGGGGCACACAGATATACAGGTGTCACATATCACATTACTCAGCGCAGTCTCCTATATACAGACTCAGGAGCACACAGATATACAGGTGTCACATATCACATTACTCAGCGCAGTCTCCTATATACAGACTCAGGAGCACACAGATATACAGGTGTCACATATCACATTACTCAGCGCAGTCTCCTATACACAGACTCAGGAGCACACAGATATACAGGTGTCACATGTCACATTACTCAGCGCTGTCTCCTATACACAGACTCAGGAGCACACATATATACAGGTGTCACATGTCACATTACTCAGCGCTGTCTCCTATATACAGACTCAGGAGCACACAGATATACAGGTGTCACATATCACATTACTCAGCGCAGTCTCCTATATACAGACTCAGGAGCACACATATATACAGGTGTCACATATCACATTACTCAGCGCAGTCTCCTATATACAGACTCAGGAGCACACAGATATACAGGTGTCACATATCACATTACTCAGCGCAGTCTCCTTTATACAGACTCAGGAGCACACCGATATACAGGTGTCACATGTCACATTACTCAGCGCTGTCTCCTATATACAGACTCAGGAGCACACATATATACAGGTGTCACATGTCACATTACTCAGCGCTGTCTCCTATATACAGACTCAGGAGCACACAGATATACAGGTGTCACATCACATTATTCGGCGCAGTCTGCTATATACAGACTCAGGAGCACACAGATATACAGGTGTCACACATCACATTACTCAGCGCAGTCTCCCATATACAGACTCAGGAGCACACAGATATACAGGTGTCACATATCACATTACTCAGCGCAGTCTCCCATATACAGACTCAGGAGCACACAGATATACAGGTGTCACATATCACATTACTCAGCACAGTCTCCTATATACAGACTCAGGAGCACACAGATATACAGGTGTCACATATCACATTACTCAGCGCAGTCTCCTATATACAGACTCAGGAGCACACAGATATACAGGTGTCACATATCACATTACTCAGCGCAGTCTCCTATATACAGACTCAGGAGCACACAGATATACAGGTGTCACATATCACATTACTCAGCGCAGTCTCCTATATACAGACTCAGGAGCACACAGATATACAGGTGTCACATCACATTATTCGGCGCAGTCTGCTATATACAGACTCAGGAGCACACAGATATACAGGTGTCACATGTCACATTACTCAGCGCAGTCTCCATATACAGACTCAGGAGCACACAGATATACAGGTGTCACATCACATTATTCGGCGCAGTCTGCTACAGCGTCCTAGTTGCATCACAACTTAGATACATTTTCGGCACAAAAAGACCCCCGGCGCTAGCAGAATAGCACGGGGGGACCTGGCGGCTCACTCATGTCAGGGAAGTCGCGCTGCATGTCGTATTAAGGCTAGATGTATGAGGACATATCTGTAACAGCTTGAGTAACATACATATAAGGTTACCTTATAAGCGATTCTTATACTGTGTACGTCACTAGGATCAGTCACTACAATCCTATATTACATTGTGTATCTTGTCTCAGTCATGTTACTGTTATTTAGAGAACTGATATTCTACAAACTATTAGATCTTGGTTTAGCCTAAAAATCTGCCTCCACTGAGTAACTGATCAGGACACCTTAGGTTTTCTTGTGATAGGAGATGTCAGATCCATGTTACAAGGTATCCGTCCTCCCACAAGGGGCTCAATTCAATTGGCCGCGAATTAAATAGCACCAGGAGGGAGCTATTCAACTCTGTGCGCAGTAAGGTCAGGGAATGCCCGTTCTGCAGCCCATTAAACAGGGTGTTTAGTCGCGAGAACGGGCATTCTCCGACTAAACTTCCCGAGGCGATTATGTCTTCCCGCCGCTAAGTGCGGAAAACAGCATTGCGTCTGTACTTCTGTCGGATTTCTCTAACAGCGCGATGAATTGAATAGCTCTGGAAGCTTCCTCCCGGCACTATTTCATTTGCAGTCAATTGAATGGAGCCCATGGAATCAATCTGTGTTTTATATTTAGAGCCTGACATATATAACAGATCCTCCTCTAGCTGGACAATACTCACCACCTGTAACACCTTCCAGTTAGAGGAGAAGTCCTGGGGGGTTTTGGGGGGAAGCGGCAGGGACGGCCTCTTAGCCTTTACTTCCTTTGTGGCTATTTTAGGATGATTTTTCCAGAATTTCTTCTTCTTCTGATTTTTGGTCTGTTTTCTGACGCTGTTTTTCTCCTTCTCCCCTGAAGAGGCCTCGTCCTTCGTTACTGCAATCTTCACCATGGCCACCCCTCATTAGTGAATATGGGGGAATATCAAGGTCTGTAAATAGAATCACAGGGTAAGTGACAGCATCCGTTACATAAACTACTTAAGTACGTTACCCTACAGACAGATTACTTAGCGCCTCAAAATTATCACTCCCATTCACCCAAAGCTACATATATACCATCCGTGTATTAGTATTCTCATGTATAATATACTCACTGCCCTACCCCACTGCCCAGCCCAGGGGACTCACTGCCCATACCCCACTGCCCAGCCCAGGGGACTCACTGCCCTACCCCACTGCCCAGCCCAGGGGACTCACTGCCCATACCCCACTGCCCAGCCCAGGGGACTCACTGCCCATACCCCACTGCCCAGCCCAGGGGACTCACTGCCCTACCCCACTGCCCAGCCCGGGGGTCTCACTGCCCATACCCCACTGCCCAGCCCAGGGGACTCACTGCCCATACCCCACTGCCCAGCCCAGGGGACTCACTGCCCTACCCCACTGCCCAGCCCAGGGGACTCACTGCCCTACCCCACTGCCCAGCCCGGGGGTCTCACTGCCCATACCCCACTGCCCAGCCCAGGGGACTCACTGCCCATACCCCACTGCCCAGCCCAGGGGACTCACTGCCCTACCCCACTGCCCAGCCGCCCGGGGGTCTCACTGCCCATACCCCACTGCCCAGCCGCCCGGGGGTCTCACTGCCCATACCCCACTGCCCAGCCGCCCGGGGGTCTCACTGCCCATACCCCACTGCCCAGCCGCCCGGGGGTCTCACTGCCCATACCCCACTGCCCAGTGAAGGAGCCACTCTGCTATTACCCCACTGCCCACACACTGCATTACCACATTGCCCATCTCAGGGGCCACACGCCCCCGTACCATGTAACATACGAGTGGCCCCTGCCTGCCCCGGTGTCACGCTTCCTCTCAGAGCCCCAGTCAAACACGAAGACGCATGCTTACCGGAAGCCGCCACTGACTACATTAACCCGCTCCGTGCGGAAACCCGGCAGCATCTCTATGGTTCCTGTGCAGTAATCGGGGCGCATGCGCGGCAGCGGCTCTGGCTGTTTCTCTGCGCATGCGTGATAATATTCCGCACTCGGCCCACGCCCCCTACTGGACACCGCGGTGACTGCGACTCCTCCACATCATCAGGCACAATGCCGCTCTGGGCGCGACGGGGTGAGCTGAGACTTGTAGTGCCAGTGCTACAACTGCTTCTTATTGGCCTGTCCCGCAGTACATGTACTCTGCAACTGTGCCAGGTGTCTGTAGCTGTGCTCCTGCATCTTATTCTGCCCCCTGAAGAGTCACTATTTGTATTACCTCACTCTCACACCCCACTCACACACCACTCACTAACTCACTCACTCTCACACACTCACATCCCATTCACTAACTCACTATCACACCCCACTCACACACCACTCACTATCACACCCCACTCACTAACTCACTCACTCACACCCCACACACTCACATCCCATTCACTAACTCACTATCACACCCCACTCACACACCACTCACTATCACACACCACTCACTAACTCACTCACTCTCACACACTCACATCCCATTCACTAACTCACTATCACACCCCACTCACACACCACTCACTATCACACCCCACTCACTAACTCACTCACTCACACCCCACACACTCACATCCCATTCACTAACTCACTCACTCTCACACACTCACATCCCATTCACTAACTCACTATCACACACCACTCACACACCACTCACTAACTCACTATCACACACCACTCACTAACTCACTCACTCTCACACACTCACATCCCATTCACTAACTCACTATCACACCCCACTCACACACCACTCACTATCACACCCCACTCACTAACTCACTCACTCACACCCCACACACTCACATCCCATTCACTAACTCACTCACTCTCACACACTCACATCCCATTCACTAACTCACTATCACACCCCACTCACACACCACTCACTATCACACCCCACTCACTAACTCACTCTCACACACACACATCCCATTCACTAACTCACTCACTCTCACACACTCACATCCCATTCACTAACTCACTATCACACCCCACTCACACACCACTCACTAACTCACTATCACACCCCACTCACTAACTCACTCTCACACCCCACACACTCACATCCCATTCACTAACTCACTATCACACCCCACTCACTAACTCACTATCACACCCCACTCACTAACTCACTCACTCTCACACCCCACACACTCACATCCCATTCACTAACTCACTATCACACCCCACTCACTATCACACCCCACTCACTAACTCACTCACATCCCACACACTAACTCACTCTCACATCCCACACACTAACGCACACACTAACTCACTCACATCCCACTCACTCTTATATCTCACACACTAACTCACTAACTCACTCACATCCCACACACTAACTCACTCACTCTCACATCCCACTCACTAACTCACTATCACACCCCACTCACTAACTCACTCACTCACACCCCACACACTCACATCCCATTCACTAACTCACTCACTCTCACACACTCACATCCCATTCACTAACTCACTATCACACCCCACTCACACACCACTCACTAACTCACTATCACACCCCACTCACTAACTCACTCACTCTCACACCCCACACACTCACATCCCATTCACTAACTCACTATCACACCCCACTCACTAACTCACTATCACACCCCACTCACTAACTCACTCACTCACACCCCACACACTCACATCCCATTCACTAACTCACTATCACACCCCACTCACTAACTCACTATCACACCCCACTCACTAACTCACTCACATCCCACACACTAACTCACACACTAACTCACTCACATCCCACTCACTCTTATATCTCACACACTAACTCACTAACTCACTCACATCCCACACACTAACTCACTCACTCTCACATCCCACTCACTAACTCACATCCCACTCACTCATATCTCACACACTAACTCACTTTCACATCCCACTCACTCACTGTCACAGCCCACTCACTGTCACAGCCCACTCACTCACTGTCACAGCCCACTCACTCACTAACTCTCACACCCCACACACTAACTCTCACACTCAGGGGCAGAAGTATGGAAGACAATGGAGGCGCCTGACCGGGCGCCAGCACTGTAGGGGCACTTCTTCCATCACCTACAATATATTCACCCCACTTAGGGCTGTAAATATGGGGGATAGGGGGCACTAAATGATAACTTGCCTCTTGGCGTCTGGGATGAACTTATGACACTCATTCTCACATCCCACTCACATACTAACTCACTCACACACACTAACTCTCACACCTCACACACTAACTCACTCTTACATCCCATTCACACACTAACTCACTCACTCTCACTCTACACACTAACTCACTCACACCCCACACACTCTTGCATCCTACACACTAACTCACTCTTATATCTCACACACTAACTCTTACATCCCACTCACAGACACTAATTCACTCTTACATCTCAGATACACTCACTCTTATCTCACGCACACTAACTCACTCTTACATCTCACACACTAACTCTTACATCCCACTCACAGACACTAATTCACTCTTACATCTCAGATACACTCACACACTAACTCACTCTTATCTCACGCACACTAACTCACTCTTACATCCCACACACTAATTCACTCTTATCTCACAAAAAACTAACTCACTTACATCCCACTCTCACACACACCTCACTTATATCTTGTACACACTAACGCTTACATCCCACACACACTAACACGCTCACATCCCACACACACTAACTCACATCCCACTCACTCTTATTTCTCAGACACTAACACTCTCACATCCCACTCACTCACACAAACTCACTTATTTCTCACACACTAACTCATTCTCACATCCCACTAACACACTCTTACATCCCACACACACTAATTCACTCTTATCTCACAAAAAACTAACTCACTTACATCCCACTCTCACACCTCTCTTATATCTCACACACTCTAACTCACTCTCACATCACACTATCTCACACCCCACACTCTCACACCAACTCTTATATCTCATACACTAACTCACACTCACATCCCACTCACACACACTAACTCACATCCCACTCACACTAACTCACTCACATCCCACTCACACACACTCTTATATCTTGCACACACTAACGCTTACATCCCACACACACTAACACTCTCACATCCCACACACACTAACACTCTCACATCCCACACACACTAACACTCTCACATCCCACACACACTAACACTCTCATATCCCACACACACTCACTCTTATTTCTCACACACTAACACTCTCACATCCCACACACACTAACACTCACATGCCACACACACTAACTCACTCTTATTTCTCACACACACTCACTCCTTTTTTTTAATTCTTTTTATTGAAATATAAAAAACATTACAAAGAAAATGTCACGTGGTAGCGATAGAAAATACACTGCAACATTATACAGACTGAGAAATGACATAAAGAAAGAAAGCATAGGCTTGTCACTATCATAGTAATTCTAAGAAATCTGAATACACAGGTGTAAAGGCAGATTTAGATGAATAGCCACATATGAAAGCAGACATTGATGGGCACTCAGAGGGTCAGTATGATGGGGTTTAGAATAAAGAGAGGAGAAAGGGGGGAGGGGGGGAGAGCCAGTCAGCGCTAGGTAGTGGTATCATCGGTTCCTGCTATGGGAAGAGCGAGGCTATATAGTAGTTAGGGGAGGTTCAGCCCCAAAATGACTTGTCCAAAAAGGACCAAGTTTTGACAAATTGCTCTGGAGTGTCCTGAATAACTGAGGCGATATGTTCTAATCTATATGTGGACCAGACAGAAGAGTTCCAGCAAAGCTGCCATTTGGCATTTGGCGTGTTTAAAATATGTTTGATCAGTTTTTGCTGTGGGCACAAAACATTAGGAATGGATCAGGATAGCAGGGTGTAAGAAGGAGATGTGGGAATTTCTACATGGACTATAGTTCTCATTTATTTATGAACTTCAGCCCAGAACTGCTGAATAAGAGGACATGTCCACTAAATATACAGCAGGGTTCCCCGTTGACCACATGATCTCCAACATAGGTCAGAAGACGTAGGGTAAATTAAATGTTGACGGGAGAGCACTAAGGGCCTGATTCAGACCCGCTCGCGGGCACATAACGCTTGCAAGCGGGTCGATGGCCGGGCAGTGTGCACGCGAACCCCAGCGCAAGTGAGAACGTCACTCGCTCGGGGCTTGCAGCAAATCGGGGCGGCTGTCGATGTTGATCAACAGCTCGCTCCGTATTGTAGGCGGGTCAGGGGGTGGCTGGCCAAACGGAGGCGTTCCCAAAGGTACGCCTACCGTTTGGGGGCGGCCCTACTGACATCACACATGATGTCAGTAGCGAACTTCCTGTTCTATTAGAGCAGGAAGCTCACTGGGGCATGCCGTGGTTGAGACCCCATCACAAGGGTCTCATCACAAGCCCAATGGTCGCTACCATCACCTGGCCGCCCACTAAAGCTGTGGGTGGTCACCCACAGCTTAGCGAGCTGCCTGGAGGCCGGCCAAAAAAAACAACAAAAACAGGCCACCCTGATTCAGAGCGAGCGTTTGCTATTTGCGAGCGCATCTGAATCAGCCCCTGAGTACCAACGGTAGTAATGTTTGTAGGACTTTTCTTTTATACGGGTACGAGATCGAGCTCTTAGCAATTGCCAGCCTAATTTCAGACCATTCCTCAGGGGTCAGGGTCTCACCCGCATCTCTTTCCCACGCTATCTCATGTATTTCTTTGTGGGGTTGATTATGGGAAAGCAATCGGTGGTATAAGGGTGAAATAACCTCTCTAATAGAATGATGTTGACATATTGATTCTATAGGGGCCTTATTCTATAGGGGTCTTATTAATGAGGGTGGATGATTTGTGGAGGGAGTTATGAAAGTGACATAATTGTAAAAGTTGGTAAAACACTTTGAGGTAAAGAAAAACGAGACTGAAGGTCACAAAATCAGGGAACGTTCGGAGAGGTGCAAGGTCGAGAGGAAAAAGAATATTATGACAGGTCCAGTGTTTAAAAGCTATGTGATCCATAACCGGGGGAAATGCCGGATTATTCCAAAGTGGGACCAAAAGAGGGTGGGACGAACGCAACTCATAATGTGGAACAAAGAAATCCCATGTAGACAATGTGAAGCGCACAGCCGGTAAGAGTGTGACAGTGCGTGGGCGATTATGAGGAGCGCACCAAAGAAGACTAGACGGTGAGTACAACTGTAAGGTATCCGCCTCAATAGTTGTCCAAATCCTTTGAGTGGGAGGAGCATGCCATAAACACATGACGTAAGTTGTGTTGTACGGAAATATTTAATAAGATCGGAACCACCCATACCTCCAGAGTCGCGGTGCTTTTGAACACTAACGCACTCTTATCACCACACCACACATACACACACACTGATATGTAAGATATTACACCATGCCGGGGCATTCTATACAGCTACACACACTATGTAAGATATTACACCATACCGGGGCATTCTATACAGCTACACACACTGATATGTAAGATATTACACCATGCCGGGGCATTCTATACAGCTACACACACTATGTAAGATATTACACCATACCGGGGCATTCTATACAGCTACACACATACACATACTGATATGTAAGAGATTACACTATACCGGGGCATTCTATACAGCTACACACATACACACACTGATATGTAAGATATTACACCATACAGGACATTCTATACAGCTACACACATGCACACACTGTTATGTAAGATATTACACCATACCGGGGCATTCTATACAGCTACACACATACATACACTGTTATGTAAGATATTACACCATACCGGGGCATTCTATACAGCTACACACATGCACACACTGATATGTAAGATATTACACCATACAGGACATTCTATACAGCTACACACATGCACACACTGATATGTAAGATATTACACCATACCGGGGCATTCTATACAGCTACACACATGCACACACTGATATGTAAGATATTACACTATACCGGGACATTCTATACAGCTACACACATACACACACTGATATGTAAGATATTACACCATACCGGGACATTCTATACAGCTACACACATACACACACTGATATGTAGGATATTACACTATACCGGGACATTCTATACAGCTATACACATGCACACACTGATATGTAAGATATAACACTATACCGGGACATTCTATACAGCTACACACATGTACACACTGATATGTAAGATATTACACTATACCGGGACATTCTATACAGCTACACACATGTACACACTGTTATGTAAGATATTACACCATACCGGGGCATTCTATACAGCTACACACATGCACACACTGATATGTAAGATATTACACTATACCGGGGCATTCTATACAGCTACACACATGCACACACTGATATGTAAGATATTACACCATACCGGGGCATTCTATACAGCTACGCACATGCACACACTGATATGTAAGATATTACACCATACCGGGGCATTCTATACAGCTACACACATGCACACACTGATATGTAAGACATTACACCATACCGGGGCATTCTATACAGCTACACACATACACACACTGATATGTAAGATATTACACTATACCGGGACATTCTATACAGCTACACACACTATGTAAGATATTACACTATACCGGGGCATTCTATACAGCTACACACATGCACACACTGATATGTAAGATATTACACCATACCGGGACATTCTATACAGCTACACACATACACACACTGATATGTAAGATATTACACCATACCGGGACATTCTATACAGCTACACACATACACACACTGATATGTAAGATATTACACCATACCGGGGCATTCTATACAGCTACACACATGCACACACTGTTATGTAAGATATTACACCATACCGGGACATTCTATACAGCTACACACATGCACACACTGTTATGTAAGATATTACACCATACCGGGGCATTCTATACAGCTACACACATGCACACACTGATATGTAAGATTTCTACTTCAGGGTCCATAGGGGGTCCACAGGGTTGACCTTGGGGTTATAGCTGGAACAGGATCCATGGGCACCACACAGTTAAGCTTTTAGCTCCCAGGATGCACTTGGGTCCTCCTCTATACCCCGCCCCCGAGCCACAGGCACCTCAGTGTAAGCTGGTGCCCGGCCGGAGTCGGTCACCGCGCAGGGGGGCTGCAGGAGTAGCCCCCAGAAGCTTTTTATTTTAAGTTAGATTTTATTTATTTTTAATCTCTTTTTACTACAGACGGCAGCGAAGGGCTGTCTGTACAGACGCCCACGCTGCCGCTCTGATCCCCGACTGGCGCCGCGACGCCAGTACTGATCTGGGGATCGCGGCGGGAGGACAGAGTCCGTACTAGCCGGACTCTGTCTACCTCCCAGGACTGCTGCCGGAGTCGCCGGGGATTCAGGTAAGCCGCGCGTCGCTGGCTAGCGGCGGCGCGTGGAATGCCTTAAATGCAGTCCTTTAGCCTCCGGTCCGGGGGACAGACCGGAGGCTGCTGGCAGTGGCGGCGGGCCCCCCCCATAACCCGTGGGACCACTAGACCACCAGGGATAACCGGCAAGCGGGAAGCCAGCATCCCTGGGGTTATGGCCAGCCAGGGGAGAAAGCCTTCCCTGTCAGCGGCTCCTCCCCTCAGCTCAGCGCGCCTTTCAGCACGCAGTCTGGCGTCGCTGAGCTGCAGTTACACGGCCACTCCTCCTCTGAGGTCTCCAGCGGCCATTTTCCCAGTGGCAGCGCAGATCTCAGGGAGCACGCGGACCGGTCCCCCTGTGTACCTCTCCCCTGATTAAGGACAGCGTACACAGCACTATAGCCCTCCCAGACACTGAATCTGGGCAGGTTGATTGTAGTGTAAAGGTGCAGTGAGTATATCTTCCTGCATGGTATGTGACTTTTTGCTAGTGCTGCCTGTCTGTGCTTATTTTCCGCTTACTGTCAGCTTATACCTATCCCTTTACTTCTCCTACAAGCCCTGCAGGTGTGTGGGGGAGGGGCGTTTCTACTGACCTCACTTATATAGATCACATATTTGTGAGGTCCGTCACATACAGTAGTGTGCTACTCAGTGCCATATTGTGGGCTGTTGTTCAGCACACCGGTGAGTGCGTTTCACTTCTACCCTGGTGCCAGATATATAATATATTCTGTCATGTCAGACGAGGAGGTTGAGCGCTCAGTGGCTCCGGTGCTGGCCTCCTGCGGACGCTGTTCTGCAGGAGTAGATAGGGAGGATTTGTCACAGGATGGCCTGTGTAGTCGATGCCAGGTGGCTCCTGGCCCATCCAGACCTTCTCTGGCGCAGGAACCACCGTGGGCGATGTTTTCTCAAGTGCTGGTGTCTATTGCGGACCGTCTGTCGGTCCCGACTGCTCTCCCTACTAGGGCGGTGCCCCAGCCGACCATCCCCCATTCCCCGGGTGTCCCGCAGTTATTGCGGAGTCCTCCTGGGTCTCAATCAGTTGGTCCCTATGTGGGGTTGCCTATGTATATACAGGCTTCCCCTGTGCCGCAGCAGCCTGTGGTACCTTTTCAGGCCCCTATGGCGACGCCTCCACCATGGGTGGATGTGCTCTCCAACTCCGTGCAAAATTTGGCGGCCGCTTCCTCGGCTTTTCAGTCAATGTTGCAGACTGACATGCCTTCTAGGATTTCTAAATGCCCACTCATGACACGGGCTGCTCAGGTATCGGACTCAGAGGGTTCCTCAGATGATGGGGAGGTCCCTGATGACACTGACTCGGACGCCTCGGTCCAGGAAATGGATACCAAGTCGTCCATTAATGTGCGAGCACTAGTTAGGGCGGTGCGAGCTATTCTTCTTATAGAGGATGAGGCACCGGTTCCTAGGTCGAAGTTTCCTAGTTTCAAAAAAACTAAGGTGGCTTCTGCGGTGTTTCCCCTGTCGGATCAGTTGACGGATCATATGGCGGTAGCTTGGCAGGCGCCCAGTAAGAGATTCCTTCCTCAGAAGCGGTTGGCTTCTAATTACCCCTTCCCTGAGGCACATTGTAAAAAATGGGAAACTCCACCGGCGGTGGATTCCCATGTCACCCGTTTAACTCGGGGCACCACCTTACCATTACCGTCGATATCCTCGCTGAAGGATCCCACGGACAGGAAAGTTGAGACTTGCTTAAAGTCTATTTACTCCCTCTCCGGGGCGGTGGCCCGACCGTCCATGGCCATTTCCTGGGTGGCCAAGGCCATTGAGGGGTGGGCCAATGCATTGGAAGATACCTTCCCGGACGACGCTCCGGATGTCCAGCGGGCGTTGTTGGGACAAATGAGGGACGCCGCTTCTTACATTGGAGAAGCTTCTTTAGATGCTAGTCTGCTGACCTCGCGGGTATCGGCTGCAGCGGTGTCTGCCCGCCGATCCTTATGGTTGCAGTCCTGGAGAGCGGACTCTGATTCAAAGAAAGGTCTGGAGGCCTTACCTTTCAATGGGGAATTACTATTTGGTCCGGACTTGGACAAAATAGTGGTCACCCTGGCTAAATCCAAGTCGGCCTTCCTCCCTTCGGCGGCACTGCCTGCTAAGGTTCGGAGTTCGGCTTTTCGTTCCTTTCGGGTTCAGGGTAAGGCGAAAGGTCAGTCCTTCCCGAGACAGTCTGCGAGTAAGACGGCCTCTAAACCCAAGAAGCAAGCCTGGAGTGCTCGGCGCCCTTCTTCCAAGCAGGAAGATAAACCTGCGGCCTGATGGGACGGGCCTCCCTCTGGGGGACCTCAGAGTGGGAGGCCGACTTCTTCTATTTGCCCAGTGCTGGCACAATACCACCACGGATGCCTGGGTTCGAGAAGTGGTCTCCCAGAGGTACGCCCTGTTTTTTCGGCACAGACCACCCCACCAGTTTTTCTGCACAAGTCCTTCTCAGAACAAGACCAAGGCGTTACAGGTTCAGGAGGCTATAGAGTCCTTGCTGAAAGCAGGGGTCATTGTTCCCGTTCCTCTATCACAACGAGGGACGGGGTATTATTCGTCTCTGTTTCTGGTGCAGAAACCCAATGGTTCTCATCGCCCTATCCTCAACTTGAAGTCTCTGAACAAATTCCTCAGAGTTCCCAAGTTCAGGATGGAAACGTTACGTTCCATCATTCTGGCGATGGAACCGGGGGATTACAGGGTGTCCCTGGACATCCAGGACGCCTACCTCCATGTTCCGATAGCATCTTCACACCAGCGGTATCTGAGGTTCGCTATCCTTCAACACCACTATCAGTTCCAGGCGCTACCCTTTGGTCTCTCCACGGCACCGAGGGTGTTCACGAAGATTATGGCGGTCATGGCCGCACATCTTCGGAACCAGAATGTACGGCTGCTGCCGTACCTGGACGACCTCCTGTTGCTGGCGAGCTCCCCGGAGGTACTGCTTCAACATCTCCACCTGACGATCGCTTGCCTGCAAGCGCACGGGTGGTTGATAAATTGGAAAAAGTCCTCTCTGATTCCATCACAGCGGATGGTTCATTTGGGAGCCCTGCTGGATTCGCGTCAGCAAAGGATCTTCCTGACTCCGGAGAAGGTCGCCTCACTACAGCTGCGGATACGCAGTTGCCTGAGCCGTTGCCGCCTGTCGGTCCATTCGGCTATGAGAGTTCTGGGGTCCATGGTGTCGACATTCGACATGGTGGAATTTGCCCAGTTCCATTCCCGGCCCCTGCAGGGGCTGATTCTATCAGAATGGAACGGGTTACCTCACCGGATCCGCTCTCAGGTGCTGGTGTTGTCTCCGGACGTTCGGCTATCTTTGGCTTGGTGGCTTCAGACAGCTCATCTGGTCGAGGGGCGCCCATTTTGGATCCCGGACTGGGTCCTGCTCACGACGGATGCCAGTCTCCGGGGTTGGGGGGCAGTGACCGGCTCTTTGTCGCTTCAGGGTCGTTGGTCAGCGGAAGAAGCACTTCTCCCCATCAACATCCTGGAACTGCGGGCAGTATACAAGGCCCTGCAGTCGTCCGGCCCCGCTCTTCACGGAAGGGCGGTACAGGTGCAGTCCGACAACGCCACCACGGTGGCGTATATCAATCACCAAGGCGGAACTCGCAGTCAGGCAGCGATGTCGGAGGTGTCTCGTATCCTGTCTTGGGCGGAGGGTCACATTCCAGCGATCTCGGCGGTCTTCATCCCCGGAGTCCTCAATTGGGAGGCGGACTTCCTCAGCCGTCACGACGTGCATCCCGGGGAATGGTCGCTTCACCCAGAGGTGTTTCAGCTACTCGTGGACAGGTGGGGACTGCCGGAGCTGGACTTGATGGCCTCCCGTCACAATCACAAGTTGCCCGTTTACGGGTCAAGGACAAGAGACGCAGGTGCAAGTCTGGTGGACGCGCTGTCGGTGACATGGACGTTTCACCTGGCGTATCTGTTTCCTCTGATATCCCTGCTTCCTCGGGTTCTGCGGAAATTCAAGCAGGACGGCGGCATGCTCGTGCTGGTAGCTCCGGCGTGGCCCAGACGTCCTTGGTACTCCGATCTGAGGAGCCTCTCCATCGACGCTCCGTACCTTCTTCCTCAACGTCGGGACCTGTTGTCTCAGGGGCCCTGCCTTTACCCGGATCTGGGTCGGCTGTCTTTGACGGCGTGGCTCTTGAGACAGCCGTCTTGAGGTCTCGGGGCTTCTCCAGTTCGATTATTGGTACGATGCTCAGGGCACGCAAGCCTGCTTCAGCACGGATTTATCACAGAGTGTGGCACACTTACTTTCAGTGGTGTGAGTCCAGACTTTATGATCCTCAGGTGTTCCGAGTTTCTAGGATCTTGGAATTTCTTCAGTCAGGATTGGATCTCGGCTTACGCCTTGCATCTCTGAAGGTTCATGTGTCCGCCTTGTCCGTGTGGTTTCAACGGCGGATTGCAATACTACCAGACGTTCACACCTTTTTCCAAGGTGTTCTCAGGATCCAGCCTCCCTTTGTGCCTCCTGTGGCTCCTTGGGACTTGGCGGTGGTGCTACGGGTCCTGCAGGGTCCTCCGTTTGAGCCTCTTGAGGCGGTGGAGCTCAAGTGGCTGACATTTAAGACAGTTTTTCTCCTGGCAATTGCTTCGGCCAGGAGGGTGTCTGAATTGGGGGCGCTTTCCTGTCGCCCTCCTTTCCTGATTTTTCACCAGGACAGAGCGGTGCTCCGCACTCGTCCTGAGTTTTTGCCCAAAGTGGTCTCGAAGTTCCATATTAATCAGGAACTTGTTGTGCCAGCTTTTCAGTCCCCTGATCTTTCAGCTGGTGAGACTTCCTTAGATGTGGTCCGGGCGCTTAGAATTTATGTAGACCGGACGGCTTCGGTTAGGAAGTCTGATTCCTTGTTTATCCTCTTTGGTTTTCACAAGAGGGGTTGGCCTGCCAACAAACAAACGTTAGCCCGTTGGCTTCGTTCCGTTATTTGTGAGGCTTATGCACAGGAGGGCTTACCTGTGCCAGCCTCTGTTAATGCTCATTCCACTCGTTCTGTGGGTCCCTCTTGGGCTGCTAGACGTGGCGCTTCTGCTGTTCAGCTGTGTAAGGCGGCCACTTGGTCTTCAATTCAAACGTTTTTGAGGTTCTATGCGTTTTACACCTTTGCCTCTCAGGATGCATCCTTTGGGCGCCGGGTACTCCTTTCAGCACAGGAGCATCCCCGCCCTTAGTTGTACTGCTTTGGGACATCCCCAAGGTCAACCCTGTGGACCCCCTATGGACCCTGAAGTAGAAAACAAGAGATATGGTAAGAACTTACCTTTGTTATCTCTGTTTCTACGAAGTCCATAGGGTCCACAGAGCGCCCGCCCTGACGCACCTGGCTTCAAATGGGCTGTGTGGCTGGTCACCGGTTTTCCGTCTCCTATTGCTGTGAGTATGGTTTCTTGTGTGTTCCAGTCTTCCTTCTCTCTGTTCCATATTCTCCTCCGGCCTAGGCTGCTTACCAACTGAGGTGCCTGTGGCTCGGGGGCGGGGTATAGAGGAGGACCCAAGTGCATCCTGGGAGCTAAAAGCTTAACTGTGTGGTGCCCATGGATCCTGTTCCAGCTATAACCCCAAGGTCAACCCTGTGGACCCTATGGACTTCGTAGAAACAGAGATAACAAAGGTAAGTTCTTACCATATCTCTTGTTATTACACCATACAGGACATTCTATACAGCTACACACATGCACACACTGATATGTAAGATATTACACCATACAGGACATTCTATACAGCTACACACATGCACACACTGATATGTAAGATATTACACTATACCGGGGCATTCTATACAGCTACACACATGCACACACTGATATGTAAGATATTACACCATACCAGGGCATTCTATACAGCTACACACACTGATATGTAAGAGATTACACCATACCGGGACATTCTATACAGCTACACACATACACACACCGATATGTAAGATATTACACTATACCGGGACATTCTATACAGCTACACACATGCACACACTGATATGTAAGATATTACACCATACCGGGGCATTCTATACAGCTACACACATGCACACACTGATATGTAAGAGATTACACCATACCGGGACATTCTATACAGCTACACACATACACACACGATATGTAAGATATTACACTTTACCGGGACATTCTATACAGCTACACACATGCACACACTGATATGTAAGATATTACACCATACCGGGGCATTCTATACAGCTACACACATGCACATACTGATATGTAAGATATTACACCATACCGGGGCATTCTATACAGCTACACACACTATGTAAGATATTACAATATACCGGGGCATTCTATACAGCTACGCACATGCACACACTGATATGTAAGATATTACACCATAGCGGGGCATTCTATACAGCTACACACATGCACACACTGATATGTAAGATATTACACCATACCGGGGCATTCTATACAGCCACACACATACACACACTGATATGTAAGATATTACACCATACCGGGACATTCTATACAGCCACACACATACACACACTGATATGTAAGATATTACACCATACCGGGACATTCTATACAGCTACACACATACACACACTGATATGTAAGAGATTACACCATACCGGGGTATTCTATACAGCTACACACATACACATACTGATATGTAAGAGATTACACCATACCGGGACATTCTATACAGCTACACACATGCACACACTGATATGTAAGATATTACACCATACCGGGACATTCTATACAGCTACACACATGCACACACTGATATGTAAGATATTACACCATACCGGGACATTCTATACAGCTACACACATGCACACACTGATATGTAAGATATTACACCATACCGGGACATTCTATACAGCTACACACATACACACACTGATATGTAAGATATTACACCATACCGGGACATTCCATACAGCTACACACATACACACACTGATATGTAAGATATTACACCATACCGGGGCATTCTATACAGCTACACACATGCACACACTGATATGTAAGATATTACACTATACCGGGGCATTCTATACAGCTACACACATACACACACTGATATGTAAGATATTACGCCATACCGGGGCATTCTATACAGCTACACACATGCACAGACTGATATGTAAGAGATTACACCATACCGGGACATTCTATACAGCTACACACATACACACACTGATATGTAAGATATTACACTGTACCGGGACATTCTTTACAGCTACACACATGCACACACTGATATGTAAGATATTACACCATACCGGGGCATTCTATACAGCTACACACATGCACATACTGATATGTAAGATATTACACCATACCGGGGCATTCTATACAGCTACACACACTATGTAAGATATTACAATATACCGGGGCATTCTATACAGCTACACACATGCACACACTGATATGTAAGATATTACACCATACCGGGACATTCTATACAGCTACACACATACACATACTGATATGTAAGAGATTACACCGTACCGGGACATTCTATACAGCTACACACATGCACACACTGATATGTAAGATATTACACTGTACCGGGGCATTCTATACAGCTACACACATGCACACACTGATATGTAAGATATTACACTATACCGGGACATTCTATACAGCTACACACATACACACACTGATATGTAAGATATTACACCATACCGGGGCATTCTATACAGCTATACACATACTGATATGTAAGATATTACACCATACCGGGACATTCTATACAGCTACACACATGCACACACTGATATGTAAGATATTACACCATACCGGGACATTCTATACAGCTACACACATACACACACTGATAGTATGTAAGAGATTACACTATACTGGGGCATTCTATACAGCTACACACATACACACACTGATATGTAAGAGATTACACCATACCGGGGCATTCTATACAGCTACACACATACACACACTGATATGTAAGATATTACACCATACCGGGACATTCTATACAGCTACACACATACACACACTGATATGTGAGATATTACACCATACCGGGGCATTCTATACAGCTATACACATACACACACTGATATGTAAGAGATTACACTATACCGGGGCATTCTATACAGCTACACACATACACATACTGATATGTAAGATATTACACCATACCGGGGCATTCTATACAGCTACACACATGCACACACTGATATGTAAGATATTACACTATACCGGGACATTCTATACAGCTACACACATGCACACACTGATATGTAAGATATTACACCATACCGGGGCATTCTATACAGCTACACACATACACATACTGATATGTAAGAGATTACACCATACCGGGGCATTCTATACAGCTACACACATACGCACACTGATATGTAAGATATTACACCATACCGGGACATTCTATACAGCTACACACATACACACACTGATATGTAAGATATTACACCATACCGGGGCATTCTATACAGCTATACACATACACACACTGATATGTAAGAGATTACTCTATACCGGGGCATTCTATACAGCTACACACATGCACACACTGATATGTAAGACATTACACCATACCGGGGCATTCTATACAGCTACACACATGCACACACTGATATGTAAGAGATTACACCATACCGGGGTATTCTATACAGCTACACACATGCACACACTGATATGTAAGATATTACACCATACCGGGACATTCTATACAGCTACACACATACACACACTGATATGTAAGAGATTACACCATACCGGGACATTCTATACAGCTACACACATGCACACACTGATATGTAAGAGATTACACCATACCGGGGCATTCTATACAGCTACACACATGCACACACTGATATGTAAGATATTACACCATACCGGGGTATTCTATACAGCTACACACATGCACACACTGATATGTAAGATATTACACCATACCGGGACATTCTATACAGCTACACACATACTGATATGTAAGATATTACACCATACCGAGACATTCTATACAGCTACACACATGCACACACTGATATGTAAGATATTACACCATACCGGGACATTCTATACAGCTACACACATACACACACTGATAGTATGTAAGAGATTACACTATACCGGGGCATTCTATACAGCTACACACATACACACACTGATATGTAAGAGATTACACCATACCGGGGCATTCTATACAGCTACACACACTGATATGTAAGATATTACACCATACCGGGACATTCTATACAGCTACACACAAACACACACTGATATGTAAGATATTACACCATACCGGGACATTCTATACAGCTACACACATACACACACTGATATGTAAGATATTACACCATACCGGGGCATTCTATACAGCTATACACATACACATACTGATATGTAAGAGATTACACCATACTGGGACATTCTATACAGCTACACACATACACACACTGATAGTATGTAAGAGATTACACTATACCGGGGCATTCTATACAGCTACACACATACACACACTGATATGTAAGAGATTACACCATACCGGGACATTCTATACAGCTACACACATACACACACTGATATGTAGGATATTACACCATACCGGGACATTCTTTACAGCTACACACATGCACACACTGATATGTAAGATATTACACTATACCGGGACATTCTATACAGCTACACACATACACACACTGATATGTAAGATATTACACCATACCGGGACATTCTATACAGCTACACACATACACACACTGATATGTAAGATATTACACCATACCGGGGCATTCTATACAGCTACACACATGCACACACTGATATGTAAGATATTACACCATACCGGGACATTCTATACAGCTACACACATACTGATATGTAAGATATTACACCATACCGGGACATTCTATACAGCTACACACATGCACACACTGATATGTAAGATATTACACCATACCGGGACATTCTATACAGCTACACACATACTGATATGTAAGATATTACACCATACCGGGACATTCTATACAGCTACACACATGCACACACTGATATGTAAGATATTACACCATACCGGGACATTCTATACAGCTACACACATACTGATATGTAAGATATTACACCATACCGGGACATTCTATACAGCTACACACATACACACACTGATATGTAAGATATTACACCATACCGGGACATTCTATACAGCTACACACATACACACACTGATAGTATGTAAGAGATTACACTATACCGGGGCATTCAATACAGCTACACACATACACACACTGATATGTAAGATATTACACTATACCGGGGCATTCTATACAGCTACCCACACTGATATGTAAGATATTACACCATACCGGGACATTCTATACAGCTACACACATACACACACTGATATGTAAGATATTACACCATACCGGGACATTCTATACAGCTATACACATACACATACTGATATGTAAGAGATTACACCATACCGGGACATTCTATACAGCTACACACATACACACACTGATATGTAAGAGATTACACCATACCGGGACATTCTATACAGCTACACACATACACACACTGATATGTAAGATATTACACCATACCGGGGCATTCTATACAGCTATACACATACACATACTGATATGTAAGAGATTACACCATACCGGGACATTCTATACAGCTACACACATACATACACTGATATGTAAGATATTACACCATACCGGGGCATTCTATACAGCTACGCACATGCACACACTGATATGTAAGATATTACACCATACCGGGACATTCTATACAGCTACACACATACACACACTGATATGTAGGATATTACACCATACCGGGACATTCTTTACAGCTACACACATGCACACACTGATATGTAAGATATTACACCATACCGGGGCATTCTATACAGCTACACACATGCACACACTGATATGTAAGATATTACACTATACTGGGACATTCTATACAGCTTCACACATACATACACTGATATGTAAGATATTACACCATACCGGGGCATTCTATACAGCTACGCACATGCACACACTGATATGTAAGATATTACACCATACCGGGACATTCTATACAGCTACACACATACACACACTGATAGTATGTAAGAGATTACACTATACCGGGGCATTCTATACAGCTACACACATACACACACTGATATGTAAGAGATTACACCATACCGGGACATTCTATACAGCTACACACAGGCCCACACTGATATGTAAGATATTACACCATACCGGGACATTCTATACAGCTACACACATACACACACTGATATGTAGGATATTACACCATACCGGGACATTCTTTACAGCTACACACATACACACACTGATATGTAAGATATTACACCATACCGGGGCATTCTATACAGCTACACACATGCACACACTGATATGTAAGATATTACACTATACCGGGACATTCTTTACAGCTACACACATACATACACTGATATGTAAGATATTACACCATACCGGGACATTCTATACAGCTACACACATGCACACACTGATATGTAAGATATTACACTATACCGGGACATTCTTTACAGCTACACACATACACACACTGATATGTAAGATATTACACCATACCGGGGCATTCTATACAGCTACACACATACACACACTGATAGTATGTAAGGTCTCACGAGCAGGGCCCTTTTCCCTCATGTGCTTCTCTTTACATTTTCTTCTACTCCTTACTCCCCATTAGGGCACCTAACACATGACTGCCAACTCCCTGCTGCGTATTGTGAGTGTCTAACTACTATTGCAGCAATGTATAGAAATTGTGTCCTTGTCCTGCACTGTAATGTACTGTAAGTTACTTGTTCACTTGCTGGTTCTATGTAAGGCGCTGCGGAACACTTGTGGCGCCATATAAATAAATAGTAATAATAATAATAATATGTAAGATATTAGACCATACTGGGGCATTCTATACAGCTAAAACAAATTGCAATTTTAAAAGTACATTATAAAATCATCATACTTTGCAGACAAATTAATTATCTTTTTTTGTTTAGCAGAAAATCACAGATAGGAGCAAATGGAGACTCTGATTATAAGCAGCATTGTTATTGTGTATCACATGGAGCAAGTTACATTGTAACTGCAGCAATAAATCCTCTTCCTGGTTATATATATTTACTACAGAATTGTTGCAATTCCCTGAAGTACTTTATGTCCCCTGAAATTGTCCTATTCTTTTGTAAAAGTGGATTTTAGAAACAATGTTGTTATATTCTGTCCTATATTGTGCCCAGGCATAGCAGAGTCCTGCACACGGACTGCACACAGCAGACAATGCACACGGACTGCACACAGCAGACAATGCACACGGACTGCACACAGCAGACAATGCACACGGACTGCACACAGCAGACAATGCACACGGACTGCACACAGCAGACAATGCACACGGACTGCACACAGCAGACAATGCACACGGACTGCACACAGCAGACAATGCACACAGACACAGCAGACATACACACAGCAGACATGCACACAGCAGACAATGCACACGGACTGCGCACAGCAGACAATGCACACGGACTGCGCACAGCAGACAATGCACACGGACTGCGCACAGCAGACAATGCACACGGACTGCGCACAGCAGACAATGCACACGGACTGCGCACAGCAGACAATGCACACGGACTGCGCACAGCAGACAATGCACACGGACTGCGCACAGCAGACAATGCACACGGACTGCGCACAGCAGACAATGCACACGGACTGCGCACAGCAGACAATGCACACGGACTGCGCACAGCAGACAATGCACACGGACTGCGCACAGCAGACAATGCACACGGACTGCGCACAGCAGACAATGCACACGGACTGCGCACAGCAGACAATGCACACGGACTGCGCACAGCAGACAATGCACACGGACTGCGCACAGCAGACAATGCACACGGACTGCGCACAGCAGACAATGCACACGGACTGCGCACAGCAGACAATGCACACGGACTGCGCACAGCAGACAATGCACACGGACTGCGCACAGCAGACAATGCACACGGACTGCGCACAGCAGACAATGCACACGGACTGCGCACAGCAGACAATGCACACGGACTGCGCACAGCAGACAATGCACACGGACTGCGCACAGCAGACAATGCACACGGACTGCGCACAGCAGACAATGCACACAGACTGCACACAGCAGACAATGCACACAGACTGCACACAGCAGACAATGCACACAGACTGCACACAGCAGACAATGCACACAGACACAGCACATACACACAGCAGACAATGCACACAGACACAGCACATACACACAGCAGACAATGCACACAGACACAGCACATACACACAGCAGACATGCACACAGCAGACAATGCACACAGACTGCACACAGCAGACAATGCACACAGCAGACAATGCACACAGCAGACAATGCACACGGACTGCGCACAGCAGACAATGCACACGGACTGCGCACAGCAGACAATGCACACGGACTGCACACAGCAGACAATGCACACGGACTGCACACAGCAGACAATGCACACGGACTGCACACAGCAGACAATGCACACGGACTGCACACAGCAGACAATGCACACAGACACAGCAGACATACATACAGCAGACATGCACACAGCAGACAATGCACACAGACTGCACACAGCAGACAATGCACACGGACTGCACATAGCAGACATGCACACAGCAGATAATGCACACGGACTGTACACAGCAGACATGCACACGGACTGCACACAGCAGACAATGCACACGGACTGCACACAGCAGACAATGCACACGGACTGCACACAGCAGACAATGCACACAGACACAGCAGACATACATACAGCAGACAGGCACACAGCAGACAGGCACACAGCAGACAGGCACACAGCAGACAATGCACACAGACTGCACACAGCAGACAATGCACACAGACACAGCAGACATACATACAGCAGACATGCACACAGCAGACAATGCACACAGACTGCACACAGCAGACAATGCACACAGACACAGCAGACATACATACAGCAGACATGCACACAGTAGACAATGCACACAGACTGCACACAGCAGACAATACATACATACAGCAGACATGCACACAGCAGACAATGCACACGGACTGCACACAGCAGACAATGCACACAGACACAGCAGACATACATACAGCAGACATGCACACAGCAGACAATGCACACAGCAGACAATGCACACAGACTGCACACAGCAGACAATGCACACAGACACAGCAGACATACATACAGCAGACATGCACACAGCAGACATACATACAGCAGACATGCACACAGCAGACAATGCACACAGACTGCACACAGCAGACAATGCACACAGACACAGCAGACATACATACAGCAGACATGCACACAGCAGACATGCACACAGCAGACATGCACACAGCAGACATGCACACAGCAGACATGCACACAGCAGACAATGCACACAGACTGCACACAGCAGATAATGCACACAGACACAGCAGACATACATACAGCAGACATGCACACAGCAGACAATGCACACAGACTGCACACAGCAGACAATGCACACAGACTGCACACAGCAGACAATGCACACAGACACAGCAGACATACATACAGCAGACATGCACACAGCAGACAATGCACACAGACTGCACACAGCAGACATGCACACGGACTGCACACAGCAGACAATGCACACAGACACAGCAGACATACATACAGCAGACATGCACACAGCAGACAATGCACACGGACTGCACACAGCAGACAATGCACACAGACTGCACACAGCAGACAATGCACACAGACTGCACACAGCAGACAATGCACACAGACTGCACACAGCAGACAATGCACACAGACTGCACACAGCAGACAATGCACACAGACTGCACACAGCAGACAATGCACACAGACACAGCAGACATACATACAGCAGACATGCACACAGCAGACATGCACACAGCAGACAATGCACACAGCAGACATGCACACAGCAGACAATGCACACAGACTGCAAACAGCAGACAATGCACACAGACTGCACACAGCAGACAATGCACACAGACACAGCAGACATACATACAGCAGACATGCACACGGACTGCACACAGCAGACATGCACACGGACTGCACACAGCAGACATGCACACGGACTGCACACAGCAGACAATGCACACAGACTGCACACAGCAGACAATGCACACAGACTGCACACAGCAGACAATGCACACAGACTGCACACAGCAGACAATGCACACAGACACAGCAGACATACATACAGCAGACATGCACACAGCAGACATGCACACAGCAGACAATGCACACAGCAGACATGCACACAGCAGACAATGCACACAGACTGCAAACAGCAGACAATGCACACAGACTGCACACAGCAGACAATGCACACAGACACAGCAGACATACATACAGCAGACATGCACACGGACTGCACACAGCAGACATGCACACGGACTGCACACAGCAGACATGCACACGGACTGCACACAGCAGACAATGCACACAGCAGACAATGCACACGGACTGCACACAGCAGACAATGCACACGGACTGCACACAGCAGACAATGCACACGGACTGCACACAGCAGACATGCACACGGACTGCACACAGCAGACAATGCACACGGACTGCACACAGCAGACAATGCACACGGACTGCACACAGCAGACAATGCACACGGACTGCACACAGCAGACAATGCACACGGACTGCACACAGCAGACATGCACACGGACTGCACACAGTAGACATGCACACGGACTGGCGCTGACCTGGACAGAAATCCCGTTACTTTTGCTTCCTATGATAGTCATCGGCTTACGCACCCGTCCAGCTCCGCATAGCCCATATATGTGCCACATTCTGTATTCTGTAGACCAGTGGTTCTCAAACTTGGTCCTCAGGACCCCACACAGTTCACTTTTTGCAGGTCACCCAGCAGGTGCACAGGTGTATTCATTACTCACTGACACATTTTAAAAGATCTACAGGTGCAGATAACTATTTCACTAGTAATTATGTGAGGAGACCTGCAAAACATGCCCTGTTTGGGGTCCTGAGGACCGAGATTGAGAACCTGTGGTGTAGACGTGAGAGCGCTCCGTTACAGCACAGTTACACCGTGACGATGCGATCCTAACGCATACAAATTTATGTCGCCCGTACTTGCGTACACTAGGTTCCGGAACATATGCAGTGCGAAGTCACGCCAGATTTCCTCCGCTAATAAGCGTATGTTCAACTCTGCATCTCTCCCTCTGTATAACACTACACCAGGGGTTCCCAAATTCTACCCAAAGTCCAGGTTTTAAGGATATCCATGCTAGTGTCCAGATGGTTAAATGAAACTGACTGAAGTACTAATTATGTCACCTGTACTCAATCATGGATATCCTTAAAACCTGGACTGTATGGCGGAGTTTGGGAACCTCTGCACTATACATTTTCAGTATCTCAGTGCTTGAGCCCAGGTGTAGTCATTACTGACTGACGCATTATTAAAGAGCCTCAGGTGGTGCCAATAATTTCACTTGTGATTCTGTGAGGAAACCCAGCAAACATGTCCTGTTAGGTTACTCTGCGCACTGCATTGGGGAAACTCTGCCCTGTGATACTATATACTGCAATGTGGTGCTGCATGCTTCCCCATGAATGTTATCTGATTAATGTAAGTGTATTTGTCAGGGCTCTGTTACCTTCTGTTTCACATTGTTACATTATGCCCTGCTGGTCCCCTCAGTGTACTGTGCTGCATAATATGTCATACCCTGTGTAACTCGTGTGTGTCCTGCTGGTCCCCTCCAGTGTGCAATGCTGCATAATATGTCATACCCTGTGTAACTCGTGTGTGTCCTGCTGGTCCCCTCCAGTGTGCAATGCTGCATAATATGTCATACCCTGTGTAACTCGTGTGTGTCTTGCTGGTCCCCTCAGTGTACAGTGCTGCATAATGTCATACCCTGTGTAACTCACATGTGTCCTGCTGGTCTCAGTGCTGGATAATATGTCATACCCTGTGTAACTCACGTGTTCTGCTGGTCCCCTCAGTGTACAGTGCTGCATAATATGTCATACCCTGTGTAACTCAGCACATACTGCTGCTAGGTGAAACCTCAGGCCTCTATCCAATTACTATAAGCCAGAGTATTTAAATTAATTGATGTTTAAAAACACAACCGTCTGGTTATTAGCAAGAAAGTGTGACTAGAGATCTGCATGTGTGCAGCAGCAGCAGCAGCTGTATTCCCCCTGCAGGCTCTGCCAGTTACATTGCTGCGTCTCTCACATAGGGAGGAGACTCACATTAACCCTCTGGGGGAAGGAGACCTGGTAAGCCCACGTCGACCAATAATAGCCACATCCAAATTCCCTTTTAGGTTTGGTAAAGCGGTGTCTCCCTCGTGGTCGCCAGCTGCTGTCAGCTCAGACGGTATGTGACCCCCCCCCCAGGCTGAGGACAAGCTGATCATTAATGTGGGGCTGCAACTCTGTCACTGGGAACTTTGCCTCCTGGGGATTTTGGGGTAGGTTAAAGTTTAGAGCGAGACAAAGAATAATGTTTTCCCAGCAGAGAGACTGAGGTGCTGGGGAAGAGGCTGGGCTGGTAAGATCACATCCTGCCCCTGAGAGAGACCCCATCGCTAACAGTGTGCACTGTGCTGTGCACTACAGGTGATAGGTCACTGATTTAGGCCTCTTACCCACTGGTGTTTATTTCATGCAGTTACCATGTTATGTCTGTGTAAGACCCTGTATGTAGTGCCTCGTGCCTCAGTGATTTGATAGGCTGTATAAGTGTATATAGGCTCAGACCACAATATGGCTGCATAGACAACAGGTAAAATGTTTCTCCAAGAGGTGGTGCAGCAGCTGTACCCTGACGTATCATGAGTGCGAGGCTAAGTATATGTAAGTGTTCTCCTTCAGTCCCTCCTCTTATTTCATGTACGTCATACTTGTATCTGAGGACTGGAGGTGGGAAACACTGCTATATAGAGTGTAAGCTCCTCTGGGCAGGGTCGTCTGTAACTTCTGTTTCATGTCCTTTTGTTTGTGTCCCGATCGTCTCAGCGTACAGCGCTGTGTAATATGCCAGCACTTTATATGATGATGATGATGGACACAGGTCTCCTGGTGGTGTTTGCACAGCTCTGCAGAATGTCCAATGTGCAGTTATCTCAGTGACCCTAAGCTCTGTGTGTATTTGGGAAAGGGGTGTGTGGGGGAGTCTCCGGACATACCCCTTGTGGCCGGAGGCCGACCCCATGTGTGTAATGGCGACTGCGCCACTGAAGGGGTTAACCCCCGTGCTGCGGCGCCATTTTTAAAAGGACAATTGGTAATAACACTTGCGCACTAAGGCAATGTATGGGTGAGCTGCAAATCACAGAGATTTGTCCCCCTCTGTATAAATATGCAAAGGAATTCTTTTTACCAATGGTAATCAGGGGTGATTGAGCTCACCCTAATGCAGTGACTGTTGTCTGGGGTGTAGTAAATGCACCTGAAACTATGCAAAGTACTATTCAAATATTTACTTATCAAATTGTTGTCAATATTTAGCAAACAGATGGTAAATAAATGGGGACAGTAAGTATTGAGGATATAAACAGAAGATGAAATAAAATCAAAACAAATACAAAATCAAAAAGGCAACAGAAATGGATATACCATTAAATAAGAGTTGATGTGCATTCAACTTAGATGTAGGCAATCTGAGCGGACTAGTATGCTGATAGATGAATTGGGTGTTAGGATTTTATAAGAGACCTTTTTCCTTTGTCAGGATAGAGTCGCTTGTATTTCCAATACTGTTGACTGCTGCACCCTAGAGGTCTGAACCGTGACCATGAAATCAGTTCCATCATATGTAAATAAAACAAGTACAAGATGCTTGAATAACAGAGTGCCACCAACATCTGCACCATCTGGCCTGGTGGCTGCAGACTGCTCACCTGAACCGTGGGCGCCCCTTTTGGGTTGCGGACTGGGTCCTTCTGACGCCAGTCTCCGAGGCTGGGGAGCAGTGACGGGTCCACACTTCTTCCAGGGAAGGTGGACGCCAGCAGAGGCTGCTCTTCCAATAAACATATTGGAACTTTGGGTAGTGTTCATGGCTCTCCAGCAAGCAAGAAGGGTCCTGCACGGAAGACCGGTGCAGGTACAGTCAGACAACGCCACCACGGTGGCTTACATAAACCGCTAAGGAGGGACCCGCAGCCAGGCGGCTCTGACAGAGGTGTCCCGCATTCTAACTTGGGCGGAAGGCAATCTCCCTGCAATATCGGTATTGTTCTTCCTAGGAGTCCTCAACTGGGAAGCAGACTTTCTCAACCGTCAAGACGTGCATCCAGGAGAGTGCTCTCTCCACCAGGTGGTGTTTCAGCTACTGGTGAACAGGTGGGGCCTTCCAGAAATAGATCTCATGGCCTCCCAACACAACAACAAACTGCCGGTGTTCGGGTCAAAAACAAGAGACGCAAAGGCTTTTCTAGTGGACACCCTGTCGGTCAGGTGGACCTTCCAGTATGCGTACCTCTTCCCTCCATTCTCCCTTCTTGCTCGATTGCTACGAAAATTCAAGCAAGAAGGCGGCACGCTCCTGCTGATAGCTCCAGCGTGGCCCAGACGGCATTGGGTAATCGGACCTTCAGAGTCTCTCAGTAGACACTCCAATGCTGCTGCCTCAACGTCCAGACCTGTTATCTCAGGGTCCTTGTCTTTATCCGGACCTGGATCGGCTGTCTTTGATGGCGTGGCTATTGAGACTGCCCTCTTGAGGTCCAGGGAATTTTCCGGCTCTGTGGTTAACACCATGCTACGTGCTCGGAAACCTTCTTCTGCCACTATCTACCATCTGGTATGGCGGGCTTTCTTTCAGTGGTGTCGCCATAGAGGCTATGCTCCTCCGGTGTTCTGGTTATCCAGGGTGCTGGCTTTCCTACAGGCAGGCCTAGATCAAGGTCTTCGCCTTGCTTCTCTGAAGGTGCAGGTGTCTACCCTGTCAGTGTGGTTCCATCGTAGGATTGCTATGCTTCCTGATGTCCGCACCTTTTGCAAGGTGTGCTGCGTATTCAGCCGCCCTTTGTTCCACCTGTGGCGCCTTGGGATCTGGCTGTGGTTTTAAGGGCTCTTCAAGGACCGCCATTTGAACCACTGGGCTCAGTGGAGTTGAAATGGCTTACGCTTAAAACTGTGTTTCTTCTGGCCATTGCTTCAGCCAGAAGGGTTTCAGAATTGGGGGTGCTCTCATGCCGACCTCCATTTCTCATTTTTCATAGAAACAGGGCTGTTCTTCGCACTTGTCCTGGTTTTCTCCCGAAGGTGGTATCTAGTTTCCATATCAACGAGGAAATTATTGTGCCGGCCTTTAATTCACCGGACCTTTCAGTTGGTGAGGCCACCTTGGATGTGGTGCGGGCTTTAAGGCTTTATGTTGACCGCACTGCTTCTTTTCGAAAGACGGACTCTTTTTGTCCTTTTATGGCTTCCGGAAGAAGGGTTGGCCTGCCACTAAGCAAACGTTGGCAGGATGGATTCGCCTGGCTATTTCTGAAGCTTATGTTCATGAAGGCCTTCCTGTTCCATCTTCTGTTAGGGCTCATTCCACTAGGTCTGTGGGTCCTTCGTGGGCAGCTCGACGTGGCGCCTCAGCGGTTCAGCTTTGCAAGGCAGCCACAAGGTCATCTGTCCATACTTTCGTACGGTATTATGCTTTTGATACCTACGCCTCTCAGGATGCTTCCTTCGGGCGACGGATTCTCCTCTCAGCACAGGAGCGTCCCCACCCTTAAAGGATACTGCTTTGGGACATCCCCAAGGTATTCTGTGGACCCCCTATGGACCCTGCAGTAGAAAATAAGAGATATGGTAAGAACTTACCCTTGTTATCTCTATTTCTACGAAGTCCATAGGGTTCCACAGGACTCCCGCCCTATCGCACCTGTACTGCAGATGGGCTTTGCTCTGGTCACCGGTTTTACCATCTCCTTCTGGTGAGAATGTGATTCTTGTGTGTTCCACACTTTCTTCTCTCTTTTCTCCTCCCCCAGCCTATGGCTTGTAATGTAACTGACATGCCTGAGGCTCGGGGGTGGGGTATAGCAGAGGGACCCTAGTGCATCCTGGGAGGATGAAGAAACTTAACTCTGTGGTGCCCGATGCCTGACGTCATCACCTATACCCCAAGGTATCCTGTGGATACCCTATGGACTTCGTAGAAATAGAGATAACAAGTTTAAGTTTTTATATATATATTCTATATATATCTCTCTTAGGCCCTGATTCAGACCCACTCGCGAGCGGCTGTCCGCTCGCAAGTGGGTCGATGTTATGCACTGAGCATGCGCACGACGGAGGGAGCTCCGTCGTGCGCATGCGCCAGACGCGACGAGCGAAGGAAAGTCCTTCGCTCGTTGTGTCTGATCAAAGGGGGCGTGCTGTCGATGTTGATTGACAGCACGCCCCCTTTGGTGGGAGTGCCTCCCTGACGGGGGCGTTCCCACGGGAACGCCTATCGTCAGAAGCCGGCCCACTGACATCACTAGTGATGTCAGTGGGAGTGATTTTGGCTCTGATAGAGCCAAAATCACTCCGGAGCTTGCGGTTGAAAACCTCAACCGCAGGCTCCGGCTCGCAGTTTCGATGGTCACGACCATCGCGGCCATCAAAATGCACGCTCGTATAGGCTGTGGGTGGTGACCCACAGCTATACGAGCGTCCAGGAGGACGCTCCATTTTCATGGAGGGCGGCCCTCTTTCAGAGCGTGCGCTCTGCTCAGAGCGTACGGCTCTGAATGAGGGCCTTAATATGCATTGTCCTAAGGAGTTCCTCAGTGGTACCATGCTGTGTTTAAGTTGGTTTCACACTATACAAGATATTGGCAAATCTATATATTATATATATTCATTGGTTTGTTTGTGTGTCTGGTTATGCATTCGAACACCCCTGCACCGATTGGGATGAAACCAACGTGAAGTGGTCCAGTTAGATCCTGGCCAGGTTTTAGGAGGGTTAGAGTCCCAGTCGGACCTCCCATTGGTGTACGCTGGGCAGAACTATGACCTGGGGGCCTATTCTGGGCCTTCCACTGGATGGATATGGATGAAAACTTAACAGAGGGTGGCAATTGGTCTGCGGTGTCTAATGGAGTGGTTGTGGGGTCCCTATCTGATATCACGGCAAAGTGCGCCGGGCAGAACTGTGACCCAGGGAGCCAATCCTGGGACTTCCACTGGATGGATTTGGACGACATCACATAATAAAACTTAAGAACTTGAAGATTTAGACCCGGGCAACGCCAGGTACTTTAGCCATTATCAGATACAGTATAAATGTGTTTTAATTTTAATTATAAGATATAAGCCAAGAACAAAATTGCGCTTGACTGATTATACTATGCATAATAGGTTCTGTAAACAATTTAGACTTTGCAATTAGTTAGTTTTATATTTAATATATTGATCTACTGTTGCTTAAAGGGGCCTCCCACCCACGTGTGACTCTATCCCATTGGCTTGTACAAGTGATCGGACAAGTTTTGTGGAATACATATAGAGTTTTGTGTCTGACTTTCTTCTGCAATTTTCAGTCATGTCTTTAAAGCATCTAGCCACGTTGATTATTGTTTTTGGCTGGGATTACAACAAAACCCCTCTCTGGCTGTATGTCTGTCCACTGCAGAGAGCTCAGCACATTTGTATTGTATCTCAGAGCTGTGAGAGTAAAGGACTGTGCCTGATTATCTAAATATATGGCTGAAAGGGACCAAGTGAAAGCCGTTATAACTAGTGAAAGCTGTAGGAGGATATTTATAAACTAATTGCTCAGTGTGATTTCATGAGAGCTGGCCTTTCCTAGTTGCGTGGATGATTGGGGAGTAGTGCTGTGGGGCAGGTCCTAGTTGCGTGGATGATTGGGAAGTAGTGCTGTGGGGCAGGTCCTAGTTGCATAAATGATTGGGGAGTAGTGCTGTGGGGCAGGACCTAGTTGCGTGGATGATTGGGGGGGTAGTGCTGAGGGGCAGGTCGTAGTTGCGTGGATGATTGGGGGGTAGTGCTGTGGGGCAGGTCGTAGTTGCGTGGATGATTGGGGGGTAATGCTGTGGGGCAGGTCGTAGTTGGGTGGATGATTGGGGGGTAGTGCTGTGGGGCAGGCGTAGTTGCGTGGATGATTGGGGGGTAGTGCTGTGGGGCAGGTCGTAGTTGCGTGGATGATTGGGGGGTAGTGCTCTGGGGCAGGTCGTAGTTGCGTGGATGATTGGGGGTAGTGCTGTGGGGCAGGTCGTAGTTGGGTGGATGATTGGGGGGTAGTGCTGTGGGGCAGGTCGTAGTTGCGTGGATGATTGGGGGGGTAGTGCTGAGGGGCAGGTCGTAGTTGCGTGGTTGATTGGGGGGTAGTGCTGAGGGGCAGGACGTAGTTGCGTAGATGATTGGGGGGGTAGTGCTGAGGGGCAGGTCCTAGTTGCGTGGATGATTGGGGAGTAGTGCTGTGGGGCGGGCAGGCTGGATATCTTGTTTCAGATGGTGGGGTAGTTGTTATAGGACATGTGTGACATGACACAGAAGTGCAGATGGAATGAGCGATGCTCGTGTGAGCATGCCCAGGGACAGATGTTACGTTCCCAGGGACGGGGCTGATCCACCTCCAGCACATTCAGGAGGATAGTTCTAGCAATGAAGGGGGCAACTCCAGTAAAATGCTGATATCCCATTAGTGTCCATGTTTGAGGTCACGTGTGCCGCACAAGCTAAGATAAATGGCTCCTGCTCTGTGGGTCTAGCACTTGGGATTATTATTATAGCGGTACTGCTGGATGTATTTATTTCACTGAGCAACTCACGAGGGTCTCCGTGTCTTTCCAGATAACCATGAGATACCTGGGCAGAGCCGTGCAGGTGGCCGGCTACAGGTACAGCCTCAGTGGTCTCAGCAGTGCCAATGGGCACACGAGAGAGAAGAGTGTGCCATATGCCACAACGCTGAAAGAGAAGGGTACCACTATTAAAGGTCCAACCAAGCCGCTGCCTCAGTCCGCAGATGTGGTGGTCATTGGCGGGGGCAGTTTGGGATGCCAAACCACTTACCACTTAGCCAAGATGGGCATGAAGAATGTTGTGCTGCTAGAAAAGGACCGACTTACCTCGGGCACCACGTGGCATACCGCAGGTAAGTCTCTCTGACTAATCTTTCCAATAAAACATTTTCATGAACTACTTTTCTGCATCAACCCCATAACAGAGCTCTCAGCCAGTGGCGGATCTACAATTTTGGGGCCCTGAAGCTTGAACAGTTATGGGGGCCCCTTTGCAACCAGCAACAATAGGGCAACATCCAACAAGGTTCAAAGGGCCTTGCAAGGACCTTGAGGCCCAAATGGTGTATATGTAGAAATCCCCCAGAGAGTGAGAGACTGTAGATAGATATAGAAAACCCCAACAGTGAGAGACTGTAGATAGATGTAGAAATCCCCCAGAGAAAGACTGTAGATAGATCACATCCAAATCTTACTCCTTTCCTCTGTAGTATCTATTGATCCTACTGAGTGGTAGGTCTCTCCCCCACACTGGTACTCCCACCTCTGAGCTGCATACCATCCCTCAGTGAGCTCAGCTTTCAGTTTGTGGTCAGCACTTCAGGGCTGACTTCAGGCAGATGGGACAACACAAATGGAGATGGGAGCATCTAGTGGCACATGGCAGTACTGCACTAAGCAGTGACAATGACAGCATATCTCTATTCTGCGCCCGGCCGGCTCATAAGAGCTATCCTCTGGTCGGAGCTGTAAATATAGTGTCTGCCAGTACTGATCAGAGGGGGTTACTGGGTACTCAGAAACCCCCCTACATGCACTACCGTAGAGCATATTCTAATGTCAATATTAAAGACTTCAACCCATTGGCTTATGATTCTATCACTAAAATAACCTTATTTTAATAACACACACTTAAAAAAAACTCCATTAATTTTGTTGAAAAATAGAGCATTAAAAAAAGAATTTGCTTTAGGGCCCCTCCAGGATTGGGGGCCCTGAAGCTTAAGCTTAATTAGTTTCACTGTATTTTGGCCTCTGCCCCCAGCCCATGAGTATACTGTTTACTGAGTATATTCTCATATTGTGCCAAATTCTGTCCAGGATCACTTACAGCAAGAGCAGGAAGAGGGGACCCGGACTGTCAGTCAGCGGGTTCCCAAAACTGCACATCGGGTGACTCTGCTGTTTGATGGAAAACTTTTGTCCTATGCTTTATTTTTAGGCATATCAATTATGTCACATTTTATCCTGTAAAACTGTTTTTAAATGATTTTTTTTATTTTTTCTGTAGTCTGCACTAGAGAAAATGTTTTATTATGTCATTTGTGTATCCAGGACATTAGTTGTGTTTGTATGCCATTACTAAATACAAATGTACTAATTTATTTGCATGTGTTCTTGGTCCCTCTCATTTAGTCATCCCTACTTTATAATACAGGTCACTGTGTGAGTAAAAGGTTGATCATTATTTTGGTTGAAGCTGAGACAATTATCAGGACCGTCCCAGGACAGTGTATAGCTCCTGTTAGGGGAGTAAGGGACAGTGTATAGCTCCTGTTAGGGGAGTAAGGGACAGTGTATAGCTCCTGTTAGGGGAGTAAGGGACAGTGTATAGCTCCTGTTAGGGGAGTAAGGGACAGTGTATAGCTTCTGTTAGGGAAGTGAGGGACAGTGTATAGCTGCTGTTAGGGGAGTGAGGGACAGTGTATAGCTGCTGTTAGGGGAGTGAGGGACAGTGTATAGCTGCTGTTAGGGGAGTGAGGGACAGTGTATAGCTCCTGTTAGGGAAGTGAGGGACAGTGTATAGCTCCTGTTAGGGAAGTAAGGGACAGTGTATAGCTCCTGTTAGGGAAGTAAGGGACAGTGTATAGCTCCTGTTAGGGAAGTAAGGGACAGTGTATAGCTCCTGTTAGGGAAGTAAGGGACAGTGTATAGCTCCTGTTAGGGAAGTAAGGGACAGTGTATAGCTCCTGTTAGGGAAGTAAGGGACAGTGTATAGCTCCTGTTAGGGAAGTAAGGGACAGTGTATAGCTGCTGTTAGGGGAGTAAGGGACAGTGTATAGCTGCTGTTAGGGGAGTAAGGGACAGTGTATAGCTGCTGTTAGGGGAGTAAGGGACAGTGTATAGCTCCTGTTAGGGGAGTAAGGGACAGTTTGGTCACAGACACATTGTTACTCTACCCTCCCCCAGTGCCGGAGATATTCCTCTTTCCTCCAGAAAAGTTACTATGCCTTTTGTCTTGCGTCACTATTTTGGTAGGTAGGCTCTGCATGTTATTCGTGGTGTTTGGTAGGTAGGCTCTGCATGTTATACGTTGTGTTTGGTAGGTAGGCTCTGCATGTTATACGTGGTGTTTGGTAGGTAGGCTCTGCATGTTATACGTGGTGTTTGGTAGGTAGGTTCTGCATGTTATTCGTGGTGTTTGGTAGGTAGGCTCTGCATGTTATACGTGGTATTTGGTAGGTAGGCTCTGCATGTTATACGTGGTGTTTGGTAGGTAGGCTCTGCATGTTATACGTTGTGTTTGGTAGGTAGGCTCTGCATGTTATACGTGGTATTTGGTAGGTAGGTTCTGCATGTTATTCGTGGTGTTTGGTAGGTAGGCTCTGCATGTTATACGTTGTGTTTGGTAAGTAGGCTCTGCATGTTATACGTGGTGTTTGGTAGGTAGGTTCTGCATGTTATACGTGGTATTTGGTAGGTAGGTTCTGCATGTTATTCGTGGTGTTTGGTAGGTAGGTTCTGCATGTTATTCGTGGTGTTTGGTAGGTAGGCTCTGCATGTTATACGTGGAGTTTGGCAGGTGGACAGTATTTAATGAAGTCCAGGCCCCCCATTAGTGCATAGCGTGGCCACTGGCTGCAGGAGCTCCTAGCGACCACTGCAATAATTTTCCCAGCATCCTCTGGTTTCATGCATGAACTTTGCCAGTCAGTGCAGTTGGCTCTGCATGTTATTCGTGGTGTTTGGTAGGTAGGCTCAGTCAGTGCAGTTGGCTCTGCTCGCTTAGGGGCCCATTTATCAATGATTGCTTTTGCAAAGTTTTTGAGGTAAAGCCCCCCCCCCAAAAAAAACAAACAAACAAAAAAAAACGGGTGTTTTTGGGGATTATACCTAAAATACACTTTGATAAGTGGAGGGCCCCCTAATGAGTGGGCTCTGCATGCTAGCCACCAGAATGGGCTCTGCATAGAACTAGGTAAGTTGCGGCTCTGCATTGTGTACTGGCCAGATAGGCTGCGTTCTGCCTATTACAGAACTAGTGAGGGTGACTGGCTGCACACTGGCCTAATGTTACCTGTCACCAAAGTTACCTGATGCGGCTGTTATATGACTTTTATTTGATTTTAATGATACAAATTGTAAAGCCATTTATACTAAATCTCCTTGGCCTATTGAAGTGTCAGAGATCTGGGATTATGTCGGCATGGATATGATTCTAATGACGTGCGTTTATCCGTCTCCTGACGTATGAAATCTGGTTACGCGGTGGCTCAGAATGCGCTATAGGGCGCTACGGTGTGAGTGCGCTGGGATTGTTCTCTCTCCTGATCTCCTGGGATATCGTTTCTGCCCCGAGACGATGGCGTACCACTTCTAAGGGAAGGAAGAACCTATCCTGAGATCCCGCTCTCCAGGGCTTCTCTCCGCCATCTTCAGATGCTCAATTGCTGATGTTTCTGACCAATGTCTGGGAGCCAGTACGGCCAAGCGCTTTGTCCTCACTACGGTTTAGCTGGACCGTGCTGCACCACAAATACCATAAAAACATACTGACCTTGGACTAAATGTAATTTGCTTTCTTATTCTAAAAACTTCATAGTATCAGTTTATAAAGATTGCCGTTTATAGAGAATATGACTCGGTAGGGAGAATTTAGTATAAAATGCCGAATAATAGGAATTATAATAACAATAATAACCTAAAATTGGTCAGTATTGAAAAACAGGGCTGGGGGTTTCATGGGGGAAAAACTGGGACTGTCTCCAGGAATTAGGGACAATTGGCAACTATGGGAAACTTTTCCTCTACTCCCTGTAGATGTACTAAGGCTTGGAGACAGATAAAGTACCATCCAATCAGCTCCTAACTGTCATTTTTGAAACACAGCCTGTAAAGTGACAAGAGCTGATTGGTTGGTACTTCCCCCTCCCCGCCTGATCTAAGGGAGTGTTAGAGTTATAGGCATTGGTGTACCCACAAGGGCGTAGTAAGATGGCTCCGAGCCGTGTCCCCTAACCATTCAGATGAGACCTCGGCTCAAGTCCTTCCCAGTCAGTGACCTGTGACCTCTCTTGTCTGACAGGCCTCCTATGGCAGCTCCGGCCCAGTGACGTGGAGGTGGAACTGATGGCTCACACCCGGTCTGTGGTCAGCCAGGAACTGGAGCAGGAGACCGGTCTGCACACCGGATGGATAGAGAATGGCGGTCTCTTTATCGCCTCCAACAAGCAGCGCTTGGACGAGTACAAGAGACTCATGTCTGTAAGAAAAGCGTATTCTGTCAGTCACATACGTATGGCGGCAATCCATAGAGGAGCCTGGTCCCACCAGGGTGACCTCCGGCCATAACTCCCAACTGTCCCACTATAGGTGGCGCAGTCCTGGATAAGCCGGAATTGTGTGAGCAGGTCCTGGATATGTAGACATGCATTTAGGTCACAATGGTTAAAATGTTGACATTAAATATGTTGACACCAAAATGTTGACTTTTTTTTTTTTGTTGATTAGGGTTAGGGTCGTATGTCGGCATTTTGGCATTCTGAATGTGTCAGTATTTTAACCATGGTACATGAGCGGAACTAGTGAGACTTGTCTGAGGAGATATTGGGCCTGATTCAGCAAGGATCGCAATTGCAAAGCTGCATGCATAGGGGCTGCACGCATAGCGGTTTCACGCATAGGGGCTGCACGCATAGCGGTTTCACGCATAGGGGCTGCACGCATAGCGGTTTCACGCATAGGGGCTGCACGCATAGCGGTTTCACGCAGGCAGCTTTGCATTTGCTATCCTTGCAATAATGCAAATGCAGCAGCAGGTGTTTCCCCCCCCCCCCCCGTGTGCCTCCCCCCCCCCGTGTGCCTCCCCCCTGTGTGACACCCCCTGCTGCATTTGCGATCCCAGCACTGTAATGGAGGCCGCAGGCTGGGATCACCATCGCTACCATCCATGGACAGCCTCAGTTTACTCGGGCTGGTCGGCTTGCGAGCCCAGGACACTGCATTGATCATCGCAGATCCTGGGCAGGCCACTCCCAGAAAACGAGGCGGACACGCCCTAGTTTACACGTACGGCGGCCGCCTCCGCACTGCCCCATAAGTGCTACATCTGGTGCTCGCTGGCCGCGCGCTACATCTGGTGCTCGCTGGCCGCGCGCTACATCTGGTGCTCGCTGGCCGCGCGCTACATCTGGTGCTCGCTGGCCGCGCGCTACATCTGGTGCTCGCTGGCCGCGCGCTACATCTGGTGCTCGCTGGCCGCGCGCTACATCTGCCATTAATAATTAGAGAATAACATTAGCACTCTCTTCTGTCAATATCTCAGCCTGATCGTTGTAAAAGGCTCTGCAAAGACCCTGAACATTTCTTTGTGTAACGTTTATTTCTGTCCCCCCAGCTAGGGAAGGTTTACGGTGTAGAATCCTACGTCCTGTCCCCAGCTGAAACCAAGGACTTGTACCCACTTATGAATGTGAGTGATCTCTATGGCACCCTCTACGTTCCGAAAGATGGCACGATGGACCCCGCTGGAACCTGTACCACACTGGCAAGGGCCGCCACCAGCAGGGGGGCGCAGGTAAGCTATAGGGTCCAGCCCTGAACACCTTTAATATTCCTTTGCAGTAAATGGCTTTGGTCTTGCAGCGTGGCATCTGCGTGGCTCACCATGCGTACGCTCTGCTCGTGCTAGAAGCCAATGCGAACTCATTAGTGACTGAAGTGAATCATGAGAGAGAGGGCACATGGTGACCATCTTATTACATGGGTGGCTCTGAGTGCAAAGTGCTTCTCATTAGAAATATATAGGATGAGATATAAAGCACCTCTGAGCTGGTACAAAATTCTAGTCCTTTTGCTGAGTGACACTGGCCGTGCACCCGCTGTGTGGCAAAGATTGTTCCTAAAGATGCCCCCTCTCCACCCCTTTACCCCCTTCACTACACCATTGGGTCGCACGTAGGCCATTCTGTTAGGATCTTCCCTCCTCCTCCTCCTCCTCCTCACTGCCTGCGCCATCTTCTGCTCCTCCTGTAAACATCGCCATCTTGCTCTATAAACCTGCGCACCGTGGTGGAGATTTGGGCCCAGTTTGCAGATTCCTCCAGTTGGGAATAATAGTCTTTATTGGGTTACTCCAATCAACCAAAAACTATTTGACCGTAGGGTATTCTATTAAAAAGGCCTATATCTGTATTACCTGTGGAGGGATTTTCAGGGTAGTGATGGCTATGGGGCACATAAGTGAGGCAAACGCCGGCCCCCCATTCTCTGCGAGGCCACCGGCCCCTGCAAAGCCATCACTGTCAGCATGCGCAGCACGGAGACCTCTCCTACATGACACATGTGACCATCCCAGTGGGCTTAGAGAGGGCGCTAGAGCGGCATGGCCGAGTCCCTACCTAGAATTTGCTGCGGGCCCGGAGATGAACGGTTCCTCCCCTGAATGTGAATATTCTATTCATGGTTTAAAGACAGTAAGATGTTAGGGAATAACCAGGCCCTTTTTCCCCACTCAGGTCATTGAGAACTGTCCTGTGACTGGAATTCAGGTGAAGACCGATGACTTTGGGGTGAAGAGGGTTGTGGCTGTGGAGACGGAACATGGTACCGTGCGGACCCCCTGTGTAGTTAATTGTGCAGGTATCGCTGCAATCTGAATTGCTTGGTGTTTGTAGAGGGGGAAAATAATCACTGATGTTAAATCACATATTCTTTAGGGACCGGCATCCTAACAATTAGACACAGATAGAAGTGTTCCAGCGTTATTCTGAAATCCATGCATTCAATTAGGAGATTTACACTTTTTGGGTTCTACCTCGTTTTAGGAGTCTGGGCGAGAGCTCTTGGACAAATGGCTGGCGTCAGCGTTCCTCTCATCGCTATGCATCACGCGTATGTCGTCACTGAGAGGATAGAGGGAATACAGGTATTATCTGCTTTATTCATTTCCTCTTGTCCTAGTTATGGGTCCTGCGAGAAATACCTGCCGTCATCATGTCAGCACCGCTGGTACTATCCTGCCCAATTATGTTAAGATATTATCAAAGTGGCACTTTTAATTAGGCCGCCATACCACAGCTGGCGAAGGAGGCCCCATCGCTCTCCTCACTTGCTGTGACCATGTCTAGGCTGCAGAGCTCTCACTGACTGGAAAGCGGTGTGAATACATTATAATGTCATATATTGATAAGGGTGGGGAGGGAAGGAAAGGTGCAGGTGGAATATATACATACTGTACAGGTGCGTTCAGGGGGCAGCACAGATGTAATACATCAGTTGTTTCCCTAGACAAAAATGGCCACCTCTACCTCAGAGATGAGCAGGCAGCTCAGTATCTTATCCCCAATAGGATAATACATTGAGCAGCTATTCATCATGCTCCATTTAGGGTACAAATATGAGATTTAAAGGCAAAAACTGGATTTGTGCTTTCTAATAAAAGATCTATAAACATAAAATGTGAATGGAAAAGTAGAACTCATGTCATGTATGTTTCTTTTACATTTTGTATGCTTATATTTGTATTTCCTATCATAAACATCTGTCCGTGGGCTGATTAGTGTGCTTATTTGATACACGGGTAGCGCAGTGGGTTTAGTTACAACACGTTATATACTGTATATTTGGACTGAAAAGGGCGGTGTATATTTACTGTAAACCTGAGGTAATTTTCTATTATCTTTGAATATTAATCCATATTAACTGACATCTAATGAGCTAAGGAGTATTATATCATTTGTATAACCCAATATTTCCATGGAGCTCCTGCGTGTGTCATTCGGCTCCTCCGCGCTATGTTCCGCTTGCGGTTTATTCCTAGCATTGGAGGCAGAATGTCTAAATCCATTTCCTTCAAATTTCTCTCTGCCATTTTATTTTTAGAACATGCCGAATGTCCGGGACCACGATGCCTCGGTGTATCTGCGTCTCCAAGGTGACGCTCTGTCAGTGGGAGGATATGAGTCAAACCCGATATTCTGGGAAGAGGTGAGACTGTGGCTGCTGTCAGATATATGAGCCAAAGGCGGCCGATTCCAGCGAGCGTTCTGATTGGTCGTTACATGATGGCGGCCCATCCTGCCCTGCTCTCCCGTCACATTTCCTTGCGCTGTGTCGTCTTTATAATTGAAGAGAGAATGTGCTGCCATTGGAAAATGAGGCTTTTTACAAAAGTAAAATAAAACAAAATGGGGTTTTCCACCTTTTAGATGACTTCATTCACCTGCAGACGCTGGCGTCCCCCTGTGATTACCAGCCATGTGTGTTTTATTACCATCGCCCCTGGATACGACTCAGGGCAGCAGAGTGAAACAAATATGCCCAATGATATAAAGACACTACTAATAAGCACAGACAAAGGCTGGAAATGGAGGTCAGGCAGTGATGGAAACCGCTCGGTGCATGGGCATTAACCCTAGATTGTCAGGCCCCATAGCAATATTTGGGAGGTCTGTGGTTGTCCACGCTCAAGGCTTCACTTTGCGCTTCCAGGCATGCCGGAGATTGGCACTTGTTAAGGCTTAGGGGGAGGTGTATCGAGCCTTGGCAAGAGAAAGTGAAGAAGTTGCCCAAAGCAAGCAATCAGCTTAATCAAATAAATATGCTCTGGGCAACTTCTCCACTTTACCTCTCTCCAAGGCTTGGTACATCTCCCCCAGGCTTGGTACATCTCCCCCTATCGCCAAGGCTTGGTACATCTCCCCCTATCGCCAAGGCTTGGTACATCTCCCCCTATCGCCAAGGCTTGGTACATCTCCCCCTATCGCCAAGGCTTGGTACATCTCCCCCTATCGCCAAGGCTTGGTACATCTCCCCCCTTAGAGAAAAAATATGAAGGAAAAACCCAGAGAAATTAAAGATATTGAAATCACCCCCAATGATTCCCTCTGTTCTATTCCCCCCGTAAGGTGTCGGACAAGTTTGCCTTTGGCCTCTTTGACCTGGATTGGGATGTCTTCATGCAGCACATCCAAGGGGCAGTCAACAGAGTTCCAGCCCTGGAGAAGACGGGCATTAAATCCACTGTGTGCGGCCCAGGTGAGCACCCGTCTCATCGCCTCTTATGTATTATAGCAGCCGGTCAGTGCACAGAGATGTGACACGCCCGCACAGTAGTGAGTCCTCCTGACCTCCGTGTACGGAGACGTGACACGCCCGCACAGTAGTGAGTCCTCCTGACCTCCGTGTACGGAGACGTGACACGCCTGCACAGTAGTGAGTCCTCCTGACCTCCGTGTACGGAGACGTGACACGCCCGCACAGTAGTGAGTCCTCCTGACCTCCGTGTACGGAGACGTGACACGCCCGCACAGTAGTGAGTCCTCCTGACCTCAGTGTACGGAGACGTGACACGCCCGCGCAGTAGTGAGTCCTCCTGACCTCAGTGTACGGAGACGTGACACGCCTGCACAGTAGTGAGTCCTCCTGACCTCAGTGTACGGAGATGTGACACGCCCGCACAGTAGTGAGTCCTCCTGACCTCCGTGTACGGAGACGTGACACGCCCGCACAGTAGTGAGTCCTCCTGACCTCAGTGTACGGAGACGTGACACGCCCGCGCAGTAGTGAGTCCTCCTGACCTCAGTGTATGTAGACGTGACACGCCTGCACAGTAGTGAGTCCTCCTGACCTCAGTGTACGGAGATGTGACACGCCTGCACAGTAGTGAGTCCTCCTGACCTCCGTGTACGGAGACGTGACACGCCCGCACAGTAGTGAGTCCTCCTGACCTCCGTGTACGGAGACGTGACACGCCCGCACAGTAGTGAGTCCTCCTGACCTCAGTGTACGGAGACGTGACACGCCCGCGCAGTAGTGAGTCCTCCTGACCTCAGTGTACGGAGACGTGACACGCCTGCACAGTAGTGAGTCCTCCTGACCTCAGTGTACGGAGATGTGACACGCCCGCACAGTAGTGAGTCCTCCTGACCTCCGTGTACGGAGACGTGACACGCCCGCACAGTAGTGAGTCCTCCTGACCTCAGTGTACGGAGACGTGACACGCCCGCGCAGTAGTGAGTCCTCCTGACCTCAGTGTACGGAGACGTGACACGCCTGCACAGTGACGAGTCCTCCGTGTACGGAGACGTGACACGCCCGCACAGTAGTGAGTCCTCCTGACCTCAGTGTACGGAGACGTGACACGCCCGCACAGTAGTGAGTCCTCCTGACCTCAGTGTACGGAGACGTGACACGCCTGCACAGTAGTGAGTCCTCCTGACCTCAGTGTACGGAGACGTGACACGCCTGCACAGTAGTGAGTCCTCCTGACCTCAGTGTACGGAGACGTGACACGCCTGCACAGTAGTGAGTCCTCCTGACCTCAGTGTACGGAGACGTGACACGCCTGCACAGTAGTGAGTCCTCCTGACCTCAGTGTACGGAGATGTGACACGCCTGCACAGTAGTGAGTCCTCCTGACCTCAGTGTACGGAGATGTGACACGCCTGCACAGTAGTGAGTCCTCCTGACCTCAGTGTACGGAGATGTGACACGCCTGCACAGTAGTGAGTCCTCCTGACCTCAGTGTACGGAGATGTGACACGCCTGCACAGTAGTGAGTCCTCCTGACCTCAGTGTACGGAGACGTGACACGCCTGCACAGTAGTGAGTCCTCCTGACCTCAGTGTACGGAGATGTGACACGCCTGCACAGTAGTGAGTCCTCCTGACCTCAGTGTACGGAGACGTGACACGCCTGCACAGTAGTGAGTCCTCCTGACCTCAGTGTACGGAGACGTGACACGCCCGCACAGTAGTGAGTCCTCCTGACCTCCGTGTACGGAGACGTGACACGCCCGCACAGTAGTGAGTCCTCCTGACCTCCGTGTACGGAGACGTGACACGCCCGCACAGTAGTGAGTCCTCCTGACCTCAGTGTACGGAGACGTGACACGCCCGCGCAGTAGTGAGTCCTCCTGACCTCAGTGTACGGAGACGTGACACGCCCGCGCAGTGACGAGTCCTCCGTGTACGGAGACGTGACACGCCCGCACAGTAGTGAGTCCTCCTGACCTCAGTGTACGGAGACGTGACACGCCTGCACAGTAGTGAGTCCTCCTGACCTCAGTGTATGTAGACGTGACACGCCTGCACAGTAGTGAGTCCTCCTGACCTCAGTGTACGGAGACGTGACACGCCTGCACAGTAGTGAGTCCTCCTGACCTCAGTGTACGGAGACGTGACACGCCCGCACAGTAGTGAGCCCTCCTGACCTCAGTGTACGGAGACGTGACATGCCCGCACAGTAGTGAGTCCTCCTGACCTCAGTGTACGGAGACGTGACACGCCTGCACAGTAGTGAGTCCTCCTGACCTCCGTGTACGGAGACGTGACACGCCTGCACAGTAGTGAGTCCTCCTGACCTCAGTGTACGGAGATGTGACACGCCCGCACAGTAGTGAGTCCTCCTGACCTCCGTGTACGGAGACGTGACACGCCCGCACAGTAGTGAGTCCTCCTGACCTCAGTGTACGGAGACGTGACACGCCCGCGCAGTAGTGAGTCCTCCTGACCTCAGTGTACGGAGACGTGACACGCCTGCACAGTGACGAGTCCTCCGTGTACGGAGACGTGACACGCCCGCACAGTAGTGAGTCCTCCTGACCTCAGTGTACGGAGACGTGACACGCCTGCACAGTAGTGAGTCCTCCTGACCTCAGTGTATGTAGACGTGACACGCCTGCACAGTAGTGAGTCCTCCTGACCTCAGTGTACGGAGACGTGACACGCCTGCACAGTAGTGAGTCCTCCTGACCTCAGTGTACGGAGACGTGACACGCCCGCACAGTAGTGAGCCCTCCTGACCTCAGTGTACGGAGACGTGACATGCCCGCACAGTAGTGAGTCCTCCTGACCTCAGTGTACGGAGACGTGACACGCCCGCACAGTAGTGAGTCCTCCTGACCTTAGTGTACGGAGACGTGACACGCCTGCACAGTAGTGAGTCCTCCTGACCTCAGTGTACGGAGACGTGACACGCCTGCACAGTAGTGAGTCCTCCTGACCTCAGTGTACGGAGACGTGACACGCCTGCACAGTAGTGAGTCCTCCTGACCTCAGTGTACGGAGACGTGACACGCCTGCACAGTAGTGAGTCCTCCTGACCTCAGTGTACGGAGACGTGACACGCCTGCACAGTAGTGAGTCCTCCTGACCTCAGTGTACGGAGACGTGACACGCCTGCACAGTAGTGAGTCCTCCTGACCTCAGTGTACGGAGACGTGACACGCCTGCACAGTAGTGAGTCCTCCTGACCTCAGTGTACGGAGATGTGACACGCCTGCACAGTAGTGAGTCCTCCTGACCTCAGTGTACGGAGATGTGACACGCCTGCACAGTAGTGAGTCCTCCTGACCTCAGTGTACGGAGATGTGACACGCCTGCACAGTAGTGAGTCCTCCTGACCTCAGTGTACGGAGATGTGACACGCCTGCACAGTAGTGAGTCCTCCTGACCTCAGTGTACGGAGATGTGACACGCCTGCACAGTAGTGAGTCCTCCTGACCTCAGTGTACGGAGACGTGACACGCCTGCACAGTAGTGAGTCCTCCTGACCTCAGTGTACGGAGATGTGACACGCCTGCACAGTAGTGAGTCCTCCTGACCTCAGTGTACGGAGACGTGACACGCCTGCACAGTAGTGAGTCCTCCTGACCTCAGTGTACGGAGACGTGACACGCCCGCACAGTAGTGAGTCCTCCTGACCTCAGTGTACGGAGATGTGACACGCCTGCACAGCAGTGAGTCCTCCTGACCTCAGTGTACGGAGACGTGACACGCCTGCACAGTAGTGAGTCCTCCTGACCTCAGTGTACGGAGACGTGACACGCCTGCACAGTAGTGAGTCCTCCTGACCTCAGTGTACGGAGATGTGACACGCCTGCACAGTAGTGAGTCCTCCTGACCTCAGTGTACGGAGATGTGACACGCCTGCACAGTAGTGAGTCCTCCTGACCTCAGTGTACGGAGATGTGACACGCCTGCACAGTAGTGAGTCCTCCTGACCTCAGTGTACGGAGATGTGACACGCCTGCACAGTAGTGAGTCCTCCTGACCTCAGTGTACGGAGACGTGACACGCCTGCACAGTAGTGAGTCCTCCTGACCTCAGTGTACGGAGACGTGACACGCCCGCACAGTAGTGAGTCCTCCTGACCTCAGTGTACGGAGATGTGACACGCCTGCACAGTAGTGAGTCCTCCTGACCTCAGTGTACGGAGACGTGACACGCCTGCACAGTAGTGAGTCCTCCTGACCTTAGTGTACGGAGACGTGACACGCCTGCACAGTAGTGAGTCCTCCTGACCTCAGTGTACGGAGACGTGACACGCCTGCACAGTAGTGAGTCCTCCTGACCTCAGTGTACGGAGACGTGACACGCCCGCACAGTAGTGAGTCCTCCTGACCTCAGTGTACGGAGACGTGACACGCCTGCACAGTAGTGAGTCCTCCTGACCTCAGTGTACGGAGACGTGACACGCCTGCACAGTAGTGAGTCCTCCTGACCTCAGTGTACGGAGACGTGACACGCCTGCACAGTAGTGAGTCCTCCTGACCTCAGTGTACGGAGACGTGACACGTCTGCACAGTAGTGAGTCCTCCTGACCTCAGTGTACGGAGACGTGACACGCCTGCACAGTAGTGAGTCCTCCTGACCTCAGTGTACGGAGACGTGACACGCCTGCACAGTAGTGAGTCCTCCTGACCTCAGTGTACGGAGACGTGACACGCCTGCACAGTAGTGAGTCCTCCTGACCTCAGTGTACGGAGACGTGACACGCCTGCACAGTAGTGAGTCCTCCTGACCTCAGTGTACGGAGACGTGACACGCCCGCACAGTAGTGAGTCCTCCTGACCTCAGTGTACGGAGACGTGACACGCCTGCACAGTAGTGAGTCCTCCTGACCTCCGTGTACGGAGACGTGACACGCCTGCACAGTAGTGAGTCCTCCTGACCTCCGTGTACGGAGACGTGACACGCCTGCACAGTAGTGAGTCCTCCTGACCTTAGTGTACGGAGACGTGACACGCCTGCACAGTAGTGAGTCCTCCTGACCTCAGTGTACGGAGACGTGACACGCCTGCACAGTAGTGAGTCCTCCTGACCTCAGTGTACGGAGACGTGACACGCCTGCACAGTAGTGAGTCCTCCTGACCTCAGTGTACGGAGACGTGACACGCCTGCACAGTAGTGAGTCCTCCTGACCTCCGTGTACGGAGACGTGACACGCCTGCACAGTAGTGAGTCCTCCTGACCTCCGTGTACGGAGACGTGACACGCCTGCACAGTAGTGAGTCCTCCTGACCTCCGTGTACGGAGACGTGACACGCCTGCGCAGTAGTGAGTCCTCCTGACCTCCGTGTACGGAGACGTGACACGCCCGCGCAGTAGTGAGTCCTCCTGACCTCAGTGTACGGAGACGTGACACGCCTGCGCAGTAGTGAGTCCTCCTGACCTCAGTGTACGGAGACGTGACACGCCTGCACAGTAGTGAGTCTTCCTGACCTCAGTGTACGGAGTAGTGAGTCCTCCTGACCTCAGTGTACGGAGACGTGACACGCCTGCACAGTAGTGAGTCCTCCTGACCTTAGTGTACGGAGACGTGACACGCCTGCACAGTAGTGAGTCCTCCTGACCTCAGTGTACGGAGACGTGACACGCCTGCACAGTAGTGAGTCCTCCTGACCTCCGTGTACGGAGTAGTGAGTCCTCCTGACCTTACTGGCTGTGCAGGAAACACAAGGCGGTGGCTGGCAAGGTTTGCTGGGGCTTGTAGTCCCACAACAAGCTGCCGTATAGTCTGGGTCTGGCCTTATCAGTATGGTGTATTTCTTAGAGGATAAAACACATGTATATGAAGCTGAGATTGCTAATAAGTGATTATTAAAGGGGCTCTAAGCAAATGTCTTATACATTCCCTGCTGTATGTGTCCGTCTAATGTACCCGGGGATGAACATATAACATATTTCTGTTTATAGGACATTTACCGTGTTCTATGGAGGCGTTAGGCGATCACCTTGCAAATCCCACAATTTAGTACAGTTCCATTAGTTCCTCTCTCTTCCCCAGAATCCATTTCTCTCCTGACAATGCGATGATCCTTCTACAATACAACACCTTGGGGAAAGGCCTGGTGGCCGGGGGGATATATGTGATATCATGGGGTATTATGCCATTGGGGGCATGACAAGTCTAGGAGGGTAACAAGCACAACCCCCCTGAATCCCTGCATAGAGGCATAATATAAGACCAGGCCGAGTATATACATATCCCTGTACTAGGCACAATGCAGCAAAGAACGTGTTTGCGGTTGGTGTGCGTGTAATTAGTGGCGCGCTGCTTTGGGTATTAGGTGTACATGGCGTCCGTGTTAGTGACTGGGTACATCTATAATAATGTCTGTGTTCTTGGGGCAACTGACCCTGGAAAGCCGGGAGCCATCTGTCTTATAGCTATAGACCTGCAGGATGGTGGGAGTGAAAACGCCAGGTTACCGAGGAGATGTACAAGGACTGTACCGAATCTGGGGGTCCGGGGTGCCCCTGGCTATCTAAAACCCTTATTCCACTGCATTGTGACATCATAACGCCACTGCTATTCTGAGCTACAACATCATGGCGGTGCAGTGACAGAGCCAGGAGCGTGAGCATAAGGCAGGGCTGAGGTCCTTTGCGGAGAGCTTTCCTTGGCGTTGAGCGGTCATGGTTATAATTTGTGGGTGGCTGAGGTGGATGGGACCCCTGGGGAGTACCATCCTGGCTAATCTGTAGTTAGATTCCCTCGGGGTCTAGTGGTGGCATTGCAGTGCTCCAGCGCTATCTGCGCCATGTTATACACAAGGGCAGGTGATACGTGCGCAGCCTGGGAGGAGATCAGCCTACAACGCGCACATATCAGGGAGTAAGATTCTCTCCCATCCATTATTATTATTTCATTCTGCGCTTTGCTCCTCATAAAGTGACACTTGTTAGAGCATCATTTACTCCAGTCACATAATGTAAGTGCCCCCCTCCCCGCCCCTATCTCTGAATCTCATTTACATGTCCCATCTTACTACTATATCTATTACATTCCCAGCAGTCACAGATCCGTCATCCATGCACCCACCAGTACAGGTGATCACGTGTGCGGGCAGATCCATGCACCCGCCAGTACAGGTGATCACGTGTGTGCGCAGATCCATGCACCCGCCAGTACAGGTGATCACGTGTGTGCGCAGATCCATGCACCTGCCAGTACAGGTGATCACGTGTGTGCAGATCCATGCACCCACCAGTACAGGTGATCACGTGTGTGCGCAGATCCATGCACCCGCCAGTACAGGTGATCACGTGTGTGCACAGATCCATGCACCCACCAGTACAGATGATCACGTGTGTGCACAGATCCATGCACCCGTCAGTACAGGTGATCACGTGTGCGGGCAGATCCATGCACCCGCCAGTACAGGTGATCACGTGTGTGCGCAGATCCATGCACCTGCCAGTACAGGTGATCACGTGTGTGCGCAGATCCATGCACCCACCAGTACAGATGATCACGTGTGTGCACAGATCCATGCACCCGCCAGTACAAGTGATCACGTGTGCGGGCAGATCCATGCACCCGCCAGTACAGGTGATCACGTGTGTGCGCAGATCCATGCATCCGCCAGTACAGGTGATCACGTGTGTGCGCAGATCCATGCACCCGCCAGTACAGATGATCACGTGTGCGCAGATCCATGCACCCGCCAGTACAGATGATCACGTTTGCGCAGATCCATGCACCCGCCAGTACAGATGATCACGTGTGCGCAGATCCATGCACCCGCCAGTACAGATGATCACGTGTGCGCAGATCCATGCACCCGCCAGTACAGATGATCACGTGTGCGCAGATCCATGCACCCGCCAGTACAGGTGATCACGTGTGTGCGCAGATCCACGCACCCGCCAGTACAGATGATCACGTGTGCGCAGATCCATGCACCCGCCAGTACAGATGATCATGTGTGTGCGATAAACAGACACATGAACTGGTGGCGCTGCAGGGAGAACGTATTCATAAATGACAATTACTGCGGAATTAACCCCTCAGTGGACATACAAAGGGATGCGCCTCTTAAGCTGGGTACACACTATACGATGGTGCGCCCCAGTGATGTGGCGAGCGATATAACAATACATTGCGTGTGCTGCATGCTCCGCCGTATGACAGCGCAATGTATTGTTACATGTTGCATGTAAGACAGCAGATGGGACGATGCAATGAACGACAGCGAGGAACAACTGATTTTGCGCGCACACTATATGATATGTATGATATATCATTCTGATCTGTGTCGGAGCGAGATATTGTACGATAGATCGTATCGTGTACCCAGCGTTATTCAGCTCCATATTACCTGGTCTAATCTGACTGACTTCTCTGTATAGTAAAGCAGCTTTAGGCCTCATTTAGTTACCCGCTAGCTGCCCATGGCTGTTACAGGGTAATGTACGAGCTGCCTGTGTAACTAATAACATTCTGCCACTAGGTGGCAGCAGATAGTAGGGGGAGTGTAGGAAATAGTATTATAGTGTATATTTCTCTATGGTTGGTCTCCTGTTATACTTTATCTTTCTATGATTGATTGTACATTGATCGTTTCACATCGCTAAGGAAAAGGGGCTCAGTTATCACTTCATGTCATTACCCTTTGTACTCATACACTGGTAGCATTACTGTGAGATGTGTACAATCCGCCCCCTGCCGCCTCGGGGGGATTTATAGATAGGCTATTATTCTGCTTCTGTTCTCTTTCTGTTTTAGTCTGTCTCTCTCTGTCTCTCTCTGTCTCTCTCTGTCTCTCTCTGTCTCTCTCTGTCTCTCTCTGTCTCTCTCTCCTCTCTCTCTCCTCTCTCTCCCCTCTCTCTCCCCTCTCTCTCCCCTCTCTCCCCTCTCTCTCCCCTCTCTCTCCCCTCTCTCTCCCCTCTCTCTCCCCTCTCTCTCCTCTCTCTCTCTCTCTCTCTCTCTCTCTCTCCTCTCTCTCTCTCTCTCCTCTCTCTCTCCTCTCTCTCTCCTCTCTCTCTCCTCTCTCTCTCTCTCTCTCTCCCCCCTCTCTCCTCCCCCCCTCAATTGCACTTTGTTTCATTAAATCTGATGCTACTCATGATTATTACATAACAGTGTGTCAGTAAAAACTCTGTCAGCAAGAAAAGTTCTCAAAGGTTTTCAAATTCACGTCAATTATGTCCACCATCGATCACTCTAGAATAGGCTAATTGCAATAATGTACATGTGATCTCCTGCACATAATTACTGTATACATGGTCAGTGATCTATTTGTGTGCTATTAGAATAACGCTCTCCGTGGAATAATTTGTTACAGGTGTTTTAGGCCACTTCAGGGCTCTGTAACCTGTATGGAAGGACTTTGCTTGTGTCCTCCTGATTTATCACTTATTTCCAGTAGGGGGAGCATTCTCCCTTATTACCATTTATAGCAGGTACACAGGTGCCCTCACTCGTCTTTGCTGCAGGCGCGCTAAATAGCCCCTCTCTGCGCGCCTGGTCCCTTGGGACTCTGCTAGCGCCGGGAAAAGTGCGCAAGTTGCAATGTGATGCGACTCGGACGCACCAGGAGACTGCGCTGATAGCTGTGACACTTGTATATCTGTGAGCAACTGAGTCTCTGAATCAACATACAAAGTGCTACAAGGCAGCGGCCGCAGGTTTTTCCCACGCCAGCTTCCGTTTACAGACGCACACAGATATAAAAGTGTCACCTATCAAATTAATCAGCACAGTCTCCTGGTGTGTCCTAGTCCATCGCATTGCGATTTAAGACTCCTTTCTAGCAAAAAAGACTCCTGGCGCCAGCTGAGTTGCACAGGACCTGGCGCGTCACTCACACCAGGCATATCATGGCGCTGCATGGCGTACTGAGGCTAGATGAGCGAGGACACGTCTGTAGTACATTATCCCATGTAGTATAATCTACAGAAGAGAATTCTATAAGCCGTGATCATTTATCGTGCGTGAGAAAAGATGGCAGCCTTCGGCTTTAACGCCCAGGGGCTATTTAATCGCTGCCTTTTTGTCTCGCCCAATAAATATCTGTTATCGGGCGTTAACACACAGGTCCAGGAACTTTCCCAGACCTACAGTATGAGTTAACCCATTGTTTGCACCCGATAACGGGCTAATTAATTGGGTCTGCTCAGATCCGAAAATTAATACCCATTAAGTGCAATCTGTGTGCTGGTTTTGGGGTTAATTGGATAGTCCTATGGGATCAATTAGCCCCTGGTAATTACCGAACTAATTAAATCCCCCCCACATTTGTAATTGGGGATACTAACCACACATTTTGTCAACAGATGTTTAGCAAACCGTGGTCATGTGACTCTCCGGAGGGGCTGATTCTCCTATTTGTAGCATGAACGATAGCTGTTGTATAGCTGGGTGTGGGGGTAATGAGAGATATCATCCATAGATGTGACTGTAATAAGGGGCAGCTTACTTATTACTAGTGCCAATCATTGGGTAATCTGTAACATTAAACTTATTGGACATAGGATCATTGTTTTACAACTGTATATTTATTATTATTAATCATTTTATATTAGTTATGTGTCTGTTTAGTGCTTTTAGTAGGAGCACATTTACTGAGAAGTGGTGTTTTCAGGGCACATGTAAATGCCTGTTTGTTAGGGATCAGTGTAATTGGGTGAGGTGGTGTAATCCAGCAAGTGCAGCTAATGAGGGAAGTGTTAATAAGGGAGGATGATAGTTAAACCAAAATAATATTTGCAGTGGTGCTTAGAGCATCATAGATTACACATAAACAGCTTATATATTAAATATAAATGTATTAAAATACCAAACAAAATGACTCCCGGGAGTAACTATCAAATGTGATTCACATATTCATTAAATGTCCTAAAGCGTATAAATGATCTCCTTGCTAGTTGTAAAGCAATACAGTCTACACTCTATCTACACTCTATCTACACTCTATACTCTATCTATACTCTATCTACACTCTATACTCTATCTACACTCTATACTCTATCTACACTCTACATTCTACACTCTATCTATACTCTATCTACACTCTATACTCTATCTACACTCTATACTCTATCTACACTCTACATTCTACACTCTATCTACACTCTACACGCTATCTACATTCTACACTCTACACGCTATCTACATTCTACACTCTATCTACACTCTATCTACACCCTACACTCTACATACTAAACTCTTCACTCTATCTACACTCTACACACTATCTACACTCTACATTCTACACTCTACACCCTACACACAATATTGCATGAAGAAAGGCGGAAACATAATACATTTCAGATGGTAACTTAGTGTCCAGTCCTCCTTGTATAGCAAAGATGTTTAGTTGCAATAGATTCTCAGCAATTGTGAAGCAGGGAGAGTCTCAGGGTCTGATTCAGACCCTCGTTCGCGAGTGCTATGCGGGTCGATGGTGGCCCAGTGCACAAGCGCACGACGGAGCTGGCTCCATCGTGCGCATGCGCGAGACCCGGATATCGACTGGCAAACCGTCGCTCCGTGTCTCGTACCAAAGGGGGCGTGCTATCGATGTTGAGTGACAGTACGCCCCCTTAGGGGGGCGGGCCGGGGGAGTGGCTGCCCAAACTGAGGCGTTCCCATGTGAACGCCTCCGTTTGGGGGCGGCCCCACTGACATCACGAGTGATGTCAGTGGGAGAGATTTCAGCTCTGCGAGCCGAAATCTCTCTGGAGCTTGCGGCAACGAGACCCTACCACAAGGGTCTCGTCGCAAGCCCGATGGTCAAGACCATCGCGACCATCTTCCTGGCCGCTCGCTATAGCTGTAAGTGACCACCCACAGCTATGCGTGCGGCCAGGAGGCCGCTCTAAAAAACAAGAAGGCCAGCCCTGATTCAGAGCGTCCGGCTCTGAATCAGGGCCTCAGTCCGCTGGAATAATTATGTTGATATTAGATGTATATAGCTGAGTAAGTTTTTGTAGGAGAAAATCCTTTATTACTCACTGTGGTAATGTTCTCCTTTCTGAGCTCCGGTCTTAGTTAGCGGCAATTCCAGCAATGGTCTGCCGGTAACGATGCACAATGCCGGGCTCTAAATGGCGGATGATTCTAAATGGTCACTCCAAGTGTAACCACTGGTTTCCCACCTGAGTCTGGGCCACACTGGACCTCCACAAACAGATCTCCGTCCAGCTGCGCTGGTAACGTTCCAGCCAGATAAAGTTACCAGTCGCTCTAAGCGGACAGCGGCTTTGAGAGAATAAGCGATATGGGCTGTATGAACACCTGTAGCCTCGACGCGTTTCTCCATACTGCACGGCTTTCTCAACCAAGAAGCGGGAAGGCCTAGATCATTGGTAGGTTGGGAAGAATGATTTGGGTGGGTTAGGTATGGGAAGCCGACACTCGGGATCCTGACAGGGTTAGGGTACCGTCACGTATCCTATCCCGCTCCCTACCACTAACCCACCCTCCTTCCCTACTGCTTAAACATAACCTCCCCCTCCCCACACACTAACCCTTCCCCCCATTGTGCATTACCATTCCCCCACCCCCGGCTACTTACCTTCGGGATTCCGTCACCAGTATTGTAAACTCCGGCATCACATGTGCCAGCATGCTGACCGTACCCCATTTGGGAGGTATAAGGAGCTCAGTAGGAGTTGTTGGAGGGTCCATTATCTTGTAGACGAGAACGGCGGTATTACACAGCTAATGTAATGCGTAGCAGAGCGCTCGGTAACACCAGCAGCTGCCGCAGGCAGCGAGCATCCAGCTAGTGAGTCACGTAAACCCGCCATTGAGCATAATCCTGCAATCCGTGCCTTAGGGGCCCATTTATCAATAAATATTTGCAGGTGTAATCGGGGGATAAACGCGAATATTTAGTATCCCCTGAATGTATGACAGAGGGATCGCAGCAGATCTTTCCAATACCTGCCGGGAGCCGCAATCTATGCCGCCATATGTAACAACTTCCAGAATGAGATTCATTCCGGAGATTGGCCCCCGCAGTTTATGCTGTCTGAAGATGGCAGTAGCCCCCTGTAGCCCCCTGTAGCCTGCACATCGCAAAATTAGCAGGGAGAGGGTTCCATAATATAAAATACAGCTCGGGAAAGGGCACACAGCTGCCTAAAACGTCGCTGTACATTGGATTTTTAAGAAACACTCTGGTGTTTGAATCTACTTAGGAGTGCCGTTTCTCTGTGTGTGTGTGTATGTATGTGTGTATATATATATATATATATATATATATATATATAATTATACAGTTCTGTGGTGCAGGCACTCCCAATCTGATGTATTTAGCCGCCGTGGTGCTCACTCGGAGGGGTAGACAATGTAGCAAGTTGGTGAGATTCTCTGGACTTGATAAACAGGATCTCAATCTCGTCACATAAGTAAATGTTTCGAGTTTATTAGTTTATGTCCTGAGGACGAGTTTCTAATAAACTCGAAACGTTGACTTATGTGACGAGATTGAGATCCTGTTTTTCAAGTCCAGATAGTGACACCGACTTGCTACTTTATATACTGTATGTGTGTGTATGTATATGTATGTATGTGTGTGTATGTATGTATATGTGTGTGTATGTATGTGTGTGTATGTGTATATATATGTGTGTGTATGTATGTGTGTGTATGTGTATATATATGTGTGTGTGTGTGTATGTATGTATATATATATATAATATATATATATATATATATATATAACCAATCCAGCTCTCTCTTTACTTTAAATAAAAAAAATAGCTGTTTTAAATATCTGCCTCAAATATTTTGATGGCTCATACCTCCTTAAATAAACCCCAATGTAATTAGTCTTGGTGGAACGGACTATTGGATATGAATGAAACGTGCGTCTCCATATCTCATGTCTTTAAATTACTGTCAAAATACGTATAAATAAAACACGGACCCTTGTGCTAAATGTAGGGTTTCTGTAAATGGCCCTCGCTGACAGCAGATGTAGAATACATGAGGTTGGTACAGTACTTTTTGCTATCCGCCTGCTCGCTGTAATGCCTCCGTGGCGCTGAGAGATGAAAGATGGATATTTGAAGCCTCTGTGTCGCCCCACTGAGAGCAATTCTCTGATCGGACATAAAAGCACCGGTGTCAGAGGCCACATTTATGCTCCAAAAATAGCTTCAAACCTGGATTTATTCCGACCCATCACTTTCTGAGCAACTGTACTTTGTAAGTTAGTCCTGCTCCAGCAAATAGATTCGTACAGGAACTCTGCTTGTCCTTATCACCTCTACCCAGCACCCTGTTCTCCTAGCTGTTTATCAGGGTCTCTGAAGGGAAGCGATTCCTTCTGTCTGATACAAGTTTTCAGCTTTATTCCTCTATAGTAAAAACATCTAATTATCTTATAATAAAGATGTATAATTGTGACTGTTTCCTGCAGACTGGCGGCTGCGTTACCCCAGCTTTATCAGCTGTCAGGGACTCTGTGCCGTCTTTCAATGGCCTCTGATAGGTCAGGAGTAGGATCAATGTATTCCCCGTAACCACACAAGCTATTGTCCATATGTGTCATCACCTGGGAACTGTTACACGTTTATGGTATGGCTGCAAACCAAGGCATATATAGAACACAGCGCATTTATAGTATGGCTGCAAACCAAGGCATATATAGTGCACAGCACAGGGATACACCCCCTTCCCCCCCATCTATATCTGTGTTACACGTTTATGGTATGGCTGCAAACCAAGGCATATATAGTGCACAGCACAGGTATACACTATATCTATGTTACACGTTTTTGGTATGGCTGCAAACCAAGGGATATATAGTGCACAGCACAGGTATACACTATATCTGTGTTACACGTTTATGGCATGGCTGCAAACCAAGGCATATATAGAACACAGCGCATTTATGGTATGGCTGCAAACCAAGGCATATATAGAACACAGCGCATTTATGGTATGGCTGCAAACCAAGGCATATATAGTGCACAGCACAGGGATACACCCCCTTCCCCCCCATCTATATCTGTGTTACACGTTTATGGTTTGGCTGCAAACCAAGGCATATATAGTGCACAGCACAGGTATACACTATATCTATGTTACACGTTTTTGGTATGGCTGCAAACCAAGGGATATATAGTGCACAGCACAGGTATACACTATATTTGTGTTACACGTTTATGGCATGGCTGCAAACCAAGGCATATATAGAACACAGCGCATTTATGGTATGGCTGCAAACCAAGGCATATATAGAACACAGCGCATTTATGGTATGGCTGCAAACCAAGGCATATATAGTGCACAGCACAGGGATACACCCCCTTCCCCCCATCTATATCTGTGTTACACGTTTATGGTTTGGCTGCAAACCAAGGCATATATAGTGCACAGCACAGGGATACACCCCTATATATATTTGTGTTACACGTTTATGACTGTGACATCTGGTGTCTTCTGCCTCATAGTAGCTGTTGTTTTCCTGAAGTTGTCACTAGTCTGTGAATGTAAATGATTTGTGTATAAGAGACAGGTATCATTAATGTAATGTGCTATAATTCCCAGAATCCTTCACTGCTGACCACAAGCCTCTCTTAGGCGAATCTCCTGAAGTCCGAGGCTTTTACCTGGGTTGCGGATTCAATAGTGCAGGTAAGTATAGTGCAACACACCCACAAACACCTATTGAAGTATCACATACACACACACACACTGTGGCAATACCGCATACACACACAGACACACACAACATTGCAGTACCGCAGACGATGATCAAACTTGACTATCTAGAGGAAGTAAAAGTCGTAACAATGTTTCCGTAGGTGAACCTGCGGAAGGATCATAATACATACACACATACTACACACACTCGCACAACTGTGGTAGTACCATACGCACACCTGTGGTAGTACCATACGCACACCTGTGGTAGTACCACACACACACCTGTAGCAGTACCGCACACACACCTGTAGCAGTACCGCACACACACACACATTGTAGCAGTACCACACACACACCTGTAGCAGTACCACACACACACACACACCTGTAGCAGTACCACACACACACACACATTGTAGCAGTACCACACACACACACACATTGTAGCAGTACCACACACACACACACACACACACACATTGTAGCAGTACCACACACACCTGTAGCAGTACCGCACACACACACACACATTGTAGCAGTACCGCGCACACACACATTGTAGCAGTACCACACACACACACATTGTAGCAGTACCACACACACACACATTGTAGCAGTACCACACACACACACACCTGTAGCAGTACCACACACACACACACCTGTAGCAGTACCACACACACACACACACACCTGTAGCAGTACCACACACACACACACACCTGTAGCAGTACCACACACACACACACACATTGTAGCAATACCACACACACACACATTGTAGCAGTACCACACACACACACACACACACACATTGTAGCAGTACCACACACACCTGTAGCAGTACCGCACACACACACACACCTGTAGCAGTACCTCACACACACACACATTGTAGCAGTACCACACACACACACACCTGTAGCAGTACCACACACACCTGTAGCAGTAGCAGTACCACACACACATTGTAGCAGTACCACACACACACACACACACATTGTAGCAGTACCACACACACCTGTAGCAGTACCGCACACACACACACACACACACACACCTGTAGCAGTACCTCACACACACACACATTGTAGCAGTACCACACACACACACCTGTAGCAGTACCACACACACACTCCTGTAGCAGTACCTCACACTCGCACACACACACACACACACCTGTAGCAGTACCACACACACACACACACACCTGTAGCAGTACCACACACACACACACACACACACACACACACACACCTGTAGCAGTACCACACACACACACACACACACACACCTGTAGCAGTACCACACACACACACACATTGTAGCAGTACCACACACACCTGTAGCAGTACCGCACACACACACACACACACCTGTAGCAGTACCTCACACACACACACCTGTAGCAGTACCTCACACACACACACCTGTAGCAGTACCACACACACACACACACCTGTAGCAGTACCACACACACACACACACACACACACACACACACACCTGTAGCAGTACCACACACACACACACATTGTAGCAGTACCACACACACACACACATTGTAGCAGTACCACACACACCTGTAGCAGTACCGCACACACACACACACACACACACACACCTGTAGCAGTACCACACACACACACACACCTGTAGCAGTACCACACACACACACACACATTGTAGCAGTACCACACACACACTCCTGTAGCAGTACCTCACACACACACACACACACACACACACCTGTAGCAGTACACCACACACACACACACACACACACACACACACCTGTAGCAGTACCACACACACACACACACACCTGTAGCAGTACCACACACACACACACACCTGTAGCAGTACCACACACACACCTGTAGCAGTACCACACACACACACATTGTAGCAGTACCACACACACACACACACACCTGTAGCAGTACCACACACACACTCCTGTAGCAGTACCACACACACACACACACACACACACAGACGTCTGTAGCAGTACACCACACACACACACACACACACACCTGTAGCAGTACCACACACACACACACACCTGTAGCAGTACCACACACACACACACACACCTGTAGCAGTACCACACACACACACACACCTGTAGCAGTACCACACACACACACACACACATTGTAGCAGTACCACACACACACACATTGTAGCAGTACCACACACACACACACACATTGTAGCAGTACCACACACACCTGTAGAAGTACCGCACACACACCTGTACCTCACACACACACACACCTGTAGCAGTACCTCACACACACACACATTGTAGCAGTACCACCCACACACACACACACATTGTAGCAGTACCACACACACACACATTGTAGCAGTACCACACACACACACACACACACCTGTAGCAGTACCACACACACACACACACACACCTGTAGCAGTACCACACACACACACACACACACGTAGCAGTACCACACACACACACCTGTAGCAGTACCACACACACCTGTAGCGGTACCACACACACACACACACACACACCTGTAGCAGTACCACACACACACACACACCTGTAGCAGTACCACACACACACACACACACACATCTGTAGCAGTACCATACACACCTGTAGCAGTACCACACACACACACACCTGTAGCGGTACCACTCACACACACACACACACACACACACACACCTGTAGCAGTACCACACACACACACACACACCTGTAGCAGTACCACACACACACACACACATCTGTAGCAGTACCACACACACCTGTAGCAGTACCACACACACACACACACCTGTAGCAGTACCACACACACACACACATCTGTAGCAGTACCACACACACCTGTAGCAGTACCACACACACACACACACCTGTAGCAGTACCACACACACCTGTAGCAGTACCACACACACACACACACACACACACACACACCTGTAGCAGTACCGCACACACACACATTGTAGCAGTACCACACACACACACCTGTAGCAGTACCACACACACACACACACACACACACACACACACACACCTGTAGCAGTACCACACACACACACACACACACACACACACACATTGTAGCAGTACCACACACACACACATTGTAGCAGTACCACACACACACACACACATTGTAGCAGTACCACACACACCTGTAGCAGTACCGCACACACACACACACATTGTAGCAGTACCGGGCACACACACATAGCTGTAGCAGTACCGCGCACACACACACACACACATTGTAGCAGTACCACACACACACACATTGTAGCAGTACCACACACACACACACACACACACACACACCTGTAGCAGTACCTCACACACACACACATTGTAGCAGTACCGTGCACACACACACACCTGTAGCAGTACCAAACACACACACACACATTGTAGCAGTACCACACACACACACATTGTAGCAGTACCACACACACACACCTGTAGCAGTACCACACACACACACACACATTGTAGCAGTACCACACACACACACATTGTAGCAGTACCACACACACACACATTGTAGCAGTACCACACACACACACATTGTAGCAGTATCACACACACACACACATTGTAGCAGTACCACACACACCTGTAGCAGTACCGCACACACACACACCTGTAGCAGTACCTCACACACACACACATTGTAGCAGTACCACACACACACACACACCTGTAGCAGTACCACACACACACGTAGCAGTACCACACACACACTCCTGTAGCAGTACCTCACACACCCACACACCTGTAGCAGTACCACACACACACACACACCTGTAGCAGTACCACACACACACACACACACACACGTAGCAGTACCACACACACCTGTAGCAGTACCACACACACACACACACACACACACACACACACACACACACACACACACACACACACACACGTAGCAGTACCACACACACCTGTAGCAGTACCACACACACACACACACCTGTAGCAGTACCACACACACACACACACACACACATTGTAGCAGTACCACACACACACACACATTGTAGCAGTACCACACACACACACACATTGTAGCAGTACCACACACACACACACATTGTAGCAGTACCACACACCTGTAGAAGTACCGCACACACACCTGTACCTCACACACACACACACCTGTAGCAGTACCTCACACACACACACATTGTAGCAGTACCACCCACACACACACACACATTGTAGCAGTACCACCCACACACACACACACATTGTAGCAGTACCACACACACACACACACACACCTGTAGCAGTACCACACACACACACACACACACACACACCTGTAGCAGTACCACACACACACACACACACCTGTAGCAGTACCACACACACACACGTAGCAGTACCACACACACACACCTGTAGCAGTACCACACACACCTGTAGCGGTACCACACACACACACACACACACACACACACCTGTAGCAGTACCACACACACACACACACACCTGTAGCAGTACCACACACACACACACACACACACACATCTGTAGCAGTACCATACACACCTGTAGCAGTACCACACACACACACACCTGTAGCGGTACCACACACACACACACACACACACACACCTGTAGCAGTACCACACACACACACACACACACCTGTAGCAGTACCACACACACACACACATCTGTAGCAGTACCACACACACACACACACCTGTAGCAGTACCACACACACAATAACATAACAATTTTGCAGACTATAATCTCCTGATAATGCACCAAAATAGGAAACTCTGGCACAAGATGATGAAACAATGTAACTCTGTAACACAAATCCCTGAGTACAGCCTGATACAACAATGCAATAAACCTATATACAACTCAGAGCATCATAACCACCTTTGCCTGGACCCATGACTGGACATCGGCCTCCTGCAGCCCATAATAACACTTATTTTATTATTACTTTACCTACTACAGATGGCAGGAAAGTGGGGACAGTCAGTATGGTAATGGAAAGCAGACAGAAGTCTCTCAGTGAGGAGATCATGGGGGGCTCATCCTAGCTTGGTGACCCTCAGGGTAACGTGCAGCGGTCACCTACACATGGAGAAGCTGCTGCAGTGAGGCGCTAGCCGTGCGTTGGGTCATTACCTGCTCCCATGTCCTGCGGGTCCTGCAGACTGCGCAGGTTTTCTTCTAGTCTGACCAGTATAGTCCCTGACGCCGGGAAACGTCCCCATCGTATTATGCTGCCGCCACTATGCGCACGTAAGGACAGTGCTCATGTGATCCTGCAAATACATTGTATAGCCCCTGTACGTTGTTACACACTAGTCACAGTTACACAATGATATAGCCTCTGTACATTGTTACACACTAGTCACAGTTACACAATGATATAGCCCCTGTACATTGTTACACACTAGTCACAGTTACACAATGATATAGCCCCTGTACGTTGTTACACACTAGTCACAGTTACACAATGATATAGCCCCTGTACATTGTTACACACTAGTTACAGTTACACAATGATATAGCCCCTGTACATTGTTACACACTAGTCACAGTTACACGATGATATAGCCCCTGTACATTGTTACACACTAGTCACAGTTACACATTGTATAGCCTCTGTACATTGTTACACACTAGTCACAGTTACACAATGATATAGCCCCTGTACATTGTTACACACTAGTCACAGTTACACAATGATATAGCCCCTGTACATTGTTACACACTAGTCACAGTTACACAATGATATAGCCCCTGTACATTGTTACACACTAGTCACAGTTACACAATGATATAGCCCCTGTACATTGCTACACACTAGTCACAGTTACACAATGATATAGCCCCTGTACATTGTTACACACTAGTCACAGTTACACAATGATATAGCCCCTGTACATTGTTACACACTAGTCACAGTTACACAATGATATAGCCCCTGTACATTGTTACACACTAGTCACAGTTACACAATGATATAGCCCCTGTACATTGTTACACACTAGTCACAGTTACACAATAATATAGCCCCTGTACATTGTTACACACTAGTCACAGTTACACGATGATATAGCCCCTGTACATTGTTACACACTAGTCACAGTTACACAATGATATAGCCTCTGTACATTGTTACACACTAGTCAGTTACACAATGATATAGCCCCTGTACGTTGTTACACACTAGTCACAGTTACACAATGATATAGCCCCTGTACATTGTTACACACTAGACAATTACACAATGATATAGCCCCTGTACATTGTTACACACTAGTCACAGTTACACAATGATATAGCCCCTGTACGTTGTTACACACTAGTCACAGTTACACAATGATATAGCCCCTGTACATTGTTACACACTAGTTACAGTTACACAATGATATAGCCCCTGTACATTGTTACACACTAGTCACAGTTACACAATGATATAGCCCCTGTACATTGTTACACACTAGTCACAGTTACACAATGATATAGCCCCTGTACATTGTTACACACTAGTCACAGTTACACAATGATATAGCCCCTGTACATTGTTACACACTAGTCACAGTTACACAATGATATAGCCCCTGTACATTGTTACACACTAGTCACAGTTACACAATGATATAGCCCCTGTACATTGTTACACACTAGTCACAGTTACACAATGATATAGCCCCTGTACATTGCTACACACTAGTCACAGTTACACAATGATATAGCCCCTGTACATTGCTACACACTAGTCAGTTACACAATGATATAGCCCCTGTACATTGTTACACACTAGTCACAGTTACACATTGTATAGCCTCTGTACATTGTTACACACTAGTCACAGTTACACGATGATATAGCCCCTGTACATTGTTACACACTAGTCACAGTTACACAATGATATAGCCTCTGTACATTGTTACACACTAGTCACAGTTACACAATGATATAGCCTCTGTACATTGTTACACACTAGTCACAGTTACACAATGATATAGCCCCTGTACGTTGTTACACACTAGTCACAGTTACACAATGATATAGCCCCTGTACATTGTTACACACTAGTCACAGTTACACAATGATATAGCCCCTGTACATTGTTACACACTAGTCACAGTTACACAATGATATAGCCCCTGTACGTTGTTACACACTAGTCACAGTTACACAATGATATAGCCCCTGTACGTTGTTACACACTAGACAATTACACAATGATATAGCCCCTGTACATTGTTACACACTAGTCACAGTTACACAATGATAGAAGAGCGGTCTCTGTGCTGCCATTCTGAGTCGTGTCACTGCGCAGGGTAAATCACGTCTGCTCTGTCTCCGGTAAGTTTCGCTAGAAGTGACCTTGAAACGCAGCGTAATTGCTGGGGATGAGTAACGTGGGGTTTCCTGTGGTTTCCTCAGGTATGATGCTGGGAGGAGGATGCGGGAAGGAGCTGGCTCACTGGATTATTCATGGCCGCCCAGAGAAGGACATGTACGGCTATGACATCAGGTGAGGCCTCTGTTCCTGCAGGGAGTCATCAATGTTTTATCACGTAGAATCGTTGTTTATGAAGAATTGATGGGAGCACGGGGTTGAAGCTGAGCTCGGTCAGACAGAATATCAGTTTCCCCCGGCTGCTCAGGTCTGCAGAGCATTGCCCCCAAACCAAATGTGCGCAGCGCCAGTCTGCAGTGACAAGTGCTCGTTTTCAACGCGGGGGGTTCCCAAATATGGCTGCAGTAATAATAGTGGTAGCAGAAAGAGCATTGCCACCGGATCAATGTGCGATTCCTATAGGTTCCTCTCTGCATTATAATCATTGCCGCGTGGCAGTTTGCCATACGCAGAACATTCCTATGTAGTACTGTATATATCATATACTGTGTTGTGTGATTATTGTCCTACTATAGCTACAGCAGCTGATATATCTGGGCTGGGACCAGACGTAGGTTAGTGATCATATACCGCACTGTGACCAAACCTCCCGTCTACTCTCCCCTCACTGACTGCAACGTATATTGTTCCTGAGCTGCTAAAATGAGGAAACGCAGTATGGCGGATCGCGGCTTTTCGCGTGGTCGGAACTTATCTCCAAATTCAATTCCAGACGGTTTTCGCCTACGCGGAAAGTCAATGCAATGTAATAGGCGAAAAAAGATTCGCCTCTGAATAGCAGGAGATAAGAAGTGCAACATTTTTATTTAGGGGCGCAAACGTGGGGAAACCACTCAGAACCCCTGGGACAACCCCCACAGGACAACTGCGTCAGAAAAAATGGGGGAAAAACTAAAGAACACCCCAAAAAAGTACTTTCATTTTGGGGGTAAAAAAGTACAAAGTGGGGGGACAAGCATAAAACTAGTGAAATAGCCTCCTTGGGGTGCTGTAAGGAGGGGTCAGGTGTTTTGGGGGATTACAGGTGATGTAACAGGTAGGTTTTTCACGTTTTTTTTCAATTTCACTTTAGAGACTTAAAAACATACTAGCACCCATTTTCATGTACCCCAAATGTGACAGGACGACTTCTTGTCACTAATAAATACAGCTTATGCCATTCTTCACCACTTTATCAAGGACGCTAATAACAAGGATATTAAACAACCTCAGTACCCCAAACAGTGTTATTAGGGCTATTGGACACGTCTACAGTCATCCCCAATGCTAGTGCATCTTTTTGGGGGTTCAAACTGATTTCCCCTATTCTGACAGCACTTCCCGCCTGTCCTGCATTCGCCCCTTGCCGTTTTCACCTGTTTAGTAATTGAATAGGGAGAAAAGCGGGACGCGCACGAAAAGTTTTCACGTCCAAAACACGCGATGTAGGCAAAAAGTCCAGCAGACAAAACTTTCTCGCCGATGCAAGTACGGCCCCTAGTGTGATTTAGGCCTGGTGCTCCCAATTATTCAAAACCCATACATCCGGATATCAGACCCTGTATCGGTCAGTATGTAATTCTGCGTAGGGTTAATTCACTTGGGAAATTAGTGTGAAAAAAATCCTGGAACTGTGTTTCCGGTGTTAAGTGGATCAGCGCTGCAGAGTGCGGCGACACGGCGAGAGCGTTCCTACTTCCTAGCGCCTTTGGCTTCATTCAGATGGTGAGTGCTGAGTTTGTATGTTCTCCCCATGTTCATATCCATTTACCCAACCCCCCTCCAACAACAAAATTTCAGTAGGATAACTGGCTTCTTACTAATTCGTCCCTAATAGTTTGTTTTAGGGAAATAGACTGTAAGCTCCACTGGGACGGTGATGAACCTGAAGTGACCGTTGTGGTTATACGGCACTGCGGCATATTATACGGCACTGCGGCATATAATGTTTCTATATGAATAAAGGATTACCTCGGGCATGTTGGATCCTCTCCTTTAGCCTCAGGCATCGAGATTAAACTGTAATCCCATAGAGACAACGACTGTGACCAAAATGGCGCCGATGTGCGGTGCTGCGCAAAATCCCCAGCCCCACGATAGAGCAAATATAACTTTTTACCTTTCTGCCAGCATTTATCATCTTAGTTTAGTTTAATCCTGAACTTGTCCCGGTCAGAGCTGCCGCCCCCAGCTGGGGTTATAGCGTGGGATGTTGGGGCTCCCCCCTCCCCTGTGGGCTTCGGCCCGAGCTCACTCCTCATTGTTTAAGCTCCGGATAGCGAAATGCCGGAGACGTGAAAATCCTGCTCTGAGTGAGTTAGAATATTAATTACAGCTGAGCAGCTGCTAAGTAATACCCCACAGATCCCACTCATGCAGAACTTTAACTCCGCGCCTTGGCTCTCCATCTCGCCTCTATTGTGCATCCGCCGGACCCTGTGATTATTACACGTCTTCTGCGGCCGGACAATGTAATCGCACAGCGAGCTAAGACTTGTCATTAAATCTATTTCTGCTTAATGCAATGCTGTCTAATTATGCGTACAGGCTAATAGCGTCTGAGAGGGAATGGCGCCGGAGGGGGCACAGGTTTGCTGTCCTTTAGGGGGTGGACTTGCCTCCTGCCCATTTCACGACAGTGCCAGGGGACTGGTATAAGGGAGAGAATTTAGGAGACGGGACAATGACTGTCGCCTAGATTACTCCCAGAATGCTCTGAGCCACCGCTGAGCACAATTATTCTGTCTTGAAGGTTAATGTGATGTAACATCATAACTAATAATGATAATTACAAGTGATGCGTTATTATACAATGCTGGGCGTACGCCGCGGCCTATATAAAGCCGGCTCGCTCAGCATTGGTTGGGTCATGTAGGTTACTATAATGGGAATATACGAGTGTGATTTAGTTTTACTTTAAGGAAGCAGCAAATATTTATTTTATGTCTCAACTGAATTCTGAACATTTTATTTTTTTTATAATTTAAGACTCAAAAGGTTTTGCCAAAAAATGAACAATGTCCCAACAGGAAGCCCTTGTACTTGACATCATAAAATAGAAAGTCAGTTGCACTCTTGGTGGTAAATAGCGCGTGGCCCACACATATAGCTGTAATATTATTATGTCTTTAGCTGGTTTAATAAACCACAATTACCTCCGCAGTGTGTGCTGTTATATTGCGCAGACTCTGGGAGTACCCATTGCTTAATCAGGGGTCTCTACCAGTATTAATGTGTCTTTATTCCCCGACCAGTTATCCGCGGCTGTATACACACTATACGTGTAATAACACGTCCGTCTGCTTTTGCCGACGTGCGTCTCCGGTCAGTGGATTATTTACAGTGTCACTGCCGTCTCAGTCCGGTCTGTGGGGTCTGGATCCGCATACACACTGGGAGAATCCTGTAGATACTTGTGGAGCAACAACTACGCGTTTCGGTCACCCCTGTGACTTCTTTAAGTTGACTGCTCCTTCTCCAAACATGCCAGAATAAATGGCCCAGTCCTTATTCCTATTGGCTGTGTTACATTAGGATTCCACGTGCAGCTAATTAGCTTGTCCAGGTTCAGTTCCTAATCGCTTCCTACATAGTGCTTCTCAGCATAAGTGTGAAACCTTCATCTCATAGATGATATCTTACATCCAGCGATACTAGTGATGATGGCTGCGTATGGTAATAGTGATCGGTGCCATGCGTAGGGAGGATGGCGTACATTAGCGGCCACATATGAAGCTGCGTGTGTCTGAGGATCTGGCCCATCACGTCTACATCATAGTGTGGAGCAAGCGGCCAGGATAGAACCGTGACTGGGACCTAAGCCTGGCACTGCTGTGAGCTAACCCAGTGTTCCCACCTCCAGTCCTCCGGTAACAGCGCATGTTTTCCAGGTTTCCACACAGAATCACAAGTGATCCCTGTGCTCTTGTACAGAGATGCACTGTCAGGGTCCCCTGAGGACTGGTTGTGAAGACCTCTAAAGTACTAATGGAGGCCCTAAGCCAGGAAATATGGAGGATATTCATCACTATAACCCATCTCTCATTATACTGCAGGAGACTCCACCTCTCATCACTATAACCCATCTCTCATTATACTGCAGGAGACTCCACCACTCATCACTATAACCCATCTCTCATTATACTGCAGGGAGACTCCACCGCTCATCACTATAACCCATCTCATTATACTGCAGGAGTCTCCACCGCTCATCACTATAACCCATTTCTCATTATACTGCAGGGAGACTCCACTGCTCATTACTATAACCCATCTCTCATTATACTGCAGGAGTCTCCACCACTCATCACTATAACCCATCTCTCATTATACTGCAGGAGATTCCACCTCTCATCACTATAACCCATCTCTCATTATACTGCAGGGAGACTCCACCACTCATCACTATAACCCATCTCTCATTATACTGCAGGAGATTCCACCTCTCATCACTATAACCCATCTCTCATTATACTGCAGGAGACTCCACCGCTCATTACTATAACCCATCTCTCATTATACTGCAAGGAGACTCCACCGCTCATCACTATAACCCATCTCTCATTATACTGCAGGGAGACTCCACCACTCATCACTATAACCCATCTCTCATTATACTGCAGGAGATTCCACCTCTCATCACTATAACCCATCTCTCATTATACTGCAGGGAGACTCCACCGCTCATCACTATAACCCATCTCTCATTATACTGCAGGAGATTCCACCGCTCATCACTATAACCCATCTCTCATTATACTGCAGGAGACTCCACCGCTCATCACTATAACCCATCTCTCATTATACTGCAGGGAGACTCCACCTCTCATCACTATAACCCATCTCTCATTATACTGCAGGGAGTCTCCACCGCTCATCACTATAACCCATCTCTCATTATACTGCAGGAGACTCCACCTCTCATCACTATAACCCATCTCTCATTATACTGCAGGGAGACTCCACCGCTCATCACTATAACCCATCTCTCATTATACTGCAGGAGATTCCACCGCTCATCACTATAACCCATCTCTCATTATACTGCAGGAGACTCCACCGCTCATCACTATAACCCATCTCTCATTATACTGCAGGGAGACTCCACCTCTCATCACTATAACCCATCTCTCATTATACTGCAGGGAGTCTCCACCGCTCATCACTATAACCCATCTCTCATTATACTGCAGGAGATTCCACCTCTCATCACTATAACCCATCTCTCATTATACTGCAGGGAGACTCCACCGCTCATCACTATAACCCATCTCTCATTATACTGCAGGTGACTCCACCGCTCATCACTGTAACCCATCTCTCATTATACTGCAGGGAGACTCCACCGCTCATTACTATAACCCATCTCTCATTATACTGCAGGGAGACTCCACTGCTCATCACTATAACCCATCTCTCATTATACTGCAGGAGATTCCACCGCTCATCACTATAACCCATCTCTCATTATACTGCAGGAGACTCCACCGCTCATCACTATAACCCATCTCTCATTATACTGCAGGGAGACTCCACCGCTCATCACTATAACCCATCTCTCATTATACTGCAGGGAGACTCCACCTCTCATCACTATAACCCATCTCTCATTATACTGCAGGGAGTCTCCACCGCTCATCACTATAACCCATCTCTCATTATACTGCAGGAGACTCCACCGCTCATCACTATAACCCATCTCTCATTATACTGCAGGAGATTCCACCACTCTTTAACCAATCACAACCGCTGGATCCGGGAGCGGAGTCACGAGTCCTATGCCAAGAATTACTCTGTAGTTTTCCCGTATGATGAGCCACTGGCTGGAAGGAACATGAGGAAAGATCCATTATACCAGGTAATAGAGACCGATATAGAAATGTGCTTTACACGTATGGATCTGACGCAATAAGAGGAAGTTTGTGGTTCCTGCCATGGGGTCACTGCCTACGCTGCCAGTACAAAGGGCTTAGCCTGTCACCAGATAAGATGTTTGCGTAGTATTGTCGGCATTAATTGATTGACAGTTACGAGTGCCAGGTCCCTCCCATCACTTGTGCCTGATCTGAAATGCCGTTACCAACTCCTGTGTGGGAAATGTATATAATTATCCTCCTTGTTTATTATGGAATTAGTACTTTGCTGAGTTTATGGGAAAGCTGTCTTTTATTATATGTATGTAAAGATCTTGATGTATGTCGCGCGTTGCGGTCCGGGTATGTCGCGCGTTGCGGTCCAAGAGGAAGGGTGTTTATTAGTAGTTTTGGCCCACAGATACCGAGAATGATATTCTGCATGCAGAATTGGAGAAGTGGTACTGTGCATTTATCTACAGATACGGAATGAGAACTGCTACTGAGAATCCATATAACATAGTACAATGCAGTGAAATACAAATAGTTAAAGGTAATTACATCTAGTCTGCAGGACATAAGGAGTGGTACTGTGCTGACCAGTCTGCAGGACATAAGGAGTGGCACTGTGCCGACCAGTCTGCAGGACATAAGGAGTGGCACTGTGCCGACCAGTCTGCAGGACATAAGGAGTGGCACTGTGCCGACCAGTCTGCAGGACATAAGGAGTGGCACTGTGCCGACCAGTCTGCAGGACATAAGGAGTGGCACTGTGCCGACCAGTCTGCAGGACATAAGGAGTGGCACTGTGCCGACCAGTCTGCAGGACATAAGGAGTGGCACTGTGCCGACCAGTCTGCAGGACATAAGGAGTGGCACTGTGCCGACCAGTCTGCAGGACATAAGGAGTGGCACTGTGCCGACCAGTCTGCAGGACATAAGGAGTGGCACTGTGCCGACCAGTCTGCAGGACATAAGGAGTGGCACTGTGCCGACCAGTCTGCAGGACATAAGGAGTGGCATTGTGCCGACCAGTCTGCAGGACATAAGGAGTGGCACTGTGCCGACCAGTCTGCAGGACATAAGGAGTGGCACTGTGCCGACCAGTCTGCAGGACATGAGGAGTGGCACTGTGCCGACCAGTCTGCAGGACATGAGGAGTGGCACTGTGCCGACCAGTCTGCAGGACATGAGGAGTGGCACTGTGCCGACCAGTCTGCAGGACATGAGGAGTGGCACTGTGCCGGCCAGCCTGCAGGACATAAGGAGTGGCACTGTGCCGGCCAGCCTGCAGGACATAAGGAGTGGCACTGTGCCGGCCAGCCTGCAGGACATAAGGAGTGGCACTGTGCCGACCAGCCTGCAGGACATAAGGAGTGGCACTGTGCCGACCAGCCTGCAGGACATAAGGAGTGGCACTGTGCCGACCAGCCTGCAGGACATAAGGAGTGGCACTGTGCCGACCAGCCTGCAGGACATAAGGAGTGGCACTGTGCCGCCAGTCTACATTAACATCCGGGACATTTTGGCACAGGTGAGATATGGGTTCTGCTTGGTGGTGTCGTGGATTTCGTGGCATCTTTGTGTACCACTTTAGCCCGTGTAGCCTTTGTGGTAACTGTTTTCCACTTCACCAGCCTAAAACTAACCAGATGTGTAACCTCTCTCGGCAGGAGCTGCTCCAGCAAGGCTGCGTATTCCAGGAGAGACACGGCTGGGAGCGGCCGGGGTGGTTTAACCCTGAAGGACCAGCTCCGGTGAGTGCAGGTCACCCCTTGTTCCTCTGTAATGACCTAGGGCCAGGTTCCGCTGTATGTGCCCACGTTCTCCTCCTGCCCTGCTGAGATCTCTGTGGGGTGCATGTAAAAGGCCACACTCTGTGTCGGCAGCCATGTATGCTCTCTCCAGCGCCCCCACCCTAAGGTCGGCAGCCAGGGCCAGCGCGGATGTTGTATATGGTTCTCTGCAATATGTCATGTTTTCTATATCTGGTGCACGGTGTCACTGTCATGGGTGGTGCCCGGCTCTCTGTGTAGTGATGCCCAGCAGAGCGTCCGCTAGATCTCAGTGAGGACAACCAAGCACCATCTTATTTCGGTGCCAACATAAAATGCAGCATGAACCTCGGAGGCGGCGCGCTGCACTTTGTATGTATCAGGTGTTTAATATTCTGTTTCATTCGCGCAGGCCGCTCTAATAGTGACCTACTAATCAGTCATCACCAGTGCCATGTTGGGCCACGGGTAGATCCACCAGGACACATCATCAGCTGGGCATAACCTCACCCCAGATTGTCACACTCTGCCCCTTTCTCACTGTTGGGCTGTAAATCCAGGTTCTGGGGTGCGAGATGCTCTGCAGAGTAGATCTATGGGTATTGCTCTGCCGATCACTGGGGAGATTAGTGCAATATCACAGCCAATGAGGGGCAATTGGTGTTGCAGTGTCCCCCCCCCCCCACCCCCCCCCAGGGCAGGACACTGAGGAGCTGTGAGGTTGTGGATGGTGCAGATCTGTAGCTCAGTGATGAGATCTAATCCTACAGGAAATAACGGACACGTCTCAGTGTTATAGCGGGATTATATACATCTCTCTTTTCTCTGCAGGTTCTGGACTATGATTATTATGGTGCATATGGGTATCAGCCGCACCAAGACTACGCTTACAGCCGGCTTCTGGAGAAGGAGTACACCTTCAGCTTTCCGCCTCACCATGACGTAGTAAGTGACTGGCGCCAGGAAATATGCGCAGTACGACAGCCATTTTCCCATCTGCCATTGTGTTACTTCTGACCGTTTCCAATCTACCAAATCTACATGTGAGCTGGTCGCCAGGAGCCTGAAGCACAACAGCTCGGTCACTTTACACCAGATATTAATGCAAATTGCTGCGTAAGTGGCCCATTAAATGTCCGCCAGTCCCCAACAGCAGAAAGGTCGGGACAGTCAGAGACGTTATTCCATTGTGTGTTATCCCTGTGGCTGCATGTACCACTCCCATCCCTCTACTCTCTGCTCCCTCCCATCTGGTCCACGTTTATCAGATGCCACATCCGTGGCCTCCTAGTGACCAGCTGGACCTGGGGTCATTGTATTCTCTCATTTTCCCTCCTCCTCCTTCTGTCTTCCTCATCCCTATAAATAGCATTTTATATTATTCTGCTCCCTTCTCATTTAAAGCGCCATCTCTCTCTCTCTCCCTCTCCCTCTCCCTCTCCCTCTCCCTCTCCCTCTCCCTCTCCCTCTCCCTCTCCCTCTCTCTCTTTCTCTCTCTCTCTTTGTCTCTTTCTCTCTCTCTCTCTCTCTCTCTCTCTCTCTCTTTGTCTCTCTCTCTCTCTCTCTCTCTCTCTCTCTCTCTCTCTTTGTCTCTCTCTCTCTCTCTCCTGTACCCGATAAACCGATCACACACACCCGTACATACAACAGACCAAGACCCCTCTAAGTGCACACCCCGATACACACCCACAGTGCACTGATATATATATAGATAGATAGATAGAGGAGCATCAGTGCATTGTGGGTCTGTATCGGGGTGTGCACTTAGAGGGGTCTTGGTCTGTTGTATGTACGGGTGTGTACATATATATATTATATACACACACACCCCGCCTAATGCCCGCCTACCATGGTACCATTAGTGACCCGTGCCTGCGATGTGCTAGGAGTGAGGTGATCGCTAATTCAGTCCCTTTACTTCTGGGCTCTGCAGCCGACCACCCTAATGTGCCATCATCAGACCATGCATGGGCTAGCGCCCAATGCCCTTAGGCTACAATGGCTAGCTCCATCTGCGCCGGGGCCAAGCTGGTAATTTTGGCATCTTAGCCCCTATATAATCCTATGGGGGTTGCTATGGTGAATTAATACTTGGGGGATAGTTAGTATTTGCAGGTATCTCACATTCCACCCCTTCTGGTGACACACAGGCGAGATCCGATGGACAGCGCGGTGAGGAAGTCACTAATGAGCGCATTCTGTGGTATGTGACATGAGCAGGTTTTCTCCTGGCATCAGAGCGGAGCTGAGGAACGACGTGTTAGGGGAGAGACTGCGGTGACAGGATGACAAGCCCCTCGCTGCACAGACAGATCCCAGTTATAATTAGTCAGCCGGAGTCTCTGTATATAGCTGTCACGTATAGGAGATGGGGGAGATGTATTCTTTATCTTGTCAGCAGCCCTGACATCTGATGGAGTCTTCTGATTTCCATGTGAGGGGTCCGCGCCGCTAATCAGCAATCTGCCATGAAAGGGTTACCCGCGTATAAAGCTTTCTGCATTGCTGGCACCTGACACAAAAGTTTGGGATGAGTCACTTTACAGTTTATTTCAATCTCTGGTTCTTTTTCGATAAGTGCAGAATACCCCCCCCCCCCCTCCCTCCCCTCCCTCCCCTCCCTCCCCTCCCTCCCCTCCCTCCCCCCACACCCCCCACCCTCCCTGTCCATGTTCATCTGTTGTGTTTGACACGCTGTCATTTTTAGATCAGGAGAGAATGCGCTATGTGCCGGAACGCCGCGGCTGTCTTCGACATGTCCTACTTTGGAAAGTTCTACTTAGTGGGGCCGGATGCCAAGGAGGCGGCTAATTGGCTGTTTACCGCAAACATCAATAAGCCCCCAGGTAAATGTTACAGGGCAATAAAGGGTGTACAGCTACAATAGTCATATACAACATGTAACTGCAGAGCTGAATGTACGCCGGGCTAAGCAATATAGGCGCAATGCGCAATTTGGCATCTAGACCATTCCCTGTATTCCCTGCTTACACTCAGTCAGTCCCGTATTGGTTCCATGCTATTGCGTACGGTCTCAGGGTAACCCCTCTATGGGTAGATTCCATGGCACCTATGGTACCTGCACCCACTGTCTTACGCTCCGTACACACAGAGCGATCAGACAACGATCAGATATCAAACATCCAGCACATGCATCAACCCCCAAACTACTATATCGTATAGTAACCAAGCTGACCTGCATGCACGGGCGATGGGCGATATCGATATTGACCATCGCCCGTGCATAGACCATCGTTTGGGGGTTGGAAGGGCCCAAAAACAGGACTATATGATCGATAGCGATCTATCGTGTGTACAGACCGATAGACTCATAGCTGTACTATATTCTTTAGGCAGCGATTTACAGATTATTCCACATTTTCATCTGTGACTTGTAGTTCTTCCACAGCTGGAATGTAGCATGTTAGAGTGATTGGTATGTTGCCAATGTACAGTATTTGTGGATTGAGTGCGAGTGTTCTCTGAGCCAGGAGATGTACACGCGCAGGTGATCGCGTTCTCTGAGCCAGGAGATGTACACGCGCAGGTGATCGCGTTCTCTGAGCCAGGAGATGTACACGCGCAGGTGATCGTGTTCTCTGAGCCAGGAGATGTACACGCGCAAGTGATCGCGCTCTCTGAGCCAGGAGATGTACACTCGCAGGTGATCTCGTTCTCTGAGCCAGGAGATGTACACGCGCAGGTGATCGCGTTCTCTGAGCCAGGAGATGTACACGCGCAGGTGATCGCGTTCTCTGAGCCAGGAGATGTACACGCGCAGGTGATCGCGTTCTCTGAGCCAGGAGATGTACACGCGCAAGTGATCGCGCTCTCTGAGCCAGGAGATGTACACTCGCAGGTGATCTCGTTCTCTGAGCCAGGAGATGTACACGCGCAGGTGATCGCGTTCTCTGAGCCAGGAGATGTACACGCGCAGGTGATCGCGTTCTCTGAGCCAGGAGATGTACACGCGCAGGTGATCGCGTTCTCTGAGCCAGGAGATGTACACGCGCAGGTGATCGCGTTCTCTGAGCCAGGAGATGTACACGCGCAGGTGATCGCGTTCTCTGAGCCAGGAGATGTACACGCGCAGGTGATCGCGTTCTCTGAGCCAGGAGATGTACACGCGCAGGTGATCGCGTTCTCTGAGCCAGGAGATGTACACGCGCAGGTGATCGCGTTCTCTGAGCCAGGAGATGTACACGCGCAGGTGATCGCGTTCTCTGAGCCAGGAGATGTACACGCGCAGGTGATCGCGTTCTCTGAGCCAGGCGATGTACACGCGCAGGTGATCGCGTTCTCTGAGCCAGGCGATGTACACGCGCAGGTGATCGCGTTCTCTGAGCCAGGCGATGTACACGCGCAGGTGATCGCGTTCTCTGAGCCAGGTGATGTACACGCGCAGGTGATCGCGTTCTCAGAGCCAGGCGATGTACACGCGCAGGTGATCGCGTTCTCTGAGCCAGGAGATTTACACGCGCAGGTGATCGCGTTCTCTGGATATCAAAATCCAAGGGATATCTATGGCCTAAATCAAACAATAGAATAGAACATATTGTCTAGAGCAGCGATTTTCACCCTTTACAACTCGAGCACACTACATGAGATTTTATAATTACTAAGGCACATTATCCGGCTATGGGACCTGCGTGACCAATGAGAATACCTACACATTGGCTCCCAACTAGCAATATACACACACATTGGCCTTCACAGGAATAAAACACACACACATTGGCCTCCACAGGAATAACACGCACTACACTGGCCTCCACAGGAATAAAACTCACTACATTGGCCTCCACAGGAATAAAACTCACTACATTGGCCTCCACAGGAATAAAACTCACTACATTGGCCTCCACAGGAATAAAACTCACTACATTGGCCTCCACAGGAATAAAACACACTACATTGGCCTCCACAGGAATAAAACACACATATAGGCCTCCACAGGAATAACACACACTACACTGGCCTCCACAGGAATAACACACACTACACTGGCCTCCACAGGAATAAAACACACTACACTGGCCTCCACAGGAATAACACACACTACATTGGCCTCCACAGGAATAACACACACTACATTGGCCCTCACAGGAATAACACACACTACATTGGCCCTCACAGGAATAACACACACTACATTGGCCTCCACAGGAATAACACACACTACATTGGCCTCCACAGGAATAACACACACTACATTGGCCTCCACAGGAATAACACACACATATAGGCCTCCACAGGACTAAAACGCACTACATTGGCCTCCACAGGACTAAAACGCACTACATTGGCCTCCACAGGAATAAAACACACTGCATTGGCCTCCACAGGAATAACACACACTACATTGGCCTCCACAGGAATAAAGCACAGTACATTGGCCTGACCGCCATGGCACACTTGACTAAAAGCTTGTGGCACACTAGTGTGTCATGGCACAGTGGTTGAAAAATGCTGGTCTAGAGCAATAAGCTGCCCTCAAGCTGTTGTAGAACTACACATCCCAGCTTTCCCTGCAACAGGTTTAGCATGGCCAAATGCAAAACTGTCAGGGCATGCAGGGAAGTGTAGTTCTATAACAGCTGGCGGGTCACTTATTGCCCAGCCCTGATCTAGAGGGATTTTGTTTATAAAATATTATCATTTAAACTTTGCTCCTATTCATTACATGTGGCCCATCCTATACTGTCCTGTGTGGCTGGTGGTCAGTGTCTGGCTCCCCCCATTGTGGTGCTTATATCGCCTGTGTCACCTGATAATTGCCTATACTCTATATCTAGGTACAACGGTGTACACCTGCATGCTAAACAAACGTGGAGGCACCGAGAGCGATCTCACCGTCAGCACTATAACGCCTGAAAGCTCGCCGTCAGCCCTGGCGCCAGACTTTGAAGGTCAGTATGCAAGAGCTGAATAAGCCCAACAAACCGTATAGTACAGAACATTTAACATGGAAATCTGTGTGCTCTAATCTTCTGGTTGCTGTAAAATATAAGCAGGGAAAATAGGCTGCTATAATTTGTTAACTAGGTAACGCAACTATCACCGGTACCGATACCTGTAATCATGGTCCAGAAACAGAAAAAGCAAATTGACAGCGCAGGAATAGCCTACCGGGGCCGTATACATGTGGGTTATAAGATGTAATACGGCTCCAGGTGAAAAAGAGCATAGTCCAGCAAAGAGTGAGGATCCATCGTGGTCAGCAGTGTCACAGAATATTCCAACAGAAATAGGTCCAATAGCCACCGACAGCAGGGTCCCTATATATAGCCACAGACGGCAGGGTCCCTATATATAGCCACCGACAGTAGGGTCACTATATATAACCACAGACAGTAGGATCCCTATATAAGCACACTGACGCGTTTTGCTGCCTATGTGGCAGATCCTCTGATGAAGCTGCTCCTCCTAGATGTCATGTATTTCACTAATCAGCCACTTTATTTTGCTATTTCAATCTGTTACCGGCAGCGAGGCGAGCTACAACACTATGTACAAGCACGTGTGATCTGTCTTCCAACGTGTTTCCTCTGGGCTGCGGTGGATTCATCAGGGAGTGCAGAAAAGTGCAAAATCCGCCCTGCCCTGCCAATCATCACCAGAGTGGGCTCATTCTAACTGTACATAATGACTATAGCCTGTTTGGTGCCCTCTTATCAGCCACTTTATTTTGCTATTTCAATCTGTTACCGGCAGCGAGGCGAGCTACAACACTATGTACAAGCACGTGTGATCTGTCTTCCAACGTGTTTCCTCTGGGCTGCGGTGGATTCATCAGGGAGTGCAGAAAAGTGCAAAATCCGCCCTGCCCTGCCAATCATCACCAGAGTGGGCTCATTCTAACTGTACATAATGACTATAGCCTGTTTGGTGCCCTCTTATGTATAAGGGACTATTGGCTGTCCCACAGGTGACTGTACATAATGACTATAGCCTGTTTGGTGCTCTCTTATGTATAAGGGACTATCGGCTGTCCCACAAGTGACTGTACATAATGACTATAGCCTGTTTGGTGCCCTCTTATGTATAAGGGACTATCGGCTGTCCCACAGGTGACTGTACATATCGTTTGGTTTGATTATCCTTCTGACCACATAGAGTATATATTATATATTCAAGCGCAGTGCAGGCTCCCCCCACTCTCAGGACTAAGATTTGGCCCCGGAATACGGGCTGCTTCTGATATGGATACAGCATTAGCTGCTTATACCTTTTGTCTTCCTCATGTCTATGGCACTGATTTATATGTTGTGTAGCCGGTACGAGTAATACCCAGATCCCTATATCTGCAGGAACTTCTCATTTATGCTCTAATTATTTCATTGTTTATAAAATCACTGATTTACTTTCTTAGAATTTGTAATATTTGTTTCTTAGTAAGTTAGGAATTTCCTATGTTAGTAATACTTATGTCTGTCCTCAATTTCCTGCTAATGTTATATACTCCCAACTATGCGCTTGTGGTGCTACTTAAACAACATTTACAGTTAGTAATGGCCAATCCTGGTGGAACATTTGCTTGATTATGTGCTGGACACTTAAGTTTTACATTATAGGCTGGTCAAATGGGTTGGCTGCATTATATGCTGGTCAGATGGGTTGGCTGCATTATAGGCTGGACAGATGGGTTGGCTGCATTATAGGCTGGACAGATGGGTTGGCTGCATTATAGGCTGGACAGATGGGTTGGCTGCATTATAGGCTGGACAGATGGGTTGGCTGCATTATAGGCTGGACAGATGGGTTGGCTGCATTATAGGCTGGACAGATGGGTTGGCTGCATTATAGGCTGGACAGATGGGTTGGCTGCATTATAGGCTGGACAGATGGGTTGGCTGCATTATAGGCTGGACAGATGGGTTGGCTGCATTATAGGCTGGACAGATGGGTTGGCTGCATTATAGGCTGGACAGATGGGTTGGCTGCATTATAGGCTGGACAGATGGGTTGGCTGCATTATAGGCTGGACAGATGGGTTGGCTGCAGTATATGCTGGACAGATGGGTTGGCTGCATTATAGGCTGGACTGATGATTTGGCTGCATTATAGACTGGACACATGGGGTGACTGCATTATAGGGTGGACTGATGGGTGGGCTGCATTATAGGCTGGACAGAAGGGTGGCTGCACTATATACTGGACAGATGGGTCGGCGTCATTATAGGCTGGACAGATTATTATATACTGTTCTTAAAAAAAAAAAATCAAGTTTTTTTTTTAAATTATTTTAACATTTTCAAAACCTAAAATGGTTCCAAAACAAAACATAACTCCATAGACACTGAGAGTGCAACAGCTCAAAGGTGACGTACGCCATGATGGCGCATAGTACACTAAATAATAAATAAAGCGCCTGCTGTAGGCGGAGCAACTGAGCCTGATAGAGAATATAGCATCTGTACAGGCTCTGCCCTGGGACAGCGCTGTGTGATGGGCCTGTAACTTATTGGATGACTGTGGCATCTGTACAGGCTCTGCCCTGGGACAGCGCTGTGTGATGTGCCTGTAACTTATTGGATGACTGTGGCATCTGTACAGGCTCTGCCCTGGGACAGCGCTGTGTGATGTGCCTGTAACTTATTGGATGACTGTGGCATCTGTACAGGCTCTGCCCTGGGACAGCGCTGTGTGATGGGCCTGTAACTTATTGGATGACTGTGGCATCTGTACAGGCTCTGC